>JAVJAP010000339.1:2002500-2379075 GCA_034770075.1 Aralia elata | reverse complement strand
AGGGTTTTGTTGCTCTGGAATGTAACATGGAGCTTAATTTTGAGTTGAATTTTAAGCTTCAGTATTATGATTCTCTTTGTTATTAGATGAATATAAGAGTTGGAGTGAGGAGAATAAGTGATAATGATCATTAAAAAGGTTTCATTTTCTTTTTCTGTAACTACTTGAGAAACTAAAATATTGCGCAAGTGCCTATTACTTCTTTTAGGCTGATCTTAATTATTTCTCGTTATCGACAAGTGATGCTAATCTCAGACATTATTTTAAGCTTAAAATGACTCCAATATTTATTATAGTTAATCTATTAGATGGTTTTACAGTACATTGGAAATAATTTTACCCTATTTAGTAGAATTTAGTTCACAACATTGGCGTGGAATGGAGGATTATCATCTACTTGGTTCTATTTTCCTATGCTATGCGTACTGAAAATTCTATAATTGGAGTCGTGAGAAAATTAGATAAATGGTCAAAACCATTGATTTAGGCAATATAATAGGAATATATGGATTGCAACTTTTATGTAGGGAGTAAGCTCTACATAAAATAACCTTTGCATTGTGGTAGAGTAGCTCGGTGCATTCTAGACCTAATAACTTGTGTTGAAATTTGACTATTAGTACTGATTCTTACATGGTTGAAATCTTGTTTTGCAATTGCCTTTTAAAGAAAAATGACAAAGTTTCCTAGCATATGGTTTCTCAATAATATTTATAATGAGGAAATGCCTTTTCCATGTTTAAGAGAATTAAAATGGTTGTTGCATCCCAATTTATTTGGTCTGTAGTGTCATAATAATTTTGTTGGTTTACATTTTCTCAAAGAATGTATTAGCCTTGTTCCATTTTATAATTTTTTTGAAAAAATATTTGTAGGCAAAAGGAGCCATGTTGTTGGTTGGTTTAATACGGGGTCCAAAGCTGCGAGGAAAGAATATGACCTAGATGTTTCACGATTTATTTAATGAGTAAGATTTAATATTGATCCATGAAATTCATGCTTTTTCTTTTTAACGTTGCATAATAAATATCTTTCCATCCAATCTTGATTAATCTCTAAGGGGTGGGAAGGTTCCTGAACCATTAGGTAGGCACAAAATTATATTTGTAAACATTCATCTCCTCCAAGCTTCTTTTTTGTTCTACACTATGCATCCCTTTAGTAAGTCAAATGCAAATTGCAATTGGGGCTTGGGGATTTATTAGCAGCTCATCGGTCTTGAATTATTACTAATGTATTTGAGCCTCATGAGTTTGAACCCATATCTATAGCAGTGTATAGGGGTTTTCCTAGTTACTATAAAAACATTATTTGGTGTGTGGAATCTATTGTTAAGTGTGTATGAGGCATCTTATGAATACATCAGTACAAGCAGGACTAGCCAAATTTGGTGAAACCCTGGGTATTATCATCGTGTTTTTACTTTTCCGTCTTTCATATAATATCTGTGTTGATTAAAAAAATCTTTTTTGATAGTTTGTATAGTTGAGCAGTAAATGTTATCTTTTTCTATAGTTTCTAATTATTGTGGTGGGTTTATAACAGTTTACGAAGAGAGCACACTCATTATATTTTGTTATCGTCCAAGAGATGCTATGAGTAGCATTATTATTTTTTCCCTACCTTAACTTATTGATAGAATTGGTATGCAAAAGGCTTCTTATTAGGAAATTTTTTAGAGATATAGAAGTGTCATGTCAGAGTGAGGAATTTTAATTATGACAAATTAAAACTGCACTTACTGAGATGAGACTATATTCATGCATTTTCCCATATTAAGTTATCAGGAGCAAATTCCATGAACAGGGACTATACGCTTGTTTGCACTTTCTCTTTAAATAGCATTGAAATGAATATATTCTCTGTATTTTATATTGATTCATGTTATGTCAAAGTCTGGAAGTCCAAGTTTTTGTGAATCCTATTTAATGCTCTCTTATCTTCATGTTGTAGGTTGCAAGATGTATATCTCATATATGAAAGAGTTTTAACAAAGAGAGAATTATGCTTGAAGTTGGCTGGAATGTGCAGAATATCAGAAAAGCATTCTTATTTTCTTCTCTGATCAGACATCGACCCCATGAAAAACTACCTGTTTTTTTTCAACAATGAAGCTTTTGGACTAGAAATCACTTGCAGTGTTATGTCACTTGGATATTGTGGGGAGGTGTCAAAAAATTGGGGTGGAAACCCAATTTTTGTTGCAGTACACCTTAAGATAAGAGTCATTTTGGATAATTTAGTTGTTGGTCATTAGCCAGGTTTAAGTTATGTGAATCTTTCCATTTGTAACATTATGTATTCTTAGAGGTATTGCACAAGGGAAAGTTAAGGAAAAAGGCAACATGAGAATGGGGGAAATCTGACTGAACCATAAGGAAAATATGTTACAAAATTCTTGTTTTAGTTAGATGCATATGGTCATGTACAAACTTCAAATTCCACTAGGTGGTCTCCCAACAAAGAAAGAAAAATGTATATGGAATCCTTACTGGAAACTTTCTCGTTATTGTGAATACATTCTTGAAAGTAGCCATTTGAAGCACACTATTCTTCAATTTTTGTAACTTTTAATATTTGAGACATTTACCTGCCTTATCAACTCTCTCTCTCTCTCTCTCTCTCTCTCTCTCTTTAGTATATATATGTTGGATATAAAATCCTAGCTAGGCTGGATTTGGGCTCCTTTTTGTTGGGCTCGGCCCAAAAGGCCAATCACGCCTAGCGGATGGTATGAGTGACTCTCTGGGGGGTTTAGTCCGAAAATGGCTTGGAGCCTAGTATCCTAAAATCCTTATGGTTCCTTATTTGGATAATTATTTCTATTGGATCAACGGTAGTTGAATCCGGGTCTGATAAGGATTCTGGGCAGAACACTCCTGAATAGGAGTAGAAAGTAGCCAAGGTGATGTCCTTATTAATACCCCAGAGTAACAATGAAAGGCCAGGGTATCAACACTTTTACCCTACTTAAATATTTGACTCCTCCATTGTGTTAGCATACCTTGAGTCTTGTTACTTACTTTTACACCCGAGGTGGAGGGTCTCCGCACGGGCCCAAGCCGTTGGGATCTTTTGTGCAAGGTACACGCGCGGAAATTAGATTGGACGCGCGGACAAAATCAAGCGTTAACAATCTATATATATATATATATATGGAAGGATCTATATGTATTTGTTATGAATCTTTATAGGGCATATACCATCTATACCATTTTAAAACAAAAAAAGAACGACCTAGAAAATAAAAATCGACGTCCACTACTATTAGTAGCGGATGGTAAAAAAAAAACACATAGCGTCAGTTACTAATAGTAGGCATTACTAATTCAGATTGTTAATCCTGGACAGTTCTTTTTTTATTTTTAATAGTATAGATGGTGTATGCCCTGTAAAGATCCAAAGTAAATACATGTTATATATATTTCCTTAAAGTCTAAAAAAACTATATATTTTTTTGAAAGTTGAATGATCTAAACACAACTGAAGGTAAATTAGTACTTGTAATGCAGGCCAAATTAGGCAATGCAATTAATTATTGCACAGAATTGGAATTGAGAAACTGAATTGTAATCCTGCACACTCACAGTTAGTTTGTATTAGATCATGGATTCTAAAGTGCAATTTTGTATTGAAGAAATTCATCAATTAGAATAAACTATTAATTTCGAACTCCCCTTCTGGTTTCTCATGCCCATACTCATAAACATTGTTTTCAAATTTTCGTAAATTTTTCTGCAATAATATTTTGTCATATAAAATCTAGTGCCAACAAATACTAAAAATACTCGTGTCATTAAAAAGAATATTAAGTATTTCTTTTGTTAACTTTTGTTTTCTTTTGAATATTAAGATTTGCATAAAATACAAATTAGTTAAAAAATAGTTATAAAAAGATACATATAAGCGTGTCATAAGAAAACTCTTAACTGAAAATAAATAAATAATCAACAAAAAAGATAATACTTTTTTTAAGACTCACAGATTATTAAACTAATTTTGCTCTAATTATGATTCAAAATCATGAAACTCAAGCTCTCAAATAGGGGTGTAAATGAACTGAGTTGAGCTGACTATTGAGTTGTTCAAATTTAGTTTACAAAATTTATAGAGTATGAAATAAAATTTCATTGAGATTTGTTTAGCTACCGAGTCGAGTACGATCTCGAATCGAGCCCAAACGGTTTAAATTTTTTGAACAAATATGAATAGAAAATTATAATTTAAAGATATTTGAATAATTTATCGAATTTTAAAAATTGTTCATATTTGAATCATTTATATTTCAAGTTGAGCCCAAATCAAACTTTTAATCGAGCGAATACGAATCGAGTTCGAACTGTTTGGTTCATTTACAGCCTTACTCCCAAAAATAAATTGGTCTCATTGCTTGTTATTCCGATATTGAATAATTTCAAATCCCGAAATTTAATCCAATAGTCTCCATTATAAATTTATAATAAAAAATATATTTATATAAATAAAAGTAAATAAAAAATAATCATATTTCCTATAGGTAGGGTTGTAAATGATAACTGAAAAATTTGTATTCGTCTGCATTTGTATTCGGAAAAAAACGGATATTATTTGCATTCAAAAAAAATATATCCGTATTCGGTTTAAATGTATCGCAAATAAACGGATATGAATACGGATATAGGTGTATTCGTATTCGTTTAACATCCGACCGTAAATTTATCCAGCGGATATCTAGAATCCGATATTAGGATTCAGATCCGTATCCGAATAACTTATATATATATATATGTATATATTAATAACTTATACTCACTCCGTTCCAAAATAAACGTTCTAGTTTCCTTTTTAGGATGTTCCAAAATAAATGTCATATTTCTATATTAATAACTATTTTTATCTTATTTTTTCACTTATACCCTCATAATCTTTTTTGTCAATTTTTGTTAGAAACTTAAGAAATGATAAAAGGTTTACATTGGGAACTGATGTATTGTTGTACCACTTTCTCTCTCATAGTGTCAGTATACCACTTTTTCTCTCATATTTAATGTTGGGGTCATAGAAAAGTGAATGGATACTTCAATTAATAAGTAATTTAGAAGGAAAATTTAGATAAAAAAGTATTATTAATTAGTGTGCCGAAATCAATTAGGACGTTTATTTTGGAACGGAGGGAGTATATATTAATATATATGTATATTAATAACTTATATATGTATATATATATATATATATATATATGAGGATAGATCTAGAGCATACCTCTTAAATAACATACCTTTATTAAAATTTCGTCGTTTTGAAGATTCTTTTAAAAAATAAGTGGGATCGCGGGCGACTTTTTTGTAAATAAAAATAAAGCAAGTGGGACCACTGTAATACCCGGTTAAAATAATAATAATAATAATAATAATAATAATAATAATACAATCAAATAATTAAAGTGTAACTAATAAATTTTTTTTAATGCATATCTAAATCCTATAAGGATAAGATAAGTCATTTAAGTTGTAACAACCTTTTAAATTTTAAAAAGACTCTTTTACTTGGTAACCTATTTTGGGTGTATATATTTTCTGAATAAAAGAGATTTCGAAAACAGTATTTATGTATATGTATTTCCGTAGGGGTAATAGACTTAATAATTTTGTAAGTGTTGGTGATTACATAATCTGATTATTAAACACACTTTAATTTATTTTCTATATTTGTGGTTGCGGGTACGTAATATTACATATGATCTTTTCTGCTTCATGGTCAATGGGGGTGTGCACATGTTTATATAAGGGTATAATAATATTTTATATATTAATGGTTAGAGGTACTTCATGGTCAGTGGGGTATAGTAGTTTATTTATTTTTTTAGTTAAGTTCCGTGCATGTTGTTATGTCATATGTAATGTGTAGTTGAGGGGTGTGTGTGTGTGTGTGTGTGTGTGTGTGTGTGTATATATATATATTATATATATATATATATATATATATATATATATATAAGGAGTATATTAATACTTGTAAGTCATGATGATCGTTAAACTGAGAAAAAAAAACGAGTTTCTTTATTAATTTTGAATTGCAGCACTTGAAATTATAAGTTATAAATAGTAGTTTGTAAATAAATAAAACTTTATAAATTCTAGCATAAAATTAATTATGTATTTAGTCAAAATTTACTATATATATGTCTAAAATTTAAATTAAAATATGTGTGAGTTAGGATAAATTATCCTAATGATTTTATTTGTTCTAATTTTATATTTAGGATTTGTTCACTTTTATTTTCGTATTTCGCAATATCGAGGTAAGTGGATTTCCGAACTATTTAGTGTTTTTTTTAAATTATCGTTTATTTTTGCCTTAATAATTACTCGGATGTCTAAATGTATGGTTTCAAAATTCGTTATGTTTTATTTAAGGCTTCCATTTAAATTAAATGTTATGTTTTTTTATTTCAAAATTCGGATCAAGTGTTTATTTTTGAACTGTGAAATGAGATTATATGATTTTAAACTGTGGAAAAGTATTGTTTAGAATATCGATAATATTGAGAAAAGATTTTTGAAATCTTCAGTCCGACTATATATAGAACCCATTATTGTTTACGTTTAGTTCCGGAGCTAATATAGGACCTACTAAGGCGCACACCTTTTAGATGTCCTTCGGGGAGCGTGCATTTTTATAGATACCTTAGTAGGGTGCGTGAACATTGACACTATCGAACTTTTGGGTCGTGTTACAGGGCTATTGTAATCGTAGTCGCTAGGGTTGTGGATTAAAAGATATATTGTATACATTGAAATCATTTTTGAATTGTTTTAGTTTTAAAGCATATATACTATTGCTATTGAACAAAAAGATATTTCGAAAAAGTATTTTTGCAAATTGTACTTGATTCGGCTAGATAGGGAGGATTGCTACTTGCTGAGTTTCATCGCTCACCCCTTACAAATTTTTATAGGTTCCATTGTTGAGAGCTGAGCACTTATTTGATGCACTTTGGATAACTGAAGATTTGTTTAAAATGTCATTTCCTTTAATGTTGAATATTGATAGAAACTATTAGTTTTGAGGAGTTGCGTCTCCATTTTACGTTTTTGATATTTGATAGTATTTCACTTTGAAATGGATTTAAAAGATGTTTATTGTTGGGTTTAATTTAAAATTATTATTGAATTATTTTGTTTGGGCTGCGCTATTGTTGCCTTGCGGGCCTTTGGGCTTGCGGCGTGTAGCACTTCGGGCCTGTAGCGGGTTCGGGGTGTTACAGAGATGGTATCAGAGCAGTGGCCCCTCGCAATGTGTTGCGTTGAAAAACCCTACATATTCCTTAGGAGTGATTTTGAGAGTTAACCGTGGGTTATAGTTTTGGCTAATTTAAGAATTTTGAAGTTTAATAGAGAATAAGATAAGGAATCTTCGTATTGTTTGAGGTTTAGTACTTGAGGCTAATTAGGTATTTTATTTTATTGTAGGATGGGTGATCAAAACATGGTAGATGACTTATCTGAGGGATTTGGAGATTTTGACCCTAAAATTTATTTCGCAGCCCATAAGAAGCCAACCATTAAGTCTGTTTGTGAATCGTCTCAATATGGGATTAGGGATGAAGAGTCAGAGAAACCTCGGGGGCCTAGTTCTCGGGTGAGGAAAGAAAGAGCGAAGAAGAATAGGCATCACTTCAAGGATGAAGTAAGAGATCGTGGCATGATCGCAAAGTTAGAGGACGAGGTTAAACACCTTAGAAGAACATTGAGGGAGATGGATATAAAGTTAGAGATTACCCTAGAAGACCGAGATAGATATGCGAGGCATGTTTTGAAGGGATGTGAAAGTCTTAAGGAAGCTGTCCGTCGTGCTTTTCCTGGTGCAGCGGAACCACAAGAGGCAATGGACACATTTATTAAGGAGTTCGACAAACGTCTTGAGATGGTGAAGAAGAGGGACGCCAAGTGGCGTTAAATTTTGTAATAGATTAAAATTTAGGAAGCGTTTTGTTTAGGAATTTTATGGATTTGTCGTTTGTTAATTCGTTGTTACCTTGCTTTTTGAGCATGAACATGTGATGGTATTTTGAATTAAATACATATGGAGTTTTTGAATTTCAATTATGTGTGTGCTTTAATCTTGATTCCTTTATGTTACTAGTTTATATAGCGTTGTTGAGTGGGGATTTCTTTTGTATAGGAAAATGCCGCCCAGAAGAAACATCCTTACTAACAACAATTTTGGCGCTGATGGTCTGACTCAGCTGGTAACCTTAGCTCAGCTAGTGCAGAACCAACAGCCCGGGCAGCGTGGCATAGTAGCGGAATTCAAGCGATTGAACCTGCCAATTTTTGAAGGGGCTACAGACTCTGCCATCGTTGAGAGGTGGATTCAAGAAATGGAGAAGGCGTTTGACTTGCTAGGAAGTAGTGAGGCTAATAAGGTGACGTTGGCAGTTTACCAACTTCAAGGTGGGGCGTATGATTGGTGGCTTATGGAGAAAAGAAAGCACGAGGGGAATCCCGAACCTTACACGTGGACTATGTTCAAGGAAATATTTACCAACAAATACTTTCCTAGAACGATTCGGGCACAAAAGGAGAGGGAATTTATCAGGCTTGAACAAGGGAGTAAGACAGTTGCTCAATATGAAGCCGAATTCGCGAAGCTCGCCAAGTATGCACCGACCTTAGTAGCAGATGAGGAGACGAAAGCACGTAGGTTGGAGGATGGATTGCGGGCCGACATAAGACATGGAGTGGCGTCTTTTGAGCTGCCCACATATGATGCGGTGCTCAATAAGGCGTTAGTGATCGAGAAGGGCTTAACAGAAATGGAGAAAGGGAAGAACAATAAGAGAGAAGAGTCATCCAGGGGAGAGTCGAGCCATGGAGGACCTACGAAGAAGTTGAATACGCAGAACACTAAATTTAGAGGAAATCAATGGAATCAAGAGAACAAATTGAGGTGTATGAGGTGTGGTGGGAACCACCTAGACAATGAATGCCGCTGGAATACGGGAGCGTGTTTTCATTGTGGCAATTTCGGCCATAGGATTGCACAATGGCCCAAGAACCCTCCACCTAGAGGAGATGGGAAGAAGGAGGAAATAACATTGGCAAGTCTAGGACCAAATCGAGGACGTGTGTTTCACCTTTCAAGCAGCTAGAATTAAGGTATAGAACCCTTTTTAACAAATGTGTTTAATAATTAAATAATGAATTTTTTTTAATCGTGTGGTATGTGTATTTTCTTTAAAATTGTGATTTGCGAATTTGGAGGACCAAATTCTTTTAAGGTGGGTAGAATGTAATACCCGGTTAAAATAATAATAATAATAATAATAATAATAATAATAATAATAATAATACAATCAGATAATTAAAGTGTAACTAATAAATTTTTTTTAATGCATATCTAAATCCTATAAGGATAAGATAAGTCATTTAAGTTGTAACAACCTTTTAAATTTTAAAAGGACTCTTTTACTTGGTAACCTATTTTGCGAAGGAATTAAATATATTTAAACAACTAAAGAGAGAAAAGAACGTAAACAATTATTTGGCTTTAGAATTACTGCAGAGCGGAGAAGAAGAAAAGAAGAAAACTCAAAGGTAAACCTAAACTCTTCTTCTTCAATTATAAGTTAATTCATATGTATGATAGATATTTTAAAATAATAATAATAAATTCTTAAAATTTGTGTTGGGTGTATATATTTTCTGAATAAAAGAGATTTCGAAAACAGTATTTATGTATATGTATTTCCGTAGGGGTAATAGACTTAATAATTTTGTAAGTGTTGGTGATTGCATAATCTGATTATTAAACACACTGTTAATTTATTTTCTATATTTGTAGTTGTGGGTACGTAATATTACATATGATCTTTTCTGCTTCATGGTTAGTGGGGATGTGCACATGTATATATAAGGGTATAATAATATTTTATATATTAATGGTTAGAGGTACTTCATGGTCAGTGGGGTATATTAGTTTATTTATTTTTTAGTTAAGTTCCGTGCATGTTGTTATGTCATATATAATATGTAGTTGAGGGGTGTGTGTGTGTGTGTACATATATATATATATATATATATATGTGTGTGTGTGTGTGTGTGTGTGTGTGTGTGTGTGTGTGGAGTATATTAATACTTGTAAGTCACGATGATCGTTAAACTGAGAAAAAAAAAACGAGTTTCATTATTAATTTTGAATTGCAGCACTTGAAATTATAAGTTATAAATATAAGTTTGTAAATAAATAAAACTTTATAAATTCTAGCATAAAATTAATTATGTATTTAGTCAAAATTTACTATATATATGTCTAAAATTTGAATTAAAATATGTGTAAGTTAGGATAAATTATCCAAATGATTTTATTTGTTCTAATTTTATATTTAGGATTTGTTCACTTTTATTTTCGTATTTCGCAATATCGAGGTAAGTGGCTTTCCGAACTATTTAGTGTTTTTTTTAAATATCGTTTATTTTTGCCTTAATAATTACTCGGATGCCTAAATGTATGGTTTCAAAATTCGTTATGTTTTATTTAAGGCTTCCGTTTAAATTAAATTGTTATGTTGTTTTATTTCAAAATTCGGATCAAGTGTTTATTTTTGAACTGTGAAATGAGATTATATAAATTTGAACTGTGGAAAAGTATTGTTTAGAATATCGATAATATTGAGAAAAGATTTTTGAAATCTTCAGTCCGACTATGTATAGAACCCGTTATTATTTACGTTTAGTTCCGGAGCTAATATAGGACCTACTAAGGCACACACCTTTTAGATGCCCTTCGGGGAGCGTGCATTTTTATAGATACCTTAGTAGGGTGCGTGAACATTGACACTATCGAACTTTTGGGCCGTGTTACAGGGCTATTGTAACCTTAGTCGCTAGGGTTGTGGATTAAAAGATATATTGTATACATTGAAATCATTTTTGAATTGTTTTAGTTTTGAAAGCATATATACTATTGTTATTGAACAAAAAGATATTTCGAAAAAGTATTTTTGCAAATTGTACTTGATTCGGCTAGATAGGGAGGATTGCTACTTGCTGAGCTTCATCGCTCACCCCTTACAAATTTTTATAGGTTCCATTGTTGAGAGCTGAGCACTTATTTGATGCACTTTGGATAGCTGGAGATTTATTTAAAATGTCATTTCCTTTAATGTTGAATTTTGATAGAAACTATTAGTTTTGAAGAGCGACGTCTCCATTTTACGTTTTTGATATTTGATAATATTTCACTTTGAAATGGATTTAAAAGATGTTTATTGTTGGGTTTAATTTAAAATTATTGTTGAATTATTTTGTTTGGGTTGTGCTATTGTTGTCTTGCGGGCCTTTGGATTTGCGGCGTGTAGCACTTCGGGCCTGTAACGGGTTTAAGAAATATGTTTTAGATCCATTCTCATATATATATATATATATATATATATATGTGTGTGTGTGTGTGTGTGTGTGTATTAATTTATAAAACTATAGCTATTGGCTTGTTACAAGCTTTTACTTTCAAAACTTACTTGCGATGCCGAGAGGCGGGAGCAATAGATTATAAATATTAATACACACTACAATATTACTCCACAAACATAAAATGGACATCTACTTATTAATGAATATTTAAACATTAATAAGTAGAGCATTCATTTTGAAATTTATGATTTCAAAAATGATGAAAACTTATTTAAATTGTAATTTAGAGAATTGATTATTGTATTTATTAAAAATAAATAAATTAACATTCATTAATTAATGAACTATACTTTAATTATTTTTATTTTCTTATTCTAGTTATAGTTGTAATTGGGGCATTCATTTTGAAATTTAAATTTAGGATTTCGAAAATGATGAAAACTTATTTGAATTGTAATTTAGAGTTGATTATTGTATTTATTAAAAATAAATAAATTAACATTTATTCATTAATGAACTATACTTTAATTATTTTTTTCCTTATTCTAGTTATAGTTGTAATTAGAGCATTCATTTTGAAATTTAAATTTAGGATTTCGAAAATGATGAAAACTTATTTGAATTGTAATTTAGAGTATTGATTATTATATTTATTAAAAATAAATAAATTAATATTAATGAATAAATATACTTTAATTTTTTTTCTTATTCTAGTTATAGTTGTGATTAGCGCATTTATTTTTAAATTTAAATTTAAGATTTCGAAAATGATGAAAACTTATTTGAATTGTAATTTAAAGTATTGATTATTGTATTTATTAAAAATAAATAAATTAATATTCATTTATTAATGAACTATACTTTAAAATTTATTATTATTTTTTCTTATTCTAGTTATTATAATTATAATTATAATTAGAGTATTTATTTTAAAATTTAAAATTTTGAAAATGATTAAATTTTAAAAATAATTAAAACTTATTTGAATTGTTAAACCTCGTTATTTGCATCCAAACAATCAAACAAATACCAAAAATAAATCTAATGTTATACTCCCTCGGTTCCTAAATAACTGACGCTATACGTCAATGCACACTAATTAAGAAACTTAATTACTCCAATTCATTTGTCTATTCATCCAATAGGAAAGGGAGAGAGGAGTGCTTATGTTTGCTAATATTCCTTGAATACACTTATGAGTGTCATTTATGAATGATAATTTAATATTTCCTGTGGAATTGGATGAAAAATAACATATCTATATGTGCTTCTTGGGCTCTGATGCAAATAAAGTTTCCAATTTTTATGTGGGAGTGGTTAAAGTCATATACATGATTTAATTTTGTAATGTAACTTTAGGAATGGCTTGATCACTTTTTCTTTTCTTTTTTCTTCTTATGTTGTTGCTTCATATGTTGAAAGATAAGGTTTGTTCATTTATACAATGGTAATTTATGCTCTGTGTTTCTTTCTTTTGGATTGTAGTTGTGCACCTGCAGAATTTGAAACAATTGGATGTGTGGCAGTTAATTTAATAGGGATGTTCAAGTTATGAATCTCCCTTCAATTGTTTTCTTAAATATTCGACTGAACTCATTACTTAATATAAAACAATTGTTTTCTTTAATATTTGACTAAATTCATTACTTAATATGAAATTGTGGGGCTACAAATGTAAATGATATGTCATGCAAAAATGAATTAAAAAGTTTAAATGAAAATAACTTATTACAAAAAAAAATCTCATCGCAATTTTAATAAATTATACAATCCGTTATTCCAACTAGTCGTGCATTGCACGACCTACTGACTAGTATACATAAAAAGATAAAAGAGTCTAATAGAAAGGAGATAGAATTTTTATGTCTTTAATTTTTTATAGGACTCCAATAAGAAGAAGAGAGAATTTTTAAGTCTTTAATTTTCTTTAGGATTCTAATAGAAAGAAAGGAGAGAATTATATGGATATATATATTCTCCTGTAAATCCTATAACGATAAATATTTGGGAATAAAAAAATTGACGCGTCAGTCATTTAGCAATCGAGGGAGTACCAAATTACAATCCTCTATTTCTCTCTCGTGTCTTCCTCCTCTTCGGCGAAACCCGTAGATCTTGCCTGTTTGCAGAACAACGAAATCGTTTATTGAGCTTCTGCTATACACATCAGGTTATTTTTTTAGTTGACCTGCTTATTTCTGGTGTTTATATATTCCGGTTAGATCTGCTTATTTCTGGTGTTTATATATTCCATATAGATCGTGTTTTAATTGCACATTTAACCCTGTTGGTTAAACTTTTATGCTCAATGTCTACGAAGTGAAGTTCAAACTATGGTTTGGGTAGGAATGTTTTGTGTGTGTGTGTGCCCGAGACGGTAATAGGCTGAGCGAAACTGCTTATTCAACTTTTGATTGTTATATCTCAATGTTTTAATTGTTTTGGTGGAAGTATTTCCACTATATCTAATCTCACTGTATTTACTTAACTGTTCAAGCTCATTCTGCTGAAGCTTGGCTACTGTTCAACTTACAGCCTCAGTTTTGATTTTATTGAGTTTAATTCAAGTTTTACAATTAGTGAATGATCTGGGTTGTGCATAAATTAATCTGGAAATTTATGTCTACATTGTTGTGATTTGAGAATCTCCATGATATGATACTCATTTATCATCAGATTGCTTTTTCCTCTGCTGAGGTAATTAAAACAACCCTTTTGGTTGCCTAGAGAAAACTGAGGAAAAAGATAACAAAGTACAGGGTTTTGTTTTTCCTTTTTCTTCTTCTCAAGTTGAAGTTTGTTCTTTTGTCCAATTGATATATCCATAGAATTGAAAGATGAAAGAAAGATTGGAAATTTTCTATCTTTCTTTAGTTTCTAGGTGACTAACCAAGAATGATTTACAGTGAATTTTTTCTTCCATTGTCAATAGCTTGAAGGTAATTGTAGTTTGTACTTGGTAATTTATGATTGAGAGATGCATTCATTTGTGGCTCTGATATCATGTTGTGCTTTTGGTTGAATTGATCAATAAGGATTTAGGAGAGAATGCGAGAAAGAGTAGATCATTTTGCATTACATGCTGTCTAATTTACTCTGAATCTGTAATTTACTAATTTGTAGCCTAGAAATGATTGATTTCAAAATGAATAATATCTGTAGTTGTCCCTGTGTATCTGTGTTTATGTCTGTATTTACTGGATCTCTTCCTTTTCCCATGAGTGATATATGGAGGTTAAATTCTATGCATTTTATTTCTGTGGAATTTTACCTCATAATCAGAAACAGTACCAGTTTGTTGTAGTTTAGATAACCAAGTGTTTGGATCCTCATATAGGGAATAATGACCAAATTTGATGTGAAGAAATTGAAGTCTATCCATGAGCGGATTTGATGGTTGGTTTCCATCCATTTATACCAACTAAAAGCTGCTCCATCTAGATTCAATGCTACTAATGAAAGCTTGTTATATATCTTCTGCAATTTTCTGGTAATTGAAATACTACTTATTGACCTTATATATACAGCCACTCAGTAGGGTCAACACTCTCAAACCTTGGAAAGTCTACCTTGGGTTTTCTATGAGATTCATCTACTCGAATTCCTTCACCCAGTACTCTAGGTCCAGTACCTTGGTTCACCTGGTTTCCCCATCTGTGCTTAGCTCTTAGTTGATCAGCCATTTGCTCTTGCATCCATCACTAAGCTCTTGCATCCATCACTAAAGTAAATGTATCTTTGAACTGCTGAGTAAAGGTTTAAGTGAATTGAGAAAATAATATTGTATCATGAAATTTTCCAATAACTGCTCCATTAGAGTGGATTCATCCACCAATGAAGCTAACAGTTATAGTCTCTTAGCTAGACTTGAATAGAAAGAAATTTAGAGAAGAGAAGAGAGAAGAAAAAGGTTGGAAGATGATAATTTTCATTCAATACCCAAAATCTGTTACAAGACTGATATTATATAGAGCATCTAGGCCAGAAATAAAATGCATAGAATTCACATTTTATGATTTGCTAGATGCTAATTTGAAGTTGACAATATTAGTTCATTTTTTTTTATCAGGAAGTGGATGAGATGTGAGCAGAGTTGCTTAAGGTATTAATGGTTTTATGGAATGGGTTCTTAAGCTTGATATCAATGTAAAGAGTACCTCTACTTGTTTGGTAATTGTTATTGATGAACTTATTGGAGGTTTTCCATCAATTCACGTGAAGTAGACATGGGAATAAATAACTACTATATTCTTACAAACAGAAATCATTATTAGATTAGATCTTGAATGTGTATGAAAGATTACCTAACTTTAAGTTTTCTCTAGTCAGGTTGCACCCTATCTTTGTTCCGCATTGCCATTTTAATGAATTAATTGCTCGGCGGACCTCTTTTTCTTTGTTTCCGTTCATCATTTTTTGTTGTTGTACCGATATTTGTACTGACCTCATCTTGCCAAATTCCCTGAGAATAGTGAGTCGAATGATGACATGAGCAAGATTGTTATAATACTCTTTTATTCTTGTATTAATTATGATTAGGATGATTAATTAATATGTATGGTTTAAACTTTAAATTGTGATTGGTGATGATTAATTATTCAATTTTTTTTCTTTATTTTTTGTAAATAATTTGAATGAATTTTATATTAGGTGACTGATAAACGAATTCGGATACTTGGATATTCGAATAATTTGTTCGAATAAAATAAATGGAAACGGATATTATCCGTATTCGAATATTATTCAAAATATCGGATACGAATACGGATAGCGAATTAATTTTTCGGATACAAATACGGATATCACTGTATCCGGATCCGTATATATCCGTTTATACCCCTACCTATAGGCTATAGTCAAAGTTCATCGTACCCGTATCACACTCGGTTATATTGAACCCGACCTGTCATTATATTCATATTTATAGTTGGAGGTTTCTTTCTTGGGCAGACCTCCAAGGAGAGAGAAACAGGGAGGAAGAAGAAGGGTTTTGGAACTGTGTATTTGCTTGGGCTTAATCAGTTAAATTTTGCAGGCATCGAGCTATGGATGTGATAAAGTCACAACAAATATCTGCGAGGCCGATCGAGAAGGTAATAGTACACCCTCTAGTTCTCCTCAGCATCGTTGATAACTACAATAGAGTTGCCAAAGACACTCAGAAGCGCGTCGTCGGAGTTCTCCTTGGCAGTTCTTTCAAAGGCACTGTCGATGTCACCAACAGCTATGCAGGTGCTTCTTTCAGATCTATTTCGTTTTTTGCTTTTATTATTATCAAATCATGTTGTATTATACATGATACGCTGTTTGTATATGCATGACCTTGAATGAAGATTGATTTGAAGTTGTGTTATTATATTATTATTACAACTGAATTTGGTCATGGGAAAAAAACAAAGAATTTTGGTTAGGTAATAAGAAAATTAGGGTTTGGTTATGCTGGAATGTGACATGAGCTTAATTTTGAGCTGAATTTAAACTTCAGTATTATGGTTCTCTATTTTTTATTAGAAGGATGAGAAAGGAGAGAGGAGAATGAGTGAATGATCATAAAAAGGTTTAATTTTCTTTTTCTATAACTACTTGAGAACTAAAATATTAAGCAAGTGCCTAATAATTCTAAAATATTAAGCAAGTGCCTAATAATTCTTTTAGGCTTTTTTGAAATGTATGGCATTAGCTTTTTGATCAGTTAACTTGAATGTTGGAGATAACATATCTGGATGTTGAGGTATTGTTAGTTTACAGTGTTTAATAGCTGGGAGAAAGAGCTGGTAAAAGCTATATCTAACATGTTTTACCATCCCAATTTCTTCATTGATTTAAGCTATTCTAAAATATTTCTCATTATTGACAAGTGAGCTAATTTGAGACATTATTTTAAGTTTAGCAGCACGCTAAACTTAAAATAATTTTACAGTACGCTGGAAATAATTTTACCCTATTAAGTAGAATTTAGTTTACAACATGGCGTGGAATGGATGACGTCTTTACTTAGTTCTATTTCCATATGTATGGCATGCAAATTCTATAAATGGAATCGGAGAAAATTAGATAATGATCAAAACATTGATTAGGTAGTATAAGGGATTAAATGAGTTGCAACTTTTATGCAGGGGTTCCTTTGCAAATGGAGTAGCTCGCTGCTTTCTAGACCTGATAACTTGTGATGAAATTTGACTATTATTACTATTTCTACATGGTTGAATCTTGTTTTGCAGTGCCTTTTGAAGAAGACGACAAAGATCCTAGCATATGGTTTCTCGATCATAATTACCATGAGGCAATGTTTTCCATGTTCAAGAGAATAAATGGTATTGCATCCCAATTAAGTGTCATAATGATTTGTTGGTTACATTTTCTCAAAGAATGTATTAGTGATGTCATTCTGTAATTTTTTTGGAAAAATATTGCAGCAAAGGAGCATGTTGTTGGTTGGTATAGTACGGGTCCAAAGCTGCGAGAAAATGACCTAGATGTTCACGGTTTATTTAATGAGTAAGATTTAATATTGATCCATGAAATTCATGCATCATCCCCTTAAATCTATTTTCTATCTGCAAGTGCATCACTCTTTTTTATTTTTTCTCATGCTATCCCCTTTATTTGTCTATTTCTTTCGTAATGACTGAGTTCCTGGTATTGCAGCTATGTTCCAAATCCTGTGTTGGTGATTATAGATGTGCAACCTAAGGAATTGGGAATACCTACCAAAGCTTACTATGCTGTTGAAGAGGTTAAAGAGGTAGGATCTTTTTCAGGTCCTTCTATCTAGCTATTGTGCCTGATTAATTAGATTAATCATTCCTAATGGAATAGATTTAGTTATTTCTAGTTACTCCTTCAATTTTAACTAGAGGCTAATTATACATCACCGATTTGGTGGTCACCTTTGAACATTAAAGTTTTTCATACATGGATCTTAGACTAAGCTAATTCTTGTTTATGGTCACAGAATGCTACTCAGAAAAGCCAGAAAGTTTTTGTTCATGTGCCTTCAGAAATTGCTGCTCATGAAGTTGAGGAAATTGGTAATCCATGAGATTGAAAGTCCTTTTTGCACAAGAAAGTTATCCATGCCACTCCCACATATATCCGAGAATGATGGGATGTTGCAAAGCAACTTATTTTGAATTATTTCATATTTCATACATCTAATTTTGCCTGTAAACAGGAGTGGAGCACTTGCTGAGGGATGTAAAGGATACAACCATCAGCACCCTCGCAACAGAGGTTTTTCTCTTTGCTTATCTTAAATTGTTTGTGCATCTCTTACGAGTAAGAGTAAATTGAGTGTTGAAGCTCTTAGATGATAAAATACTCGTGCCTGCATCCGCCTCTTTTTTTTTGTCCCTTCTTATTTCTTTGGTTGAGTTCAATTGTTATTTTCATTTCTTATGCTTAAGGAAAATGTAGTAAATGGTGGTTCTGTTCTCTTTTGTCTTGCACAGGTGACTGGAAAACTTGCAGCCTTGAAGGGATTGGATGCACGGCTACGAGAGATACGGGGTTATCTTGATCATGTTGTTGATGGGAAGCTTCCGTTAAATCATGAAATTTTGTACCACTTACAGGTAACTTTCATCATCTAATCCATTTGCAGTTTACTTATGGACTTCGAGCATGTACATAACAGCTGCCTGTGTGCACATAAATTCCATAGTGCTAGGCCTGACTTAGGTGTAAACACATGTTTTAGTTGTAGACCCGAATAAATTCTTTGATTAGCTTCGATAAATGTAATCTCATTCAGATGAGTGTTATTTTTACAAGACGTATATAAAAACAAGACACTGGACACCCCCCCCCCCCCAGCCGGCTGCCCAGGGGTTGTCCAGTACACAGTTACACACACAAAAGCAGGTGGATACAAAAAAATACAAAAAAACAAGATAATCCTCCCCTCAAAGTGGTGACAAAGCGAACTATCCTAAAAAATGAATAAAAGGAAAACCACAGAAAGGGGATAAACCTCATTCTCCAAATATAACAAACTCAAAAAAGAAGAAGAAAGAAATCCAATATAAGTCAAAGATTTCCCTGTCCTCAAAATAGCGTCTGTTCTTAAAGGATAACATTTTTTTTCAACTCAAATTTCACAGCTTGGTTCCATATATGGGTTAGTGGTGGCAGTGGATTAAAATCTGGTATTTTGTCGTTTAAAGAAATATGTTCTCCCACCAAATAAAAAATACCTGTTCTTCAAAGCGGAAAACCAGCTTAAGAAATGAAACGTGCGTGTGTATTAAGGATAACAATGATAAGAGACCTAGATTACCCTATTCTTTCTGATTTCATTGTGGTAGGCATGCATGCATACATATTACACACATTCTAAAACCTTTTTGTCCAAATATTGTTTTGTAACCAACTGCATGCCATAATTTGTGGTTCTCATCTTAGACACCATCTTTGTCCACACAAAAAAATGTTAAGACAGTATCCAGCTCTGATAGTAACTCCAACAACAATTTCTTCATTAAGCATGTAAAAGAACTTCTGTTGGATTTGTGCATTCTACATCTATATTGATCGAATTTCACTTAAAAGTGTACCGAGCTAATCATTTTTCTGTATGTAGTAATTTGTGCCATTTGATCTCCTAACCTATTCTTCATTGACTATTTCATGAATATTGCAGGATGTATTTAACCTACTCCCAAATCTGAATGTGGCAGATTTAATCAAGGCATTTGCAGGTAAATAAATAACCTCATCCGAAGAAAATAAAATAAAAAAAACAAAAGTTTATCTTCAGCACATTGGCTTATTAACTTCTTATGCACATCAAACATTATCTGTGCAGTAAAAACAAATGACCAGATGTTGGTCATATATCTTTCATCTCTGATTCGAAGTGTGATAGCTCTCCACAACTTGATCAATAACAAGGTGAAACGCTCTCTTTGTACATCAAGTTTTTCTTTTCCCTTAAAAAAAATTATAAATTTATTTAAGTGTTTGACGTATAGATGAGCTTATGCCCAATTTCCATCAATGATAGTTCATTACTGTGCATGAATTTGAAGTCCTAACAGCTTTTTCCTTCTCATCTACAAAAAAAAAGGACAAAAAACAAACAATAGGAGGGACCTGAAATCCCCAAGCCAAGAACAGTGACCGAAACCTATACTTTTTTTATTATTATTAATAAATAAGCCTGTAATTACCTGACTGATTTTAGTCGAAAGCAAAAGTATTTTATTTGCTTTCTTTTGATTTTGAATTGAGTTTGTTGATTATGATTCTAGAAAACAGTAAATTTTCTCAAATGGAATAGGCGAATACTAAGCTTTCCATGTGTTAGAGAAAAGATGACACTACCACCCCGTATCATGTAGCATACTTGTTTGTGATCAGAATTTCGATGGAAGTTACTGAGTGATGTCGTAACAGTCTGGCATAAGGTTACGTATTTGAAAAGAACTCGAGTTGCATTTGAAACGAATAGCTTAGAAGGGACTTTAATTAGATATATAAAAAATATTCAAGAAAAATTTATTATTTTTGTTGTGTTGGTAAATATTTATTTATTTTTGCAATGGATAGCTTTTCAGATACCCTGATGATTTGACTATTGAAATTTTAATATTGGTTTCTCAGATGCTTAACAAGGAACATGAGAAAGCTGAAGATGCAAAGCCCGCGACTGTACCACCTGTTGCTGGGAGCTGAGTTGTTTTTACTGTGTTTCTTGCATCTCAGTGGTGGTAAAAGGCGAAGCTTTGGGGGCAGGACTGAACCTAAGACATGCTAATTTCTGGATTCCTATTGAAGAGAGTTTTTTCCCAATAGTGAAGAGATATAAAAAAGGCAACAGACTTTAGATTCAAATTCTGTTGATTTGTTATATGTTATTAATGGTTTTTAAATTGCTCTCTGTACTTGTACCACCCTTAATTGTTACTTGGTTGTGATTCGGAGGATGCTCTTTTCAATTGGGAACTCTTTCAGTTTTTCTAATTTTACAGAATTCTCTTGGTATTGTTTTTTGGTTCTACAAATATTTTATATCTTCATTTGATTTTCTTTCTCTCATTGAGCGTGAGAAGGAAATGCGAGATGAGAATATGGAAGCAAAACAAACCAATTGTTGTTTTACATCACGTTTCCTTCAGAAGCAATCAAATAATGGGCTTGACAGCATCAGAATTAGATACATACAGATAAGTGGATGAAATACAACACTGCTAACTAACAATCAAAATTCTCATATTTCTAGTACTCGTTTGTTGTCTTTTAAAACTAGTAGGAACTTTTTCTCATTTTATGGTCACAATAAGGAGTGAAAAATAAAAATAAAAATTAAACTTAGACCTGAAGATTCAGTGTCCCGAATAAATAAAAATTATTAGCTCCGTCATTAGGTTACATTGTCCAAGACAATAGCTACTATTCTGAAAATATTTCTTTGATAATTAATAATTTTATTAATTTGGACATTTTAATAGAAAAGGAATTAAAAGTTTATCCAAATGTAATGGAATTTAAATCTAAGGGGAATAAAAAGAACAAAAAATGTTTAAAAAGAACGGAAATATGTACTAGTTTATGACGAGCACTGTTTTGAAACTCGGCTCGGACTGGCCGGTTCAATCAGTAAAATCGGTTAAGTTGACACGATAAACTGGTTTTTTATAATTTTTTAATATTTTTTATACCAATTTTTTTTAATATTAAAATTAATCACTTTTAGTAATATTATAACTCAACTTTATTATGTTTTAGTTCATAATTTTTTTTTAAATTTAATTAATTACTAAAATATATTTATGACGTCACCGGTTCAATAACAATTCAATTTAAACTAGTAACCCTTCTATCGGTTAATTTTTTTGGTTCGAAGATTAGTCCGGTATAAAACATTCTCTTTATAACATACGTGGTCAAAAGAAAATTAGAGCAGGTGTGATTATGGGAATTGGGAAGAAAATTAGAGCAGGTGTGATTGTGGGAATTGGGAAGAAAGTCTCATATAGCAGCTTCGCTTCCGCTGTCCCTACTCTAGATGTGACTTTTCAATGAATGTTGTGGCTGCAAGAGAACTGAAGGTGTGAGTATTGTGTTTAGAAAGAAACTTCTGTTTTCTATTTTTACCTTTTCCTTTTGATCTAGTTTTATTTGGTGTTGTGGTAACGGGTGTATGTAAGCCTAGCGGAGCCAAGCTATGGGATGCTCAAGCTCATTGAAACATTGGATTAGGTTCAAGCTTGACTTTTTTGTAGCCTATCTCGAACCAGGCTCCAATAGCTTGATCTTTTCTCGTGTTAAGATGTTGAGTGATTAAATTAGCCAAGCTTGTATTTTAACATGCTGCAAAATGGATCAGCTTGGCTCATTTATCTTACAAGTTGATCTCACACAAATTTTTGGGTTCTTTTTACAGCCCCATTTTATTTTATTTTATTTTTGTTGGGGAGGGGGGGAGGGGGGGAGGAGTGGGCGTTGCAATGGTCTTTAGGAGAAAATTGGGTTTGTTGGACTATTTTCCAACTGTACCAGCATTAAATTTTGCAACTATGTTATTCTGGGGTAATTTTTCGCTATCCAAAAAATTACCTCCTATCCATTTAAAAGAAAATAAACTGAGCTGCTAATTTAATTGTTCGGAAATCACATGTTCATGATTATTTAATAAACGTATTACTTTAAACTCCATATGGTCTTATTCTAACTGGAGACGTCCTTGTAGCTCTTCCTGCGAACTGTGATTCCTTGACCAGAGTTGCGACTTCAACTAGCTTTCTTATTCCATTGTATAAAGTAGTTTAACTAGCTACCAAACTAGCAGGCTGCCAAAAGATGGGTAAAGCTTCAAGAGAAGAGATAAAAGGGTATTCTTGTTGTATTCTAGGCTACATGACCTCTTATTTGTTCCGGGTTGTCTTGACATATGATATTTATAATGAGTTGGTTTGTTTGCAGGATATCTACTATCGGTCTCGGAAAGCAAAAGAAGAAGGGTGGCGTGCTCGAAGTGCCTTTTAAGCTCCTCCAGACTCCAGATTGATGAGGAATTCAACATATTTGAAGGTGCTTGAAGACTAATCTTCCTTCAATTACTTTCAGATTTTTTATTAAACGTAATTAGGGCAAGATTTAGAAAATGCTATGCTATAAGTTGGAACAGGCTTAATGAAATTGCATTTTTAAAAAAAAATTCTTATATCTATTTTAAACAGTTGTTTTATAACATGATGCGTTAGCTATTTTTTACCTGCAGCCAAAAACTGTTGATGTGGTTTTTGAAATGACGAATGAAGTTTTTTTATGTAAGAACAAATTTTACCTAAATTGAGAGTATCTCAACTGAGTGCAATGAAATATAGTGATCAGCTTTAGGATATCTCCGTATTCCATGTCATTCTGTTCAATAGACTTGGTTTGACATGATATTACCATTAGGTTGCAGTTATTTATTTTGAACTTGATAGGAATTCTTACCATTTCTGATTCTCACCAATGATTTTCAGGGGTGAGGCATGTGGTAGATCTATGTGCAGCGCCTGGTAGCTGGAGTCAGGTACTGATAAAACTATTTATCATTTTGCCCATCATATTATTTTATCGTATTGGGTACAAACAGTTTGTGAATTAAGACATATGTTTAATAGCTCATTTTGAACATTTTCAAACTGAAATAAAATAAATCTAACTCTAGAAATAACTGTTTTATTGATTTAAATTACTATCCATTTGAAGATTATTTATAGGGCTAATGACAAAACTGTCCCCCCAAGTTTGGACGAAAATCAATTTGATACTCAAAGTTTGGAAATCTGCAATCAATACCTCTAAGTATTTTAAAACAACAAAAGTGTTCCTTTTGGTCGGAAAACTCAATTATTCGTCGGAAAATGCCACGTGTCAGGGAGGGAGGAGAGAGGAGAGAGAAAATAATCAAAAAAAAGAATTTTTTTTGTTTTTATAAAATTTCTCTCTCCTCTCTCCTTCTCCTTTTCTCTCTCCCCTCTCCTCTCTTCTCCCCGCCTTCTCTCTTTCTCTCCTCATTTTCTTTCTCTCTCCTCTCTCCTCTTTCTCTCTCTCTTCCCCTCTTCCTCTATTTACTTAATTAATTGGTATTTTTTTAAATTGTAATAATTTTTTGGAGTGTATATACTTGTATAAAATTATAATACATGTATGTATACATTTAAAATGTATAATACATAAAAAAATCAATAATAAGAAGACAAAATTAAAAATAAGATTATAACTTACTTATAAAAAAAAATAATTACAAAATAATAATAAAATCAAAAAATTAAATAGATTGTATTTGATAAAAAAAAGAAAAAAAAAGAAAAAAGAAAAAGAATCTATTTTTTTCTTATTCTTTTTTCTTTTTCTTATTTTTTTAAGAAAAAAGAAAAATAGATTCTTTTTCTTTTTTTTCTTTATCAAATAGAATCTATTTAATTTTTTGATTTTATTATTATTTTGTAATTGCCTTTTTTATAAGTAAGTTATGATCTTGTTTTTTATTTTGTCTTCTTATCATTGATTTTATTTTATGTATTATACATTTTAAATATATACATACATGTATTATGATTTTATACAAATATATACGCTCCAAAAAATTATTACAATTTAAAAAAAATACCAATTAATTAAGTAAATGGAGGAAGAGGGGAAGAGAGAGAGAGAAAGAAAAGGAGGATAGAAAGAGAGAAGGCGGGAGAAGAGAGAAGAGAGGAGAGGGGAGAGAGAAAATGAGAGAGGAGAGAGGAGAGAGAAATTTTATAAAGAAAAAAAAAATCTTTTTTTTGATTATTTTCTCTCTCCTCTCTCCTCCCTCCCTGACACGTGGCATTTTCCGGCGAATAATTGAGTTTTCCGACCAAAAGGGACACTTTTGTTGTTTTAAAATACTTAGAGGTATTGATTGCAGATTCCCAAACTTTGAGTATCAAATTGATTTTCGTCCAAACTTGGGGGGACAGTTTTGTCATTAACCCTTATTTATATTAACTTGTTAGAAAGGAGAGATTAATGTATATCAATCTGCTGACAATTTTTTATGGACCATCTGAGTCCGGAAACTTTTCTGTAGGTTTTCTGGCGATATTATATTTTCTTTTAAAATGTCCCAATGTAAGAGTCCACTTTGAAAATAAAAATTCAAATAGTATGATATTATGAAAAATTGTGATATTAGCTTTTTACTAAATTAAAGTTCCCTTAAATTTTGCTTTAAAAGGATTCAAATTATGCAAATGGGTGGAGTAAGATGAGCAACTAACAGTAAAAAGGATAAATTGATTAAGAGGTTAGATAAGCTTTTTGGGATAATAATCTGCCCTGCATTTTACCTGTCTTTGATGTTCTAACTCTTTGTTGTTTTCCAGAGGCACGAAAGAGATTTAGAAGTGGGGTTAAATAGATCTTTTAAATCTTTTGCATTTATTAAAGATCATTTACCAGATAATTAATTTGTTCAATTAATTTAGCACATCGGAATATTAGTTGCAAAATCCCCTTAAAGATATATTGAAATCACAATTTTGAGTTTAACATTGGAAGATCAGATACTCAATAATATTGTAGTTGCTACTCTACGATATTGCAGTTATATGACAAAATGTAAATACTTAAAGTAAATGACATAATAAGTTTTAAGTATTTCAGAGTTCAACAACCCCTAATCCACTCTTTTACTTCAACAAGTAGGGTATCCATTAAGGATGGGTCACAAAGACCAGATCACTAAGATTTATTACAACTGAATCACTAAGATTCCTTCGAGTCATTGAGTCTCGACAATAGTCACTAAGACTAGGACACTTAGTCTTCTGAATTACTAATATTCCTTTGAGTCACTTAGTCTCGAAAATGGTCACTAAGACCAGGACACTTAGTCCTCTGAATCACTGAGATTCTTTCAAGTCACTTAGTCTCGGAAATGGTCATTGAGACCAAGTTGAATCATTGTTGAAATGATATGGTTTGTGGTGCTACTAAGCTTTGCAATCTGCTTGGCTTATTCTGGTACTTAGCAGCTTTGAACACATCTTAAGTCATAGAGTTGAGCTTGCTCTAATGTTGCAGTTCAGCCTTGTGTTCTTCAAGATCCATCAAGGTGCTGCTAAGCTTTGAAACCTGCTTGACTTCTTCTGGTACTTAGCAACTTTGAACACATCTTAAGTCGTAGAGTTGAGTTTGCTCTAATGTTGCAGTTCAGCCTTGTGTTCTTCAAGATCCATTGAGCTGTTGCTAAGCTTTGCAATCTGCTTGGCTTCTTCTGATACTTAGCAGCCTTGAAGACATCTTAAGTCATAGATTTGAACTTGCTCTAATGTTGCAGTTCAGCCTTGTGTTCTTCAAGATCCACTGAGGTGCTGATAAGCTTTGCAATCAGCTTGACATCTTCAGATACTTAGTAGCTTCAAATGAATAGCTCTCTGAAATGTAGAGTAGATCTTGATATAATTTAGCAGAGGTCTGACTCTCGACATTTTATCTCATCGTTTGTATATCTCCCTGGATCCTGCCTCTTGTCTCTCATTTTTCTGCCACACCTCTCTTGCATTTGAATCCTAGTACTCTTATATAGATTTCTGAAAATATTTCCGTTAGATTATTCCCATTGGTGCATTTATTGTTCTGATCCAAGATTTTCTCTGATGATGACAGATAGGTTAGGTATGCAACTTGTTTTCGACCCTAGATTATCCCATCATGTTGCAGTCTCATCTAACACTTTGTAAAGTGACAAATCTCTAATATAGTCGCTTAAACACATAACTTATATGATCTTTCTCTAATTTGAAGATAGTGAGAAACGGTCTTGGAATCTTTAACTTTGTACAGCTCTGCACTTGTCAGTCATGTGTTAGATCAGACAATGTTTTCAAACTTGACTAATCGTGGAGTTTGATGACAAACGTAGAGTCTTGTTTAGAATACTCAACGTTCCTAAACTCTATGAAGTTGCTCTACGATGCTGGAGGATTGCTCGATGATCTGCTTTACGAATGTCTCTTTACGATGCTGGAGCAGACTCTGCGAACTTCTCCTTTATACTACTATCTCAACTTTGGCATTACGACTTCGAAGGCAGTTCTACAAACTTCGTTGTAGACTCTGTGATTCCTACTTTAGCTTTGAGATAACTCTGCAGATATGCAATATTTCTTCTGATGCTCTACGATCATTCTTCTGATACTCTCTAAAAAGATATTCCTTGATCTGAACTGATTCTTCATTCTTGTCCTCTCACTATAGTCTTTTGCTTAGTACTGCAGTTTTCTTTGTACTCATTCTTGACTGATATTTGTTCGCACACTTGATGCTCTACGAACTTCATTTGTAGATTACTCTGCTAATAACTTTTACAATACGAACAAGGAAGAGTAACTCTACGATCGATCTTGATCCTATCGATTAAATTTGATTTCAACTCAAAGGATCAACTTAACAATTTTGATCGCTTTAGTCTAAGTCCTTGTACAAATACTTCTTCATTTAAGGACTTAACAAATCTTACTTATACAAATATACATTAATCATTACAATCAGTACGTAGACTCTCATATTAGGATTAGCCTAACACATTTGATCTTTCTATTCTAAGTCCTTGTATATTATCTCACCTTTTAAGGACTTTACATAACTTATTTGAACAAGTATACCTTAATTATCATTATTCATCAAATAATCATATTCATTGCCTTTATCACATTCATCGTATTTATCACATTCATCGCATTTATCACATTTATCATCAAATTTAAATAAACTCTAACAATCTCCCCCTATTTGATAATGATAAAACTTTAAGGAGTTACAACATATAACAATATAATTATGCATTTACTAGGATTTTAAGCATAACTTAAAATACAGTAAGTCAATGTATTCTTTATGTGAAATGATGACTTGATAAATGTTATACTTCTTATAAAGTGCAAAAAAAATGACAAGATTCACATAGGAAATTTAAAATGACAATACAATACAGAAAACTTACTCTATTACCTTCAATTGTTTTCTGTTGACTTCTTGCCTTCTCGATGGCGATATTGATAACATCTTATTTTCCACTGCTGTTTCTTTTCTTATCCTTACTTGCCTTGCTTCTCCCCCTTACTTCATCATTTCCTCCTTATTTCTTGATTATCTTCAACTTTCTTCTCCCCCTGAGACTATGACTTAAATTTCTTCTTATCTTTCCCCTTTTACTCACTAGCCCATCTCTAATTCCCTACTTATCCTCATATTTTTCTCTTCATATTTTTCTCTTCCTCTTCCATTCCTACTAATCTTACTATTTTCTCTTTTTCCTCCATCCGGGACTATATCCTCTAAGTTCTGTTGCTTTTGCTCCCCTTGAGTCTTCTTTGATTGCGTTTTGCCTTGCTTCTTCTTCCCTTAACTATGCTATTATTTCTCAGAGGCATAATAGATCTAGAAGGGGGGTTGAATAGATCTTTAAAACTTTTTCAGTTTATTAAGAAGTATTACCAAGTAGTTCTTTTAATCAAGATTAACTTTGCACAACGAAATATTAGTTTGAAAAACTCTCCTTTAAGAATAGTTAAGATCTTTGTTCTGAATTTAGTTCATGTTGAAATTAACCATTCATCACATACAATAATCACAACATCGATATATATATATATCAAAAAGTAAATGACAGAATGTAAAAGAAAAAAATTTAGCAAAAAAATGATACGAGAGGTTTTAAGTGATTCAAAGACTGAATAACTCCTACTCCACTCTTCTACTTCAACAAGTAGGAAATTCACTATGAATTCGATCACACAGACCAGAACACTTTGCCCTCTTAGCAGACTTGGGTATTTAGTCTCTCGGACAAGGACACTCTTGCCCTCTTCAAGCCCAACAGACTTAGTATTTTAGTTACTAAGACAAGGACACACTGGCCCCAATTTGGTCACTAAGACCAGAATCCTCCGATCCTTGTTCTGTTGATGAAGTTTGTTGGATGTGTCGCTAAGATGTTATTTAATCTCCTTTATCTTCAGATACTCAGCAGTTTGATATGATCACTCTTGAGATGTGGTTGAGTGTTGCAATGATGCTCGACTTCTTTTGGTACTCAACATCCCTTTGAGATCATCTGTTGTACTGCTAAGCTTAGTAATTCAGCTCATTTTTCTCCTTGGTACTTGACAGCTGCTCATGATGGACTATTAAGATGATTGTAAAGCTCCTTCCTTTTGGTACTTAGTAGCTTCTTATGATTGATGCCAAGATGACATTGATGCTCCTTATTTTCCTTGATACTTGACAACTACTCATGATGGACTACTAAGATGACTGTAAAGCTCCTTCCTTTTGGTACTTAGTAGCTTTCTCACGGTTGTTGTTAAGTTGGCGTTAAAGCTCTCTTTCTTCTTGTACTTAGCAGCTCAGAACACTTTTCTTGTAGTAGAGTTAATCTTCTCTACGTCTTTGTCCTTTCAGCTCTTTGTGTTCTTGGTGGATCGTAGAGTGTGCTTTTGCATATTCCTTCTTGGTCTTCCACTCTACGATTTTCAATGTTCTTCCACCACCTCTCCAACCTTCTTCTTGATTTTTGAAATTGATGCTCTTTTATAGTCTCATGTTGGTTTTTTCCCGCTGAAAAGTGTCTGTTGGAAACATTTAATGTGCAGATACTTTGATATCCTTGATGTTTACTTTTTGGAGCTATTATGTTAGCGTACTTTTTGGTTCATGACATGTCACATCAACCTACAGCTTTACTTACTCTTTTGACAGGTCACTTTCGGTAAACTAGCCAGTAGACACATATTCACTTTCCATCAAGGATATGTGATTTGACACTTTGGGATCTTCTGTTCGCAACGTTCCTCTGTCAGTTCTCATGTCAGACCTGACTTTACTCTATGATCTATTGTCTCGGTAGAGTAGTAAGAGTCGTAGAATTGAGCTCTACGATTTGCTCAGATGTATGCTCTATGAATGAGTACATTAAGAACCTTTGGCAGATTTAGCACCTCTATGTTATTGGAAGCAGCTTTACGATCTTGCTTTCTTTTTAAAGCTTTAAGAAGTAAGCTAATTCTCTACGATCTCTGAGTGACTCTGCGAATTGACTTATCCTTTACGATCAGGTAGAGCACCTTTACGACTTGACCTTTACTTGCTCATCCTTCAATTTCGTCTTTATGGTTCTCAAGTGAGCTTGTTATCATCTTTTCATCTTCATGATCAACTTTATAACTTTATAGCCTTTCCTTTGTTCTGATTGCTTTTCAGCTGCTTTACAAGTTTGATCAATTGTTTGAATTATCGATACTCTGAACGATCCTTGAGTCTCTTCAGTGATGGTTTGAACTACTCTACGTTTAGTCTTTGCTTAGATATTCTTCTATCACCTTATGACTAGATCTGCACTTTAAGAACTGAGGTGATCTTTATGTTAGGAACATAAACTCTGAGATGTACTTTCCTTTGTTTGCAGAGGAAAATTTTGCTAACTTTCATCTTTTCCGTCATCTTAGCTATTCTACGATTCTGCAGGTAGCTTTACGATCTTGTCTGTACTGAACGATCTCAAAGTTGCTTTATGATTCGCTGAAGCACTTTACGTTCAGTCTTTGCCTTACGAGCTTTGCTGTATTTTACGACTCTGTTCACTTTACTAGCTGATATTTATTTTGAAGTGAACTCTACCTCTTGTGTAATAGTTCTACGATCCTTCTGATGCTTTACGCTTAACTCTGTGATCTATTTCGACTTTACGACTTCACAGAGTAACTTTATGAGCATAAGATTCCTAATAACTATACATCAGATTTATTCAGCAAGATCAACCTAACATTCTTGATCTTTCTAGTCTAAGTCCTTGTACATTCATTTCATTAAAGGACTTAACAAAACTTGTTATACAAATATACACTGATCATTTAATCTTTGAATGTCTAGATTACTCTGCTTACAATATTCACATTACGAACATGCAGAGTAACTCTACAATAAGATCAACCTATCATCCTTGATCTTTATATTCTAAGTCCTTATACATGTATTTCTTTTATAAGGACTTTACAACTTTCAGAACCAATAAAACATTAATCTTATAATTCTCATGACAATAGCATATATGCAGTTCACAATGTTCATCACTGCATCAATTTTCTAACATTTCACATACATTATATAACCATGTAAGCACACAATCAGATAGTTCATATATATCGATGTGATCACATATAAGCGCATAATCACTTAGCACATAAACATCTAATCACTTAGATAATCAAACACATAAGCACGTAGTCACATTAGCACATAATTTCATTTAAACAATCAAGATAGTCATCATCAAATCAAACAACCTTCAATAATCTCTCCCTATTTGATGATGACAAAACCACTAATCACCAACAGTAATGCATTTGCTGAAAATATAAATTATGTCTTAAAATACAGTAAGGTACTGTACTGCTAATGCAAAATGATAAGTTGTATTACTTAAATAGAAATGCTTACAAGATTTGCCAAACAAAGTAACCTAGCGCTTACCTGAACTTACTTAAATTTTAATTCTTTTTCTTCTCCCCCTGACTTTGTCAGACTTGATCTTGGCTCTGATTTTTCTTTTTCATTATCTGCTTCTTTCTTCTCCCCCTCATTGCAACTCTCTCTTCTTTTTCATTATCTGCTTCTTTCTTATCCCCCTTATTGCAACTCTCTCTTCTGCTTCACTTTATGTTCCTTTTCTGGTCTCCCCCTGACTACTATGCTTTTTTTTTTCTCCCCCTTTTTGTCATTATCACCTAGCGAGAGAGAGAGGCATTTGTAGGATGAGTTGTCACCTTGGTTGATTATCTCAGAATGCAGAGCTGAGTTCAAGGATTTTGTTTGTTGTGGTCATGATAGGATCCTCAGTCTGCTGGTGAAGATTTTGAAGAAATTGTTGTTGTTCTTGAAATGTTCTTAAGAAACCTTTGTCCATGAGAGTATCTTACAAGAATAGATTGACAGGTATAACAACTGTCTCCTGAGGGTGTTGGGATGAAGATGGTGCATCCGAGGAGTTGCGTGGAGTGGATTCTTGGTTTAATATAGTAAATGGAAAGGGAATGGGGACAAAGGTCTGTGAAAGAGACAGAGTATTATCGGAATCAATCATAGAGTTTTGGGACTCTATGATCGGAAGAATGAGTGAATATTCATGGTCTGCAGAGTGTTGGGACTTTACGTCTGGGAGGATAGTATTCTGAACATTGTTCATAGAGTGTTGGGACTCTACGAACAGAGAATTGTTATTAATAGGAGATAACATAAGAGATGTAGGAAAAAACTCTTCAGTGTGATCAACCATTGAAGGATCTGATGAGTAAGAGATGTTCATATTCCAGATGGAGATTTCATGAGAGCTTCTATATTCTGAGTAGAAGCTCGTTGCTGATTAACACAGTTACAAACGATGAAACCCTTGGGAAATTTTGCGCAACAAAGGTGAGATTTGGAAACACAAAGTAACTCCACCTGATGGAACTTTGGTCATTCAGATATATAACTTTCAGCAGGGGTAGCATAGGAATGAAATTTTGTAACTGTTCGTTCTTATGATCGTAGAGAATGGTAGTGCTTTCCACTTTGGCTGCTCAATCTTTTTTTTTTGTCTTTTTCTCTCCTTTTCAACTTGCCTCAATCGATATTTGTCATGTTGTTTCTTTTCAATTTTCCTCATTATTCTTTCTTCCATAAACTTCTTTTCTATTTTTTTTCTCCTCTTCTTCTCCTTATATTCTTCAAGATCCATTGAGGTGCTGCTAAGTTTTGTAATCTGCTTAGCTTCTTCTGGTAATTAGTAGCTTTGAACACATCTTAAGTCGTAGGGTTGAGCTTGATCTAATGTTGTAGTTCAGCCTTGTGTTCTTCAAGATCCATTGAGGTGCTACTAAGATTTGCAATCAACTTGACATCTTCAGATACTTAGCAGCTTCGAACGAATATCTCTCTAAAATGTAGAGTAGATCTTGATATAATTTGGCAGAGGTCTAGCTTTCTACATTTCTTTCTCGTTGTTTGTATATCTCCCTGGATCCTGCCTCTTGTCTCTCATTTTTCGGCTACACCTCTCTTGCATTTGAATCTTAGTACTCTTACATAAATTTCTGAAAATCTTTCCGTTAGAGTATTCCTGTTGGTGCATTTATTGTTTTGATCCAAGATTTTCTCTGATGATGACAGATAGGTTAGGTATGCAGCTTGCTTTCGACCCTAGACTGTCCCATCATGTTGCAGTCTCATCTAACACTTTGTAAAGTGACAGATCTCTAATATAGTCGCTTAGACACATAACTTATATGATCTTTCTCTAATTTGAAGATGGTGAGAAACGGTCTTGGAATCTTTAACTTTGTACAGCTCTGCACTTGTCAGTCATGTGTCAGATCTGACAATCTTTTCAAACTTGACTGATCGTGGAGTTTGATGAGAAACGTAAAGTCTTGTTTAGAATACTCAACGTTCCTGAACTCTATGAAGTTGCTTTACGATGCTGGAGGATTGCTCGACGATCTACTTTACGAATGTCTCTTTACGATGTTGGAACAGACTTTGCGAACTTCTCCTTTATACTGCTTTCACAACTTTGGCATTACGACTCCGAAGGCAGCTCTACGAACTTCGTTGTAGACTCTGCGATTCCTACTTCAGCTTTGAGATAACTCTGCAGATCTGCAATCTTTCTTCTGATGCTCTACGATCATTCTTCTGATACTCTCTAAAAAGATATTCTTTGATCTGAACTGATTCTCCATTCTTGTCCTCTCACTATAGTCTTTTGCTTAGTACTGCAGTTTTCTATGTACTCATTATTGACTGATCTTTGTTCGCACACTTGAGCTCTACGAACTTCATATATAGATTACTCTTTTAACAACTTTTATAATATAAACAAGGCAGAGTAACTCTACGATCGATCTTGATCTTATCGATTAAATTTGATTTCAGCTCAAAGGATCAACCTAACAATTTTGATCGCTCTAGTTTAAGTCCTTATACAAATACTTCTTCATTTAAGGACTTCACAAATCTTACTTATACAAATATACATTAATCATTACAATTAGTACGCAGACTCTCATATTAAGATCAACCTTACACATTTGATCTTTCTATTCTAAGTCCTTGTACATTATCTCACCTTTTAAGGAATTTACATAACTTATTTGAACAAGTATACCTTAATCATTATTCATCACATAATCATATTCATTGCATTTATCACATTCATCGTATTTATCATATTCATCGCATTTATCACATTCATCATCAAATTTAAACAAACTCTAACACTCTTTTCCATAGGTGTTAAGCCATAAGTTGTATCTTCCAATAAAGCTTTCTTTTGATTCAAAGTAAGAGGACTCATTTTTTTTTGTTTCTCGATTTTCTGTGCTGATCTTTTGTAGCATTCATGAGTATGCATTTTACTACTTTAGTCTCTCATCATTTTCATCTTAACTACCTTATGCTCAGAAGGTAAATTATCTTCTTTATTACTATTTATAGGGGCTGCGATCTTCCACTTATGGTTGCTATTGATTTGCAACTCATGGCGCCAATTGAAGGTGTTATTCAAGTCCAGGGTGATATAACAAATGCTAGAACAATTGAAGTGGTATGGAATAATTTTCTTCCCACTTTTTCTATTAACGTTATTTCTTATGAATATTGTTTTTCATTTAATTCTTTCTCTATATATTGTTCGATAGTCCAACAGACAAAACCTACCCTAGTATCTAAGTTTATATGCTTTTTGACCAATTTTTGTGGTAGATGTGGAAATGTGGTGTTTGTCACAGGCAACCAAAAATAAAACCTTACTGCGAAAAATATTTATATAGTAGTGCAAGTGAGAGTGATCCCACAGAGAATGATTAGTCTAAATTTATTCTTTGTAAACTAAAATTGGGGGTTTTGATTGTGATTATTAAACTAAACTAAAAATAATGCAAAATAATTTATTAAAGTAAATCAGAGAAAACAAACCTTGGATTAGATCAACTTCCACCTCAGAAACTTACACTGATCATTGACTCAAGTATAATCAATTAATACTTTGAATATTCACTGTTAGAATCAATTCACCATTCAGAATCATTCCATGTCTTTCTTTAGTTTTAGTTAGATAGAAACAAACGATCTAGATAACTCTAACTACTAAACAACTTCAGACAAGCGCTAAAAGTTTAATCTAGTAGATGCTTTAAAAATTAGAAAAACCGATGAAGTTAAACAACACAAGCACAAGCGGTTGCATTTAATTTAGTTGAGTATTCTTCTTAAGATATAATAATCTCGTGATCTACATTCAATTATTAATCTTAGTTGCTTCGCAAATTAGAGTGACCAAACAATTACGGATTTGATATCTAATTTAGCAGTAGATTTCAATGATTAATAAACTAGTATGCACCTAGCAATCAAATATATCAATCATATAATTCAAGCACAGAAGAATAATCAATACTTAATTAGATCTCACAGTGTAAAAATATGAGATTTCAGTCTCTTTAATCCAAGAATAAAAGTTTAGCCACACATAGCCATAGAAATCACTATAGAATAATAAAGAGAAGAATTGTAGAGTAGGATAGATCCCCCCTCTAGTTTACATAGGAAAACCCTAACTTAAAAGGAAAAGAAATCTAATTTGGAATCAAAATCTAAGCAAAAACGCGTAGAAAATCTGGGTTGCCAGCTTAACCGGTGCTGCCACGCCGCGTTTCTTCTTCCTTCTGGCGTTGCCGCACCATTTATCCAGAGTTACTAAAATTCGTTTTGGCATTGCCGCACCAACTGCTAGGCCAAAACTGGCGCTGGTGCGCTGCAAGTCTAGAGATTACACTAATACAACGTTGTCGCACCAACTGCAGTACAAATCTAGGCGCTGCCGTGCCGGGCCAATTCATGGAATTCTAACCTTTTGCTTTAAGTTCAAAAATACGTACAAATGCTCTTCAAATCATCTCCAAAGTTATAAACTCCTCCAATTGCACCTAAAATCAAAATATAAGAATAGTGAGCGTATTTAGGCACAAAATCAATACAAAAGGTAAAAAATTAAGGGATAAAAACACAACAAATTCTATACTCATCAAAATGCAACCTTATTTCCCCTTCAACTGCTCATTCATTATTCACAATAGTGATATTGTCATTTATGGCTCAAATATAGTATATTGGATCTTCGTAGAACTTCCAACATCAACTTTTCCTATAATTGATGCTTTTTCATTGATGAAGACTAAAGTTGGATGTATTATATGTTTAACTTGGATCAAGGTTCAGGAAAGCCAGAAAAGTTTTGGCTTGAGCCCATGTTCAAAGACAAGATAACCAATAAGATGACAAAGACAAACTATGCTCCTTTGGTTGGTGTAGAATGAGAAGTTGGAGTTTGTGTAGCTAGAAATAGCACCAATGCCATTGCCGTTTTGGAGTTTGTATAATTTGTGTTAAAATTTGACTATTAGTACTATTTCTACATGATTGAATCTTATTTTGCAGTACCTTTTGAAGAAGATGACAAAGATCCTAGCATATGGTTTCTCGATCATAATTACCGTGAGGCAATGTTTTCCATGTTCAAGAGAATAAATGGTATTACATCCCAATTTAAGTGTCATAATGATTTGTTGGTTACATTTTCTCAAAGATGTATTAGCCATGTCATTCTGTAATTTTTTCAAAAAAATATTGCAGCAAAGGAGCATGTTGTTGTTTGATATAGTACGGGTCCAAAGCCGCGAGAAAATGACCTAGATGTTCACGGTTTATTTAATGAGTAGGATTTAATATTGATCCATGAAATTCATGCTTCTTTTTTACGTTGCATAAAAATGTCTTTCCATCCAATCTTGATTAATCTCCAAGGGTGGGACGGTCTAAACCATTTTAGAGCATATTATATTTGTAACCTTCATCTCCTTAAGCTTCTTTTTTATCTGGATATGCATCCTTTGGAAGCCAAACACAAAGTGCAATTATGCTTGGGGATTTATTAGTAGCCCGGTCTTGGGTTTTATTAATGTATTGGGCCTCATGAGTTTGAGCCCATGTTATAGCAGTTAGGATTTTCTAGTTACTATAAAAATATTGTTTGATGTGTGGATCATTGTAGAGTGTGTGTGAGGCATCTTATGAATATATCAGATAAGCAGGACTAACTATATTGGTGAACCTGAGTATATCGTGTGTTTTTACTTTTTCGTCTTTCATATAATATTTGTGTGATTATAATATTATTCGTTTTTAAATTTTAACAGTTATTTGTCAGTGGCAATAAAGGTATATTTTCTATTATTGGGTGGTATAACCATTTACAAGAGCACACCCTATTCTATTTGTTAGGTTTGTATATAACACGAGCATGTAATCAAATTACACAAATATAGCAGAAGCGCGATAAAATCAGATTTTAAAATTTTATACAAACCATCACCATGATCTTTCTTTATGCGCAATTATCAATTATCAAGAAGGAGATAGAGAATCAGAATTATACCCTCGTAGAACCGTGCTTCCTCGGGTATAAGTTCAACTCCAAATCCTTCGTGTTCTTCTTGAAATTCACCGATTAGATTCATTCTTTTGATCAACGTTAGCCACCCAAGTGTTTGGCCTCTAGAGGTGATCCACCAAGGAATAACACGTATTTAAGAAGATATGTGTTGGCAAAATCATAGTTTCTATCTCTATAGAATTTGTAAGTACTCTCCCAACTATTGAAAGTGTGTCTAACTGTCTAACCCTTTTCCATAATAAGACTTCTCTTATTTATAGATGTAGGCAACCCTCCTAAACTATTTATGAATAGGGTTTTATTTAATTAATTAAACTCTTTTAATTAATTAGTCTCCTAATCCAATTAAGAATTTATAAGAGTACTTATATTAATTAATTCCTAAACTATTTAGAAATTAAATAATAATAATAGTAATAATATTAATAAGACTCCTCTTATTAAGTTATATTTAATATTTTTAAAATATTAAATAATAAATATTAAGCTATTTAATTTATTCTATCACCATAGCATAAATTAAATATACTTAACATATTATTACGATTATGCCATTTACTTCTTAAATAAATATTTTTCTTTTGCGGTGTGACCCTTTAGGTTCTCAATATTAAACCGGTTGCGAATAAATAAATTAGAGCAATTCTAATCTTATTTAAATAAATAAATTAAACTATTTAATTTATTTAAATAAATAATATTAATTCTACGATAAGGGTAAGCCCCCTTAGCGATCAACGACTTTCCAAATAATATATATTTCAACACCAATCATAAAAGAATCTTTCAGTGAATAGTTACCGTACAATTCAATCCTTCTACCATTGTCCCAATTAAATATAAGACATGAAATTACTGTCAAGTCTTATTTTATTTGATTATATGTATTTCAATTCTCAAATGCACAACTCTGATTAATGCAAAGTAGAAACACCTTTCTAATTTCATACTACTTTAGCCAAAGACTTCTGAGTTGTCATTTATCGAATCACATAGGACATTCACTCCTTTTATTATAAGTGGTAGATTCTTTGTCGACCATTCACCTATCTCCATGTATAACTTATTATACTCAATCATACCCTTTGATATACCCTAAGGGTCTTAAGGGACATGTCAAAGTATAACTCATCATACACAAGATACTATGATGATCTTAAGTCTAAGGATCACTTGTACTACTATCACTTAAGGAATTCCTATTGACAGGCAAGTAAAACTCCATTAGGTATTCCTTTAGTGAGCCACGTTCAGTGAACTTATTCTCCAATAAGCACCTACGTATTTACTTTAGTATCTCCACATAAATAATTATGAGATCAATCATATTCTTCCTAAGAGCAAGTAAAGTATGCATTAATCTATCCGGATTCACTAATCCCCTTTTTATTAATCCAACGATTAGGAACAATTTTAATTTGTGAGCTATCTAGAATTTAGATCTCATTAGGATGATCATCATCATGATTCTAAAAATATTACTCAAAACTATAGGTTTATCACACTTAATATAACAACATCATGTAGATAACGAAAATGCCTTTAATAAATTAATTCTTTTATTAAGAATAAATGAATAAGATTACAAAGTATATGCTACATCATATCAAATATGATTGGCTTACGTGCATACTACTTTCAATCTCCCACGTGCACTAAAGCTAATCGTCATGATATTTAATACCCTTCTTCTCTAAGTGACGATCATCCTGCTATTGGATAAAGCTTCAGTAAATGGATATGCAATGTTGTTCTTAAGAGTCCACTATCTCTATAATGATTTCTCTTCTTTCAATGATTTCTCTAATCAAATGAAAGTGCCACAACACATGTTTGAATCCAAGATGAGACTTATGAACTATTCTTAGTTCTGTAATTAACGTTTTCATCCAAACAATCAACTTGCAGCATCATTTACAGCTATATACTTTGTCTTTGTCACTCAAACAACAACTCTTTGCTGTTTGGAACCTTTTCAATTCACTACACCACCATTCAAGGTAACGTTTTACCCTAAAGTGGATTTGTTATCATCTTGGTTAGTCTGAAAAACTTGAGTCTGTTTAACCCTCTAGTTTTAATTTAGACCCACCATAAATCATGATCACATCCTCAGTACCGGTTAAGTACTTAAAAGATGTTTTTCACTATCTTATAGTGATCTTCTCCAGAATATGACTGATCAACATTAGGTCTTGTACATTTCATTGCATACGTGATAGTAACTCATGCGATCTCTCTATCATTGAGGACAATTTAAAGAGATACACTCCCCAACTCATCATCATGAGACCTCTCTTAGAGTTTGTCATGCTAAACGCCTTTAACATTGAATGAATATACACTCCTTGGGTTAAATCGAGCATCCTTTTAAATCTATCTATATAAATTTATATTCCCAATTTATAGGATGTTACTCCCAAGTCATTCATGGAGGAATATTTAGACAAGTTTATCTTTACTGGTTGTAGCACTGGTATATCATTATCATTCCTTATCAGTAGTATATTAACATATAATACTAGGAATGTCACAGCGCTCCCATTGACCCTTTTGTACATAATAGGTCCATTCTCGTTTTTGATAAAATCAAACTGTTTTGATTATCTCATCAAAATGAATGTTCCGTCTTTGAGAAACTTGCGTCAATCCATAAATAGATTGTTGTAGCTCATATACATGATTTGCTTCAACCATTGAAATAAATTCATCTGACTGTATCATACATACATTCTCATCAAGTCTTCATTGAGAAAGGATATCTCCACATCCATTTACCAGATTTCGTAATAATAAGCTGCAATCGCAAGTAAAATCCAAATGGACTTGAGCATTACCCAGTAATAAGGTTTTATTACAGTCAACTCATTGAATTTATTTGAAACCTTTTAAATAGGTCTGGTCTTATATGCCTCCAACTTGCCATTTGTCCCAGTCTTTCTCTTAAAGACCCATTTTCACTTTATAGGCACTATGCCTTTCGATGGAATAACCAGAGTCTATACTTGGTTCTCATACATGGAGTCCATTTCAGATTATATGGCCATCTGCCATTTCTCTGAGTGTCTACTACTCATAGCCTCATCGTATATAACTGGATCATCATCCTCTATGATGTGTACCTCATCATCATCATCTATAATGAATCCATACCTTCTAGGTATCTTCGGTACTATTCCATATTTACGATTCGATTGTGGTATAATAGGTCTATCTACAAGTTCCTCGGTTTGACTTATAATGCTTTGTGGTTCTTGAACTCCTTCAAGATCTATTACCCTCCCACTAGCTCCTTCAATGATAAACACCTTTATCCAAGAAGGCAGGGTATTTCACAACAAACACCTTTTGCTCAGTAGGAGTATAGAACTCTTATCCTAAACTTATTTTAGGAAGTTCCACAAATCTGCACTTGTCAGATTTTGTCCCAAGCTTATCCTTTTGAAACCTTTACCTAAGCTAGATAACCCCTTATCTTAACACACTTAAGACTAGAAATCCTCCATATCCATAACTCTTATGGAGTCTTGGGGCCGAATTTTAAGGTTACCTTATTTTGTAGATATGCAGCCGTTTCTAGGGCATAACCCCAGATGGATATTGGAATGTCGGTAAAAATCATCATGGACTGCGCCATATCCCAACAAGGTACGATTTCTCCTTTTAGATACACCAATCAATTATTGCGTATCAGGAGGTTTCTATTATGAGAAAATACCATTTTGAGATGATCTAGAAACTCATTGCACAAGTATTCCTTCCTCGATCTAATCAAAGAATCTTAATACTTTGTCAATTTGTTTCACTTCTGAATTCTTTGAACCTTTCAAATGATTCAGACTTATATTTCATCAAATACACATATTCAACTCTTTGAATGATCATCTCTTTTTATTTTACTAGTTTGTTCAATTTACAAAATTATTTTTTATGTAAGTCAAGTATAGAAGTCCATCAAGTAATTTTTAGTTCTATACAAAACATTATTATTATAAATAGAACAACCATTGTTCTTAAATATAATACTAACATCTTTCTTGTCTAATAACGGAATGGATATAATGTTTCTATTTAGACTGGAACATAATAATAACTTATTAACTTAATACACTTGCCCGTAGGCAATGCTAAACTATAAGTTCCTACGGCTAATGCTGCAACCTTTGCTCCATTCTCCACACATAAGATTACTTCCTCTTTGTTTAGCCTTCCACTTCTGCTTGTTCTCTGCATTGGAATGCATATGTGAGAACTACAGCCGGTATCCAATACCCAAGTAGGAACATTGACTTACATAAATATTTATTTCAATCATGAACAAACCTATATCTGTAACCGAAGTTTTGCCAAGCTTCTTCTAGTTAGTCACTGCAAGATACTCCTTGCAATTTCTTTTCCAGTATCCTGACTTATTGCAGTAGAAGCAAACTCCTTTGCTATTCGCATCAGTTTTCATCTTATTATCCTTTGTATTTACCTTTACTTTTGCCTTCTTTGAACTTTTCTTCTTTTCAGAAAATCCATTGGTCCTCTTCCTTTTCTTGGAAGACTTATCTACTAGTAAGACTCTTTCTTGGCTGGAAAGTGACTCTTTGCAGTTTTCAACATGTTAAGTAACTCAGGCAGACTGACTTCTAACTTGTTCATGTGGAAATTTAGAACAAATTGTGAGAAAGAATCCAGAAGTGATTGCAAGATCAAATCTTGGATCAACTCTCCATCTATTACAAAACCGAGTTGTCCCAATTGTTCAATCAGATTGATCATTTTTGAGGACATTTGTCTATACTGTAGTGCCATCGGTTATTCTAGATCGGAAGAGCTCCTTATATATCTAATATCTAGCAGTCTTACTGTAACACCCCGAACCCGCTACAGGCCTGAAGTGCTACACGCCGCAAGCCCAACGGCCCGCAAGGCAACAATATCAATAGCGCAACCCAAATTAATTCAACAATAATCTTAAATTAAACCCAACAATAAACATCTTTCAAATCTATTTTCAAATGAAAACCCACCAAATATCAAAAACGTAAAATGGAGACTGTGATAACCCGAATTTTCAAGAATTATTAAATAAGAACTTAACGAATAAAATTCTTATTATGTGATGTTTTGAGTTTCAGTATGTGATATATATTGTGAAATATGTGATTTGGTGTGAAAAGATTAAGTGGAATATAGAAGAGAAATATTTATTTACATTGGGAAAATGAGGTTTAATAGTTTATTAAACTTTCGAAGATAATAAATGAAATTGTTACAAAAATAATATTAACTGAATATTATTAAGTTAAAAATTATATTATGCAATAATATAATTTGAATATTAAGCCTTGAACGGCAATAGAGATTATGAATTAAGTTTCATAAAAGAGGAGATTAATTTGCTTTATTAAAATAGTGAATTAATGTAAACATATATTTGTTTCAATAAAATGAGAAAGCGAGACGTTACATATATATGTAATATGTTAATGTAATTCGATGACAAATTTCATAAATAGTTAAAATATTTATTAAATAAAATAAATATTTTAGCTGTGATATTTATTAAATAAAATAAATATTTTAGCTGTGATATTTATTAAATAGAATAAATATTTGATGAAAATTATTATGGAATAAATTATTTAAGTATAATGATGTTGAGTAAATTAAATGATTTTATAATTGGTGCGTATTTTATTACACTAATAGAATGGTAATATTATAATTTAATTAAATAAATAAATTAGAAGATTAATGATTTATTAAATAAAAATTATAATTGTCTAATTAGATATTATAATTTTGTTAGTAAAATTTAATTAGATTTATTAATAAAATAAGTGTAATTAAATAAGGTGTGACAAGTATACCATATAATAAGAAGAATATTAAAATAAAGAGAAAAATAGATTATTATTTTTTTGTTCTAGCCAAACGTGGCCTAGACCCTTGGTATTTTGTAACTGACTAAACCTTATGCCTTCTAGTAACTGAAGGAGGGATTTTATTGTTACGTTCTTTTCCTAAGCCTAAGACTAAGAATACAGAGAAAGGAAAAGAAAGAAAGAAAGATAGAAAAAAAAAGAGAAAGAGAGAAATTGAGAGAGATTTCTGTAGAATTGGAAAAGGAAGAAGAATTCTAGGAATCAAGAAGATGAATAATCAAACCTCTCTACCATCTATACAAACTAAGGAAGGAATCAAAGAGGTAATTTTTATATTTTTGGTTCTTCACTATGTTTTCTTAAGTTTTTGTATATAGTTCATGTTGGTTACATAAATTGATGAATGATATGAGGTTATATGTGTTTGTGTATATATATATATATATATATATATATATATATAATCTACTATGTATCATCTTTACATGATTTGGAGTAATCGAATTTGGGTTTTTGTTTTAAAAGAAGAAGTTGAAGAACAAATTCGCAGAAAATGAGTAACCAACCCGTTTTTTTTTTTTGTAAAAATCATATCAAATTGAGTTTTAGGAGTTAGAGAATGGGCTATATATCAAATTAAAGGTATGAAAGTAAGCTAAACACAGGAATAAGAATCGCACAAAAATTCCTTTTGGTTTGTCCGTAGCGACTGATTTAGTGAGGCTGGTTTAGAACATTTACAGTTTGCTGAAGTAGAAAATCTGTTACGGTTTCTGACTTTGTAAAAATCGTATAAATTCGTGTGTTTGGAATTTGAAGAATCTTAAAACTGTAAAGTTGTAGATATTGAAGTTTTCTTATTGTAATCTCGAGTTTGATCCATTTTCATGCAGTATGCTATTTTTGAGAAATTATTTTGTACGGCTGGTCAGAAAAATTATACTTTCTGACCTAAGTTGAAAAACATGAAAATCTGTTTTAATTGAAAAGGAACCCAAGGTTTAGGCCATGGTGGTCTAAAAGTAGAATTAATAAAGTTTAATTTGACGTAAGGATGGATAAAAACGGATAAGTAACGAACGAGTTAAGATTAAAACAAAAACAGTATAAGATAGAACTTTGGTTAATGTTTATAGATAACCTTGTTTGGATTGTGGGAGTTTGAGATGTTGAAGAGAAAACATCGCGCTGGGGCGCGGTGTTCAAAAATAAATAAATATTATTTTTAATTTTAAAATATTTACATGAGGTTTAACAAAAACAAATGATGTTTTAAAGGTTGTGTTTTAGTAAGTTATATAAAACTTAAGTTTGATGTTTGTGAGGTATAATAATGTTGTTTAATTGCTAAGCCATATTTTTATGCTATTTAAGGTTCCTAATTGAATTGAATAAGCCTAATATACTTATAATGCAATGTGTATGTAAACTTTAATTACTTAACTAAATGTTAAGTATCGATTAAAATGGAACGTAATGAGAAAGGAGGTTGTTGTTAATAAACTGTATGGTTAATAAGGAGTCCTAACGGGACTTAAACACTAAATATTGTGTACCGATTAAAAGGAAAGATTAAGGAATGTAGAGTAGAGTTATTTAAACGGTTACTAAACGTTGCTATGTGACTAATAAATGATGTGCATAATTTATATATTGTGTAGGATACGTGAGGCGCAAATTGTTATAAGTTGTTTATGGTAATTGGTAATCTACGAGCCAGACAAGTCTTTTAGTTCTTAATTGTTATGTGAACTCGATGATTAACTGTTTTAATTTATATTGTAAAAAAAACATGATGTATTATTTATGTTGTAAGTACGAAATGTGATGGTCAATTTATGACTACACTGATTGAGTAAAGAATGCTGATTGAATTATGGAATTCAATCTTTATTTGATATATGATGTACAACATGAAAGTTATGTTTATTCAGATGTTTATGTTTTATAAGATGAGTATGTTATTTATGTGCTACGTGAAGCATGAAAACTGTTAGATTTCGCTGAGCTGTCGAGCTCATTCTTGCAAATAACTATTTTTGCAGGTTAAGGATCAAGGTAACGTTAAGTGCTACCTGAATGACATTGATCAAAATGACGCATGAAGATTAACTGTTTTTAGTTGAAGTTATTATTTGTATTATGTTAAGAGTTTGATAAATGTAATTATGTCGAGTTGTAAAGTTTGTATTGAGATGAAAATTTTTATAATAAGTTCGTTAGGGCGAATCCTATTATTAACATAATTCTAAGATATTTAGATGTAAAGGTTAAAAGTTTTGGGATTGTAATAGAAATTTTTTAATTATTCCGCATTTTTATGATTATGTCATCGATTGGTGATATATTAATAGAAGTTTGATGTATTAATAACGACCGAAGTCGAGGGTTGAATTGTATAAATTTTGGGGTTGTTACAGAGACGCAGCTCCTCGAAACTAAGAGTTTTTATCAAAATTCAACATTAAAGGAAATGACATTTTAAACAAATCTTCAGCTATCCAAAGTGCATCAAATAAGTGCTCAGCTCTCAACAATGGAACCTATAAAAATTTGTAAGGGGTGAGCGATGAAGCTCAGCAAGTAGCAATCCTCCCTATCTAGCCAAATCAAGCACAATTTGCAAAAATACTTTTTCGAAATATCCTTTTTGCTCAATAACAATAGTATATATATGCTTTCAAAACTAAAACAATTCAAAAATGATTTTAATGTATACAATATATCTTTTAATCCACAGCCCTAGCGACTAAGGTTACAATAGCCCTGTAACACGGCCCAAAAGTTCGATAGTGTCAATGTTCACGCACCCTACTAAGGTATCTATAAAAATACACGCTCCCCGAAGGACATCTAAAAGGTGTGCGCCTTAGTAGGTCCTATATTAGCTCCGGAACTAAACGTAAACACTAACGGGTTCTATACATAGTCGGATTGAGGATTTCAAAAATCTTTTCTTAATATTATCGATATTCTAAACAATACTTTTCCACAGTTCAAAATCATGTAATCTCATTTCACAGTTCAAAATAAATACTTGATCCGAGTTTTGAAATAAAAGAATATAACATTTAATTTAAATGGAAGCCCTAAATAAAACATAACGAATTTTGAAACAGTAAATTTAGGCATCCGAAAAATTTCTAAGGCATACATATAAGCAAACCATAATTTTTAAAAACACTAAATAGTTCGAAAAGCCACTTACCTCGATATTGCGAAATACGAAAATAAAAGCGAACAAATCCTAAATATAAAATTAGAACAAATAAAATCATTAGGATAATTTATCCTAACTCAAACATATTTTAATTCAAATCTTAGACACATTTATAGTAAATTTTGGCTCAATACATAATTAATTTTACACTAAAAGTCATGGAATCTTTCTGTATATTATAACTTTAAGAATCGAAATTTAAATTAAATAAAGGAAATAATAATGTTCTTAGTTTAACCATAATATGTATTTATATATATAACCCACTGGATATATATGCTTATTACTATAGAATATAAATAAATAAATACAAACCCACTGCCCTGAAATGGCAGTGGCCTAACTAACTTATATATTATAGTTTAGCAATCATATAACCATACATGGTACAATATGTAAATAAATAAGTAAATAAATAAATACAAATTAACCCACTTCCCTGAAATGGAGGTAGTCTAGCTAATGTATATATAATAATTTAACAATTATGCAACCATACATGGTACAATCAGATTGTATACTCGGACATATATGCATACCGCAACACCCACAATATATATAATTATTATCTTCAAAATCTCTTTTTATTTTGCATACGTATTACTAATTTTCAGAACTTTATTGAAATCAAAATTTGAAATTTTAAAATCTAATTATATATGTATAATAGAGGATCATCTCAATTGAAAAGAAGAATTTAGGTTTACCTTTTTGAGTTTTCTTCTTTTCTTCTTCTCTGTTCTGCTGTACTCAAAAGCCAAATAATTTTTACGTTCTTCTCTCTCTAGTTGTTTAAATATATTTAATTCCTTTGCAGAATAGGTTACCAAGTAGAAAAGTCCTTTTAAAATTAAAAAATTGTTATAACTTAAATGACTTATCTTAATCCTTATATGTTTTAGATATGTATAAATAATTATCAGTTACACTTCCATTATCTAATTATATTATTATTATTATTATTATTATTATAATTATCTTTTTTTTAAAACCGGGTATTACATTCTACCCACCTTAAAAATAATTCCGTCCTCGGAATTCAAATAAGCTACATAAAGTTTTATTTTTATTTATTTTACAAAAATTCATGCAAAACTCTAAGGACATCAAATAAACAAAACAACTCTACAAACTATATTACCAACTCTCTCTAACACCTTAAGAGTTTCAAAATAACCTAACCTCAATCCGAATTAGTTCTCAAATATTATTACACCAAAGAATATACTACTAAGATCTCTTCATCACCATATCAAACTCCAAATCACATATTCTGTTATCTACATAAGCAAACCGTCTACTCTAAACTGTTCAAGGTCTCTCAAAATCTATTGAATTTCATCACTTACTATCTAATCACTTAATTAATCAATCTTCCTCTTAGTGCAAACCTTAATCCAACAAATTCCAAGATCTTCTCTTACTATCACAAAGAAACTTCATACGATATAACTCCAATATCCTATTAGAAAATAGTCGCAAAATTGATCATTACCCTCAAATGATTAATCTAATTACCTCGAATATCTACAACTCAAGTTTACAAGAGATCCTCTATACTTAATAATTTTCACTTTATCATATTATCCATCAATACACATACCTCAAATCATCCACAAGCTTAACAAAATCAAATCATAAACCAAATTAAATCCTCAATTCTAAGATCATAATAAATTGTTACAAAAAATAACTCTAACAAATAATTCTCCAAAATCAAATACTTGCTGATACAAATACTCACATCAAAATCGCATTAGCTATATGATCATTTCTTAACTGTACAAAGTATAACTTTATTCTCCTTAATGATCCAATCAAAATTCTTAACTAATATCATTACTCCATCGCAAAACAATCATAACCTTAACAAATTATCTCACTTTCCTCAAATCAACTACAAATCGAAAAGAGATCGACAGTTGGTCAAAATCAAGACCAACCAAACAAAGAATCAAATCGAAACAAACTCCTACGTCTGCCCTGTGATTTACCCATAATTTACACATCAAGCCTAAAGGCAATTTATAGAATCATAACTTAAACCTCAAATAATACAGAGATTTCTTACCTTATTCTCTTTTTAACTTCAAAATTCTTAAATTTAGTTAAAACTATAACCCACAGCTAACTCCCAAAATCAATCCCCATGAAATATGTAGGGTTTTTCAACCCAACACATTGCGAGGGGCCACTGCTCTGATACCATTTTTGTAACACCCCGAACCCGCTACAGGCCTGAAGTGCTACACGCCGCAAGCCCAACGGCCCGCAAGGCAACAATATCAATAGTGTAACCCAAATTAATTCAACAATAATCTTAAATTAAACCCAACAATAAACATCTTTCAAATCTATTTTCAAATGAAAACCCACCAAATATCAAAAACGTAAAATGGAGATGCAGCTCTTCGAAATTAAGAGTTTTTATCAAAATTCAACATTAAAGGAAATGACATTTTAAACAAATCTTCAGCTATCCAAAGTGCATCAAATAAGTGCTCAGCTCTCAACAATGGAACCTGTAAAAATTTGTAAGGGGTGAGCGATGAAGCTTAGCAAGTAGCAATCCTCCCTATCTAGCCGAATCAAGCACAATTTGCAAAAATACTTTCTCGAAATATCCTTTTTGCTCAATAACAATAGTATATATATGCTTTCAAAACTAAAACAATTCAAAAATGATTTTAATGTATACAATATATCTTTTAATCCACAGTCCTAGCGATTAAAGTTACAATAGCCCTGTAACACGGCCCAAAAGTTCGATAGTGTCAATGTTCACGCACCTTACTAAGGTATCTATAAAAATGCACGCTCCCCGAAGGGCGTCTAAAAGGTGTGCGCCTTAGTAGGTCATATATTAGCTCCAAAACTAAACGTAAACACTAACGGGATCTATACATAGTCGGACTGAGGATTTCAAAAATCTTTTCTCAGTATTATCGATATTCTAAACAATACTTTTTCACAGTTCAAAATCATGTAATCTCATTTCACAGTTCAAAATAAATACTTGATCCGAGTTTTGAAATAAAAAAATATAACATTTAATTTAAATGGAAGCCTTAAATAAACATAACGAATTTTGAAACAGTACATTTAGGCATCCGAAAAATTTCTAAGGCATACATATAAGCAAACCATAATTTTTAAAAACACTAAATAGTTCGAAAAGCCACTTACCTCGATATTGCGAAATACGAAAATAAAAGCGAACAAATCCTAAATATAAAATTAGAACAAATAAAATCATTAGGATAATTTATCCTAACTCAAACATATTTTAATTCAAATCTTAGACACATTTATAGTAAATTTTGGCTCAATACATAATTAATTTTACACTAAAAGTCATGGAATCTTTCTGTATATTATAACTTTAAGAATCGAAATTTAAATTAAATAAAGGAAATAATAATGTTCTTAGTTTAACCATAATATGTATTTATATATATAAGCCACTGGATATATATGCTTATTACTATAGAATATAAATAAATAAATACAAACCCACTGCCCTGAAATGGAAGTGGCCTAACTAACTTATATATTATAGTTTAGCAATCATGTAACCATACATGGTACAATATGTAAATAAATAAGTAAATAAATAAATACAAATTAACCCACTTCCCTGAAATGGAGGTAGTCTAGCTAATGTATATATAATAATTTAACAATTATGCAACCATACATGGTACAATCAGATTGTATACTCGGACATATATGCATACCGCAACACCCACAATATATATAATTATTATCTTCAAAATCTCTTTTTATTTTACATACGTATTACTAATTTTCAGAACTTTATTGAAATCAAAATTTAAAATTTTAAAATCTAATTATATATGTATAATAGAGGATCATCTCAATTGAAAAGAAGAATTTAGGTTTACCTTTTTGAGTTTTCTTCTTTTCTTCTTCTCTGTTCTGCAGTACTCCAAAGCCAAATAATTTTTACGTTCTTCTCTCTCTAGTTGTTTAAATATATTTAATTCCTTTGCATAATAGGTTACCAAGTAGAAAAGTCCTTTTAAAATTAAAAAATTGTTATAACTTAAATGACTGATCTTAATCCTTATAGGTTTTAGATATGTATAAATAATTATCAGTTACACTTCTATTATCTAATTATATTATTATTATTATAATTATCTTTTTTTAAAACCTGGTATTACACCTACTTTCCTTACCATACAACTCCTTGAGGTATAGGAGAATAGTAGGAGTATCCATAGTTTCATGCTAATGCTGAAGCTCGTTACTCATGGATGCGAGCTTGATGCATTGAGCCATGGTTGCACTATCTTGTCACTTTCTAAAAGTAGCAATATCTTTCTCAGAGGCTGTAACGATTGTTAATTTTGTAAATAATTTAAAATACTTATTGAGTTAATAAATATTCTAGATGATTTATTTATGGAGTAAAATAAATAAATCACGGAGATTATTATAGAATAATTTAATTATGTGTGAATATGTTGGTTGAGGTTGTATTAGATAATTTATATTTTAGTGTGTAATTTTATTACACTAAATGGTAATGTTCTAATTTAATTAAAATAATTAAATTAGAGGATAAATGATTTAATAATAAAGTGATTTATTAAATAAAATTTATTAGATAAACTTATAATAATTTTGTTGTTAAAGTTTAAATTGAATTTATTAATAATTAAGTTTAATTAGAATTTAAATGGTGTGACATAATAACTTTATAATAGGAGAATTATTAAAATAAACTAAAGTAGATTTTATAAAGTCTAGCCAAACATGGCCTTGTGACTTTTGGTTAATTCAACTGATGAAACTCCCCACTTAATATTCATCAATGTGTCTGGTAAAGCTTAAAGAAGAAACATAGAACCCCTTGAGAGTGTGAGAAGAGAGAAGAAATTCTCTGCTAAAAATTGGAGAGAAGAACTCTAAGAATCAAAGGAGGGTGATAGTTAAGCAACACAAATCATCTAAATCAAGTGCGAAGAAGAAATTGAAGGTATAATTTAGTTTAAAGTTTTTATTCAAGTTATTCAAAATTAGTTCTCTATGGCTAATTTGTTAAAAGAGTTGTTAAATTTGTTAATATGTATGAATAATCTGTTATATAATGTTTATGTATGGTTTTGAGTGATTTAATTCATGAAATCAAGTTTGAGAATGAAGAAAATTGAGTTTTGGTTAATATATATATTTTGGTCTACTTTGGGTCTAAATTGCGTGTCGAATCATATTTAGAATCTGAAATTGAGGGTTGTATGTTGTAGTTCATTGAAATACGAAAACTTTGCAAAAAGAATGGATTTAAAAGATTGAAAAACGGATTCGTGGTGCTTGATTTCATTAAGTGTTTTATATGAAAAGTTAGCAAAAACTTTGATTTTAGGCCTTTAAAATGGTTGTTGAAGCTTTGGGTGTTGTTAGAATCATTGTGTATGTGTTGGGTTTTAGTTTTTCAACATATATAATGATTGGGTAAGTTTAATTTGTTGTTTTGATAAAAACATTTGGAGATTTTTGGTCAAAAATATTGCTGAGTCGTTAAAAGAGGAGGAGTCTGTGCCGTGGCGCAGCAGCGCCGCTGGCCAGGCTTAACTAGGCGCAGCAGCGCCAATATAAGGAGTAAAGTAGGCGCCGGGCTCTGGGTCTGCTGGGTTTGGGTCAAGCTGGCGCAGCAGCGCTGGCACAAGGCTAAATCGCGACGCAGCAGCGTCGTTCCGGGTTTCCGGGTCAGGTCGGTTCGGTTGGGTCGGTCAGAAAATGAAAATTTTCCAGCATTTAAAATAAAATAATTTTTACATATATGGTGCAACATATTATGCAAGTAGTATAAATAGTATAAAGGCATTAAGAATATAGTTTTTAAAGTGGTTAAACGATTAGTTTGAATTAAACTGTGATCTTTGATTGCTCAAGTGTGACCTCAATGTATAGGTTATTCGTGGGAACAAATAAATAGCATTCTTGTAGAAAATGTTTCAGGCAAGTTCTTAACCTTTGCTCTTTTATTGTTTAGCAAAGTTATTTAAATTCATGTAATGCCAATATTCTTTTGAAAAGCATTTCAATTCTTCTGAAAGCGTTATCTTGACAAATGAAAATTGTTCAATTGTTAACCATTGATATCCAATCATTGCTGTAATACCTTGTTCAAGATTACTTATTATCAAACCTTGAATGATTATTGAACCCATTTTGATTCAACTAGTCCATAGTTGATGTGCGTTCCAAAGACTTGGATTCTCTTTGAAACTGTTCCAATCTAAATTTCTTTTGGTACGAACTCCGATGTCAGAACTAAGATGAATAACCCTAATATAGGGGAATAAGTTACGTAATGGCGTTAAGGTGTATGTGCACAATATATTGTACGAAGGGTTGATCTCCCGAAGTACGAGATGGTAGTCCTATAGTCTATAAGACTGTTAAAGGTTGCAGTAGAAATACTCGTTAACCTAAGGATATAGTTCATGATCTTGTGACCCTCAGATGTACTTTTGGTTTCGAAATATAAACTTGATTCAAAAGCAGAGTTTCTTATCGAGCGAGCAGTTTTTCATCTATGATTTGGTTGAATTCAGAAAGGTTTACACTATTCATTTGAATTTATTCACTAATTATTCATATGATATTATTGTTATCTTTGTGGGCAATTGTTTGCTCACTCTTGCATAAATATTTGCAGTTAAGAATGGAAAGACAGATGAGTCGTCCTCGAGCAAGGGCAATAATAAGATGAATAACTGAAGAAGATTTGTTTATAGTTTAAAAAATCTGAATTATGTAATGGACTTAATTTTAGTATGTTATTCCGCCGTTATGATGTAATAATTAAGGTTAGATTACCTGGGATCGTATTGGTTATGTAATCAAACTTGGTTTGGATTATGTAATTTTTATTTAGTTTACCATGTTTGGTTTATATTATCTTTGTCATGGGTAGTTAGATGTAATTATGAAGTATCGTGAGCACTAGTTCCGTGGAATTTAAGTACCCGAATTTGGGGGTGTCACAGGTTGGTATCAAAGCTGTAGGTTATAAACCTTAGGTGGGGGAAAACCTTAGGCTATATCCTTTATCGAAAAGATAGTTGTGTTATAACTCTTATCGAGTTCTAAGGAATGAATTACGGAAATTTATTAAAGATAATAAAATGATTATGTGCTATGTGCTTACTTGTTAACAAACTTATATGCTCGCGAGTAGTAATTGAAACTTAAAATTTTGTTGTCAGGATGTCTGATAGAGGAGAACCCAACCAAGCTAGGGAGGAGGAGTCTAAAGACATTCATTCGGTCTGGGAGCAGCTAGTTCCGAGAGAGCTAACCACACTGACCACTATTGTAGAACTTAAGTATGAACCTGAGTCAGATCCTGTGGAGGATCTTGAAAAGGTTGAGGAAGAGGAGGAAGAGGAAGACCCTGAGGAGATATCACTATCTTCCTTAGGTGTTGAGATGTATGAGCAGGTGTATGACCGTAACATAGAGTTGCAGGATAGGGTGGAGGAGTTAGAGGAGCAGGTGGCTGAGCGTCAGGCTATTCTGGAGCAGAAGAATGGCAAGATTGAGGAGCTTGATATTCGTCTTGGAGACGTGGAATGGAAACTAGTTCAGGTAGAGAGCCAAAAGGAGGAACTATCAGCTGAGATAGAGAAACTGAAGAGTGACCTGAAAGAGGAGTCAGCACATCGTGCAAAAGCTGAGGACGCATCGATAAAGGCTGCTAGACGAGTAGATCAGGCTAAGAACGAGGTTCAAGCAAAGAGGGCTAAGATAGACGAGATGGAATATGTTTTTCACATGATGGTAAAAGAGCTCAGGATCGGGTTTATCATTACCCAGCTCAGTTTGAGGATCTGCCGTGGTACATGATGGATCGCATGACGATGATTTATGTCATGGAACAAGAACATAATGAAGCTGTGCGACGTGGAATGTCTTCCTAGATCGTGAGGGAAATAGAATAATGAATAAATGATAAGTAGGTTTTATACCTACTTATTGGATACTATTTGGTTTCATTTGATGCTTTTCTAATAGCTATCTAGTGTAAATTCATGCATTTCCCCATCTCGTTCGGTTTTTGATTCACTAGCCTCATTATACGGCTTTTGCATTGTTTTTGGTAATTTTGGCTCGGGTTGTTGTGCATTTGTGGATGGGTGCTTTTTTGGTTGTTTGTTGCTTGTGCAGGTCATAAAGAAATTATGCAATAGCAGCACTGCAGCAAACTGGCCCTCGGCGCAGCTGCGCCCCTTTTACAAAGGGCGCCGGCGCAGCTGCGCCCCTCCTGTTCCTGCCGTGCTTCTCCTGCGCAGCTGCGCCCCTATTGCAAAGGAGGGCGGCGCAGCTGCGCCCGTCGCCAGCCGCCCATGCAGCACGTTTTATCCAGCGAAGCAGCATTATCCAGATATCATGCAATGCCAGATTTTGAGGGATCAGTGGGTTTAGCTTTTATTAGTGGGAATCATAATAAGTCAAAAGAAGACAATTTTTGCTTGTATTATTAGCCAATTGAGAATTCAATTTGAGAAGCTCTGCTCCTACACGAAAATAGATTAGTTACTGCATTCTAGCTTCAAAAACTTGAAAATCATTAGCTGAGCATAATTTGCATTTGGGAACTGAAGAATGGAGCTATATGGATGCTGAATTGGAGATTGGGAGCAAGAAATCAACTATCTACACAACTTGGAAAATCATCAAAAGTTGCAGAACGGAACAGGGAGCTTGAATATTTTCTATTTTTGATTAATTTTCCTATTCTGTAATTATGATGATGAACCAATTGTGCATGATGAACTCTATTATTGTTATTATGAACTAAATTTAATTCTTGGGATTATAATGGATCTTTTGCATGATTAAGAATTGAAGTGCTTCCTTATTTTTATTAGTTGGTTGCAAAATGAATGTCTAGCATAATCTATAATCCATGTTTAATTGCTTGATCACCAATTACTGTGATAATTTATATGGAATTGAGAAAGTAAGTATAAATTAAGATCTCATTATGCTAGCATATGTTCATAATTATTACATTCCTCGTGAAATTATGTTTCGTGCTTAGGATAGAGATATACCGAAGCACCATGTGTGGTCATTTGAAAACTTGTTCTTAAACCCGTTTGATTGTAATTCACATAGAAATATAGTGCGTTAATCATCTAGGGTGTTCACATTCATTCTATCAATTGTGGATTTAGTGTGATATGGGTATGGTGCATCGAGAGATGGCCATATTTTACTTTCGTGTTTTCGACCAACATTCCATAATAACCAACTAGCAACAATAGGAAGCATGGAAATCTAAATCGGCATTAAGTGAAATTATAATCCCAAGCCTATAAAATCTGTAATTTGTACCGCTAAATTTGTTTTAATTGTTTCATTAGTAATTATTAGACTATTTCATCACTAAAACCGCTTGTTTAAAGAGACCAAACTAATTACAAAATCGGTGTTTGTAGTCATAAATGCAATTCATTTCCTCGTGGGATCGATACTTTACTTACTTTATATTACTTGTGGATCGCGTGCACTTGCGTGTATGAGTTTTATTTGTTACACATACAAATATACCAACAATAAATGATAAGTAAATATGATGAATAATATGAAGTAAATCCCAACCTTTTAGTTAAATAAGTAGGATAGGAAGATGATGATGTATTCCTGAAATTCTTTTATTTCAGGCTAGATGATGTAAATAGCAGTTATGCTATTAAGAATATGTTTTATTTTAAGCAGAGAATGAATAAATATATTATTAATATTATTGAAGTTTTGCTTTGAGTTGTTTGTAAATGTCTAAAGATAAAATTTGGATGTTCCTATACATAAATTGCAAGCTAATCACATAAATGTTTCAACAGTACGATTGTGACGCCCTCAAATCCGAGTACTTTAATCCCACAGACTTGGTGTTCACTATTCCATATATTCATGACTTACTACCCACAATAAAGGATAATAAAATTAAACTGAATAAATCATCTTTTCACAAAAGGGGTTACAACTTAAATCTCTTAAGCAATTAAATCCCAGGTCATCTAACCTTAAATACATCAATGTGGAATTAAAACGTAATATTAAATAAGTCTTATTACAAAAGTTTCGTAACAATTAACAGTTCGCGAGCTATTTCTGCATCTTGCCTTTGCCCTTACTAGTGGATGGCTCATCTGACTTCTCAGTCTTAGCTGCAATGTTTTATGCAAGGGTGAGTAAATAATTTCCCATAAGTATAATAACAATAATAATTAAATAATCAATGGAGTAGATTTTAACTGAGGTATAATAGCCTTTTTGAAAACAATCTACAACAATCAAAGGACTGAAAGCTCAATAGAAAACTTGGTTTAAGAATTGAATTTAGATTTCAAGGTCAAAAGTAAATCTGAGGGTCATAAGACCTCGAACTATGTCCTAGGTTAACAAGTATCTCTATTGTAACCTTTAACAGTCTTATAGACTATGGATTGTCCATCTCGTACTCCGGGGGATCACCCATTTGTACAATATATTGTGCACAAACATTTTAACGTTATTGCGTAGTTTAATCCCCTATATTAGGGTTGTTCATCTCAGTTTAATATCAGAATCCGAACCAAAAGAAACTTGATTTGGAATAACTTCAAGATATTCTAAGTCTTTAAAACGCTCATCAACTATGGACTAGCTGAATCAATAAAGGTTTGCTAGTCGCTAAAGCATTTGATTCAACAATAAAATTGTACAACGACATTTATGTTCGAAGTTTGAATAATAATTTATGATCGAATAATAAATGACTAGAATAAAACATAAACATTTGACGTTATAACAACCTTGCTTGAACAATAATAAGCTAAGGTTAATAATCTTGCTCAATGAAAGTAAAATAAGAAACTTGCTCAAGTAAAAGTTAAGTTTTAGGAACTTGCCTCGTACGTAATCTACACAATCACAACTTACGTTCACCAAACGTCCTACATTCCATTAGGATCACAATGTAAAATAGTTCATTACAACTATGACTAACAATTTCACTTTCCACTTTAGTACAGGATGCCAACTTAATTCATGATCTGAACTCCCTAACTAATCACATAGCACAAATCAGAAATCTATACCATCACACAACATAAGACATAACATATAATTAACATCTCCAATCCTTACGGATATCGAGTTACAAATTTTTATACCTTATTGATTCATAACTTATAATCATCATATGAGTAACTACACTATGTTATTAAGTCTTATAATATGCTTTACGATTTTTCACCTACTTTAGAATAGGCTAACTTATCATCACCCAAGCTATGCATCTGAAAACTCATCACTTGGTCTGCTCTGGTACCGGCGCGGCCGCGCCACTTTTACTCTTGGAACCTGCGCGGCCGCGCTGCACTCATACAGGGACTGATCTGCAGTCGGCGCAACCGCGCTACTTTTGCACTGGAAACCAGTGCGCCCGCGCTGCGACATAGACTCAATTGCTGCAGCGCGAACATACTCTGTTTCCAACCAATTTCATAACTTACTCTCTTAAACACCAAAATAGTTATTCACTGAAGCTATAAACTCAAAAGACTCAGTAGCATAAAACGACAGAATCAATTCAACATCTCAGAATTTTCAATTAACCAAATTAAGGATTCAAACATTACAATTCATGTTCTATTTCATATTTTTAACATATTAGTGAAATCAAACACCGTGAACTCGTTTTTAAACCATTTTTATCCGTTTAAGTAGCATTATCAACGTTTCTTATTGAATTACAATATTACTCCATCAATTTACAGGTTAATGCCCAAATTGAACATCAAATTTTATACATATTCAAGCCATAAACATGAAGCTTTTTACTGAAAATACAAAACTCTATTTAAAGCATAATTTTATGGATTAACACAACCAAATTCATTTATAGACATCATTCAGTAAATTATGCATACTAATTAACACATATAAATAACTTCTTCATGCATTTAGCCATCAAAATTCACTTACAGAGAAATAAAACCCAACTTTCAGTGAAGAACTCAATGTAATAACATTAAAGAATTATAATCAGATTATACATCTTAATTCTTACCTAGAAATTCTCCTTTTCCCTTCTGAATTTAGCAGAGTTTCTTTTCAAGACTTAATTTCTCTCTAAACTCTAAACTCTCTATTTTTCTTTCAAACTCTGTGTTTTCTCTTAAGCTTAGCAAAATAACGTAAAAAAAAATAAAACTGCAGACTTTTAAAATATAACCTGATGAAACTTATCAATAGGCATTTTAATTCATTCATCAATTACACAAAATTCAAAAGTCATAAGGATTGTTTGGCAAAACTAAATTAAAAATAGAATTCAAAAGTCACAAGGTTTGTTTGGTAATACATAAAATCCATTCTTCCATTATTTATATAATCTTTTTATAATAAGGTTCAATTGTCACACATACTTTAATTTAAACTTACTAATAAATAAATTCAATTAAACCTTACTAATTAAATTATGATTACTATTTGGTCAACAATAATATTACCAAATAAATCGGGTTATTCAAATAAAATATTTATTCAAATAAATTATTATTCATCTAATTTAATTATTAAATTAAATTAGAATAAACACCACCAAATCATATTTAACATATTTATACTAAAATAAATTATTCCACAATAATTCCATCAAATATTTATTTTATTCAATAAATAAATCAACTAAAATATTTATTTAACTCAATAAATAAATCAACTAAAATATTTATTTAACTCAATAAATATTTTATTTATTCAAAAAAAATCACATTCGTTACATCCTTCCCTCCTTAAAAGGATTCTGTCCCCAGAATCACAACGTAATTAATGCAATTAAATCACAAAGCAATTAATGCAATTAATTCGTTCGTTAGAATGATGCCGCCCCAAAGAAGACAACAACGTCAACAAACCCCTAAAGGCTCCACAACCAACGATGAAGTTAATTCAGTGCAACAACTGGTGACTCTGCTAGTGGGTGCACTTAGGAATCAACCGCGAGCGCCAGCTCAAGCTACGACCTTTAAGGACTTTAAAGCTGTAGGACCTCCGGAATTTAGAGGAACTACTAATCCAATAGAAGCCCAAACATGGGTAATGGAAATGGAAAAGGTATTTGAGGTGGCCAAGGTGGCGAAAGATCAGAAGACGTCATTTGCGACTTTTATGCTAAAAGCGGAAACAAGCTTCTGGTGGCAGGCAAATAGGAATCGTGAGGAGCAAGGTGTTATGCCGTGGGAAAGGTTTAAGGAAATGTTTTTTGAAACGTACTTTCCACCCAGTTTGTAGAGTGATATGGAAGTGCAGTTCCTAGAGCTCAAGCAGGGAGCAATGTCGGTACCAGAGTATGCTGCAAAGTTTAATGAACTGGCAAGGTTCGCGCGTATCAAGTCAGCATAGATGAAAGGAAAGCGAAGAGGTTTGAGCGAGGATTAAAACCTTGACTGTTCAGTCGAGTCTCTATGTTTCAACTTAACTCGTTCGCAGCGGTGTTAGAGAAGGCAATAATTACTGAAGGGGGAAATGACGCAGTGACCAGGTATAATCAGGAGCAGAGGAGGAAGAAAAATGAAAATGAGAGCAAAGCAAGTGGTAGTAATAATGGTAGTGGTCAAAAGAGAAAATGGAACGATAATGTCTCTAGTGTGAATCAACAAGGTAGTCAGAAGAAGAAGTTTGAAGCGTGTGCTAAATGTGGTAAGAGTCATACGGGTGTTTGCTTGCAAGGAAAGAGGGCTTGTTACAACTGCGGTTTGGAGGGCCACATTGCAACAAATTGTCCTAGTCCATGGAAAGGTGCCTGTTTCATTTGCGGGTTAAAGGACCACTTGGCTTGAGAATGTCCCAAGAAAGCGGTAAGAGGAGTGAGTGGAGGGAGAGGTAATAACAGTAATGGCACCTTGACCATCACTGGACCAGCACAGCCAAATCGATCAACCGCTCGTACTTTCAACATGACGGTGCAGGATGTTGTGCAGTCAAAGCATGTAGTGTCAGGTACCATTCCGATCAATAATGTAAATGCTTATGTACTATTTAATTCAGGTGCTACTTGTTCATTCATATCCGGTGAATTTGCTAGGAAACTAGACTTGGTTCAGGGCGAGTTAGATTATCCACTGAACATAGAAATTACGAGTAGGGAAGTGATTCCTGTTAGGTTTGTTTACAAAAATTGTCGCGTGGATATTAAGGGTCATTTGATGTTGGTAGATTTAATTCCGATTAAACTTGGAGAATTTGATATCATTTTGGGAATGGATTGGTTATTTAACCATGGGGCGATGATTGATTGCCAGAAGAAGTGTGTGAATCTAATGACTCCGGAAAAGTCAAATATGGTATTCTTTGGTAGCAGATCACCTAGAAAATCAAGTTGTCTGACGATGTTACAGGCCAGAAGATTGTTGAGGCAAGGATGTGTAGGGTATCTAGCCTACATAGTTGATACACAAAAGGTGGGTGCGAAGTTAGATGAAATACCAATCATTAGGGATTTTGTGGATGTGTTTCCTGATGATTTACCAGGACTTCCGCCGGATAGGGAAGTTGAGTTTGTAATCGATTTGGTACCAGGTACGACACCAATATCGAAGGCCCCATATCGAATGGCTATGTAGAAATGAAGGAGTTGATGGTGCAACTGTAAGAGTTGCTAGATAAGAAGTATATTCAGCCGAGCGTGTCGTCGTGGGGAGCGCCGGTTTTATTTGTCAAGAAGAAAGATGGATCGATGCATCTTTGCATTGATTATAGAGAGTTGAACAAGGTCACGACTAAAAATAAGTATTCGTTGCCAAGGATCGATGACCTGTTTGATCAGCTGAAGGGAGCGAGATATTTTTCAAAGATAAATTTGCGAAGTGGGTACCATCAGTTGAAGGTGAGAAAGGAAAATATACTAAAGACGACATTTCGAACAAGATATGGTCACTATGAGTTTTTGATTATGTCATTTGGTTTAACAAACGCACCTGCAGCATTTATGGATTTAATGAATAGAGAGTTTAAACTGCATTTGGATAAGTGTGTGGTGGTGTTTATAGACAATATATTAGTTTACTCTAAAACTCGGGAAGAGCATGCAAAACACTTGCGGTTGACATTAGATTTGTTAAGAAAAGAGAAGTTATATGCGAAATTTTCCAAATGTGAATTTTGGTTGGAGCGTGTTCAATTCCTTGGGCATGTTATTGATAAAGACGGGATTTCGGTGGATCCGGCGAAAGTGGAAACTGTGATGAACTGGGATCAGCCGAAAACACCGTCAGAAGTATAGAGTTTCTTGGGATTGGCGGGGTATTATAGGCGTTTTATTCAAGATTTCTCCAGTATCGCCACTCCGTTGATGAATTTGACAAGGAAAGCAGTGAAGTTCGCCTGGTCAGAGAAGTGCGAACAAAGTTTTCAGGAGTTGAAGAGACGTTTGAGTTCAGCACCTGTGTTATCTTTATCGGATAATACATGGAATTTTGTGGTGTATAGTGACGCATCGCACAAGGGGCTAAGCTGCGTGCTTATGCAGAACGGTAAGGTTATTGCGTATGCATCGCGTCAATTAAAAGATTATGAGAAAGGGCATCCGACCCATGATTTGGAGTTAGCCGCTATGGTGTTTGCTTTAAAAATTTGGCGGCACTATCTCTATGGGGAGAAATGTGAAATATATACAGACCATAAAAGTCTGAAATATATTTTCACACAAAAGGATTTGAATATACGTCAGAGAAGGTGGTTGGAGCTTATCAAAGATTATGACTGTGAGATTCTTTACCATCTGGGTAAAGCAAACGTGGTTGCCGACGCCTTAAGTAGGAAGGGTCGGGAGAAATTATCGTTGCTAACCGCTCAGGAGAAGCTTATTTCGGAAATGGCCAAATTAGAGCTAGAAGTAAAATATTCAAGAGAGTTGGAAGGAAAATTGTTCGAGATGGAAACTCGTCCAACTTTGCTAGACAAGGTGAAGAAAGCGCAACTCCAGGATGAGGAGTGTGAGAGGATAAGGACGAGAATGTCTGAAGGAGAGAATATTAAATTCAAAGTTGATACTGAAGGGTTGCTGAGATTTGAAGGCAGAATCTGGGTACCACCAATACCGGAAGTCAGGGAGGAGATTTTGCACGAGGCTCACAATTCGAGATATTCAATTCACCCGGGAAGCACTAAAATGTACCAAGACCTTCGTCAGTATTTTTGGAGATATGAAACGCGAAGTTGCTGAATGTGTTGCGAAGTGTTTAACTTGTCAGAAAGTTAAAGTAAAGCATCAAAGACCTAGTGGTTTGCTGCAACCATTGGAAATACCAGAATGGAAATGGGAGCATATCACGATGGATTTTGTGGTAGGTCTTCCAGCTACTCAGAAGGGTTACGACGCGATTTGGGTAATAGTGGATCGACTAACGAAGTCAGCGCACTTCTTGCTGATTAAAATCAAATTTAAATTGAATCAGTTGGGAATGTTTTATGTCAAGGAGATTGTTTCAAGGCACAATGTTCCATTGTCAATTGTGTCTGATCGAGATCCGCATTTCACATCAAACTTTTGGAAGAGTTTACAGGATCATATGGGAATGTAATTGAGAATGAGTACCGCATACCATCCACAAATCGATGGACAAAGTGAGAGAACAATCCAGACCTTGGAAGATATGTTGAGGGATTGTGTCATGGATTTTAAAGGGAATTGGGATGACCATTTACCACTGGTAGAGTTTGCGTACAACAACAACTATCACACGAGTATTGGCATGCCGCCCTACGAAGCATTATACAGAAGAACGTGCAGAACTCCATTGTGTTGGGATGAGGTTGTTGAGCGTCGTCTTCTGGGTCCCGAGTTGGTGCAACAGATGACAGAAATCGTCAGAATAATAAGAGCTAGATTGTCGACAGCTCAAGACAGGCAGAAGAAATATGCGGATCAACATCGTCAAAATCGCGAATTTGAAGTCGGAAGTTTCATTTTCTTAAAAGTGTCTCCCTAGAAAGGGAAAATAAGATTTGGTAAAAAGGGAAAGTTGAGTCCAAGGTTCATTGGACCTTTTGAAGTGCTGAAGCGGATAGCGGAGGTAGCCTATGAGGGAACTTTACCTCCAGCATTAGAGCATATTCATAATGTTTTCCATGTTTCGGTACTGCGACCGTACAAAGCTGATTATAATCATGTCATAGATTATGAACACTTACAGTTTGAAAAAGATTTGTCCTATGAAGAGGTTCTAGTTTAGATAGTGGACAGGAAAGCGCAAGTTCTCCGGAATAAAGTCATATCTTCTGTAAAGGTGATATGGAGGAACCATAGTACTGAGGAAGCAACGTGGGAACTCCAAGACAAAATGATGAAGAATTACCCTGAGTTATTTGTTTAGTACATACATAACGATTCTGGGGATATAATCCTTTTTAAGAAGGGAAGAATGTAACAAATAGGTTGATTGGGCTGTGATTCTGGGGACAGAATCCTTTTAAGGAGGGAAGGATGTAACGAGTTAATAAATATTCTAAATGATTTATTTATGGAGTAAAATAAATAAATCATGGAGATTATTATAGAATAATTTAATTATGTGTGAATATGTTGGTTGAGGTTGTATTAGATAATTTATATTTTAGTGTGTAATTTTAATACACTAAATGGTAATGTTCTAATTTAATTAAAATAATTAAATTAGAGGATAAATGATTTAATAATAAAGTGATTTATTAGATAAACTTATAATAATTTTGTTGTTAAAGTTTAAATTGAATTTATTAATAATTAAGTTTAATTAGAATTTAAATGGTATGACATAATAACTTTATAATAGGAGAATTATTAAAATAAACTAAAGTGGATTTTATAAAGTTTAGCCAAACATGGCCTTGTGACTTTTGGTTAATTCAACTGATGAAACTCCCCATTTAATATTCATCAGTTTATTTTAACGTGTCTGGTAAAGCTTAAAGAAGAAACATAGAACCCCTCAAGAGTGTGAGAAGAGAGAAGAAATTCTCTGCTAAAAATTGGAGAGAAGAACTCTAAGAATCAAATGAGGGTGATAGTTAAGCTACACAAATCATCTAAATCAAGTGCAAAGAAGAAATTGAAGGTATAATTTAGTTTAAAGTTTTTATTCAAGTTATTCAAAATTAGTTCTCTGTAATTGATTTTGGTAGACCAATTTGTTAAAATAGTTGTTAAATTTGTTAATATGTATGAATAATCTGTTATATAACGTTTATGTATGGTTTTGAGTGATTTAATTCATGAAATCAAGTTTGAGAATGAAGAAAATTGAGTTTTGGTTAATATATATATTTTGGTCTACTTTGGGTCTAAATTGCGTGTCGAATCATATTTAGAATCTGAAATCGAGGGTTTATGTTGTAATTCATTGAAATACAAAAATTTTGCAAAAAGAATGGATTTAAAAGATTGAAAAACGGATTCGTGGTGCTTGATTTCATTAAGTGTGTAAAAATATGAAAAGTTAGCAAAAACTTTGATTTTTGGCCTTTGAAATGGTTGTTGAAGCTTTGGGTGTTGTTAGAATCATTGTGTAAGTGTTGGGTTTTAGTTTTTCAACATATATAATGATTGGGTACGTTTAATTTGTTGTTTTGATAAAGAAATTTGGAGATTTTTGGCCAAAAATGTTGCTAAGTCGTTAAAAGAGGAGGAGTCTGTGTCGTGGCATAGCAGCATCGCTGGCTAGGCTTAACTGGGCGCAGCAGCGCCGGTATAAGGAGTAAAGCAGGCGCTGGAGCGCCGGGCTCTGGGTCTGCTGGGTTCGGGTCAAGCCGGCGTAGCAGCGTTGGCACAAGGCTAAATCGGGACACAACAGCGCCGTTCCGGGTTTCCGGGCCGGGTCGGTTCAGTTGAATTCATCAAAAATGAATTTGTTCAACATTTAAACTAAAATAATTTTTACATATGTGGTGCAACATATTATGCAAGTAATATAAATATTATAAAGGCATTAAGAATATAGTTTTTAAAGTGGTTAAACGATTAGTTTGAATTAAACTGTGATCGTTGATTGCTCGAGTGTGACCTCAATGTATAGGTTATTCGTGGGAACAAGTGAATAGCATTATTGTAGAAAACGTGTCAGGCAAGTTCTTAACCTTTGCTCTTTTATTGTTCAGCAAGGTTATTTAAATTGATGTAACACCGATATTCTTTTGAAAAGCATTTCAATTCTTCTGAAAGCGTTATCTTGACAAATGAAAATTGTTCAATTGTTAACCATTGATATCCAATCATTGCTATAATATCTTGTTCAAGATTACTTATTATCAAACCTTGAATGATTATTGAACCCATTTTGATTCAACTAGTCCATTGTTGATGTGCGTTCCAAAGACTTGGATTCTCTTCGGAACTGTTCCAATCCAAATTTCTTTTGGTACGGACTCCGATGTCAGAACTAAGATGAACAACCCTAATATAGGGGAATAAGTTACGCAATGGCGTTAAGGTGTGTGTGCACAATATATTGTACGGAGGGCTGATCCCCCGGAGTACGAGACGGTAGTCCTATAATCTATAAGATTGTTAAAGTTTGCAGTAGAAATACTCGTTAACCTAAGGACATAGTCCATGGTCTTGTGACCCTCAGATGTACTTTTGGTCTCGAAATATAAACTTGATTCAAAAGCAGAGTTTCTTATCAAGCGAATAGTTCTTCATCTATGTTTTGGTTGAATTCAGAAAGGTTTACACTATTGATGAGTGGGTTTTACATCTATGAATTGAGTACGTTTGACTTGATAATTTATGAGTTTTTAAGTATTTTTAGTTAGTATTAGGTATTTATAGTGTTTTTATGTTATTTTGTAGGAAGAAGCAAGGAAACGCGATTCGAACATCTTTTGGAGTACAACATGCGAGCAAATACGAGAAGGGAAGATTGCAGGGCTTTTAACATTAAAATGGATGCATGTTCTTGGTTTGGAACTTGGATTTTATTGTAGATTTACTTCTTAGCTTTCCGAAACATCTTGAATCACCCCAATCGGAGTTCGGATGCGAGAGTTATGACATTTTTATCAACAGGGATCAAGGTTTGGAGTTGTCATTTACATAGAAGTCACTTGAAGCTCCATTTCAACCATTCTCCATCCCGAATCTCTCAATGCTCAAAGAAGATAAGTTGTAGATCTCGTCGATATCTTCGATTTGGTAGGTGGCAGACCCCGTAACTCCTCCCGGATCAAACGTTATGACCATTTTACCAACAGATGCTGCAGCAAAATTTTGTCTGGCGCGGGCGCGCCGGTTCCAAGTGTATTTTGGGCGCGGCCGCGCAGGTCTGCAGAGTGAAAAACTTAGTTTCTGGCATTTGGGCGCGGGCTCGCTGCTTCCTAGGCCAAATATGGGCGCGGCCGCGCTAGGTCGGGTTTTTAAAAAGCTTATTTTTGACCTAAATTGAATGGAACAAGGATTGCAACTTCTAATTGGTTTAGGACTTTAACTAGAACCTATAAATACATGATGTGAGGCATATAATGGGGGAGATCTTGCTACTTTTTGCTAACCCTAGTTTGGGATAAAGAGAGGGAGGCTTGAAGCAATTGAGCGAGCGCAAAGGATTCATCACAAGAGCTGAAGGAGAGACTCAAGGATTGCAATTACAGATTCTATTCTCTTCTCTATCTCTTATTTTGTATTTTTGAATGCTTTATCAATTGTGGATTATGGATTTTGATTCAATTATGAACTAATATCTTTTTAAAATTACAATAGAACTTATTGCGTAGCTTTTATTGTTATGCTTCCTTATTAATTATTATTGATTATTATCGGGTTGTCTATTATGATTTGTGATTAATTGCTTAATTACTTGATCAACAATTACCGTGGTAATCTATATGAACTCGAGAGATGGATTATAGATTTAGACCTAATCATAGTAGCATGTGATTGTGTATTCTGCTGTCGATGGAATTCATAATTTGTGTTTAGGATAGAGATATACCTATACGCCGCATGTAATCTGAAAGAGAACCTGAGCTTTAAATCCTTTTTAATTGTAATTCACATAGAGATATAGTGAATTAGTTAACTAGGGTGTTCATCTTAATTCTATCTTTTGTGGATTTAAGTTGATTCGTTTATGATACATCGAGAGATGATTATAAATATTAATGAGTTCTTGATTAACAATCCGGAATAATTAATATAATTTAATAGGAAGTGTATTAATTCAAGTGAAACATTAAGAGAAATTGTAATCTTAAGCCTTTTTATCTGAATTCAATTCTTGGTAGTTAGTAATTAGTTAGTTTAGTACTTTATTTTCAAAATTCAAAATCTTTTATCGAATTGTTTAAATAAAATTAATTTGATTATGAGTTAGTATTTGGTAATTATTATTAAATAATTCTCTGTGGGTTCGACACTCTACTTTCACTTTATTACTTGTTAACCGTGTACACTTGCACGTATTTATTGATTGCTAAATCGACAAAAACAACTATTCATTTGAATTTATTCACTAATTATTCATATGATATTATTGTTATCTTTGTGGGCAATTGTTTGCTCACTCTTGCATAAATATTTGCAGTTAAGAATGGAAAGACAGATGAGACGTCCTTGAGCAAGGGCAAGAGTAAGATGAATAACTGAAGAAGATTAGTTTAAAGTTTAAACAATCTAAATTATGTAATGGACTTAATTTTATTATGTTATTCCGCCGTTATGATGTAATAATTAAGGTTAAATTACCTGGAATCGTATTGGTTACGTAATCAAACTTGGTTTGGATTATGTAATTTTTATTTAGTTTATCATGTTTGGTTTATATTATCTTTGTCATGGGTAGTTAGATGTGATTATGAAGTATTATGAGCACCAGATCCGTGGGATTTAAGTACCCGAATTTGGGGGTGTCACAGAGGCTGTTTCTACAACAGTTGCAGGTACAGATGTATTAAGGACATAAGATAGTTTTTCAGTCTTGAGAACTATTCTCAGATTCCTTCACCAGTCTGTGTGATTCGGTCCGGCTAATTAGCATCAAATATGCTCCGCAGTGATAGTAAATTAGACATTGTAAAATTCTGTAAATGAATTTGTAATTTAATAACATTTTAGCATACATTCATTTCTTAATTACCAAAATAAATTAGGTCTTTATTTAAATTGGTATTTCCCAATATTTTCATCAAACTATATTACCCACCTTATATAGTTCGACAAATCTAATTAAAGATTTGCTAGTGAGAATAAGGATCTTATTTCAAATGTAAATAGCCTTGTGTGATACAACAAACCATATATAAATAAATAGGTAGACAACTATTGTCAATTACATCACTATGTAACTCCGTATATTTTGCCTCTTAGATTCTTTTGATCAAGTGTGACACATTCAAATCAAAATTATCCAAGTTAAGTCCAACCTAGTACTTCCATATATGTGAAGAGAAAAATACCGTCCTTGTGTGACACAACAAAACAGTAATGTTCAATTCCTTAATAAGCACCAAATGTAATAAAGCAACATCTTAAATATTTAATACTTGCCTTGTGTGACACAACAAGCTCATATTAAATATTCAATACTCTATCGCTTTACCATGCTAGAAGGCGATGTTCGATATTCCAAATATCTTTGAACATTACAACTTAATATAATTATTTTGAGGGATTTGTTATTAGTTGTCTCATCTTGATTAGTGCGTATGCGCGCGCGTGCGCGCGCGCGCACACACACACACACACACACACACACACACACACACACACATATATATATATATATATATATATATATATATATATATATATATATATATATAACGCGTCATATTATTTAACATGCGAAATATGTTGGATAATATATAATATATACATAGTAAGCATACACATATAGAATACTATATTCTACGTGGATTGATTTTGAACTTTTATTATAGTTTGGTTCACTAGAGCCACCAAGTGAACTAAAAGGTCAAACCTAGGGTGCAAGAACTGAATTTAAATATAACTATTACATTTTAAATCCGGGCTCCATTACAAACGGGTCTTCAAGCGCTCCTTACTCATTTGTCTCTAATTCTCCAAAATAATTCTAACTAATCATATTACATAAACTATTTTTAATAAGTAGAAACCTTAATCAGTAGTCAATGTGAAGTACATAGGAGGAAGATAAAACTTACATAAGAAAAACTAGAGAAAATGAGGTACGCAGACCACATTTATAAATCCAATTCATTCATGCATTCTCATAAAATAACATCTAATCATCCATTGGTCATAGTCCATAATCAATCTCATTTATTATCATACATATCACCATATGTATTAATAAATAACATTCATCTCATGAATAATAAAACATTCCATATATGCATCGATATCATTTAATGGGCAACTTTAGTTAGTATGAAATCCAATGCCAAATCAAATTAGTTTGCATGAAATCCAATTTTAACTCTAATTTGTTTTAGTATAAAATTCAATTTCAACTCTAATTAGTTATCATGAAATCCAATTCCAACTCTAATTAGTTATCATAAATTCGATTTTGAATCAAAATAAACTCCTTTATTTTAATCAAATTTTAAATCAAAATAAACTCCTTTATTTTAATTTAACCAATTTTGAATAAAAATAAACTCTTTTATTTTTAATCAGATTCCAAATCAAAATAAACTATTTATCTTATTTTTGAAATGTGAACAAAATTAAAAAAAATCAGATTTTTTACTGGACCGACGTGCCCCGCGCTGCCCCGACAGAACCCCGGTACGCCCCGCGCCATAGCAAAATTCTGGTTTTCCATATTTTTTCGCAAATCGCGATTTTTGTGTTTTTCTCCAATAATAAGATTTTATACCAACAATAATGCCCAATAAATTGTTCTAAACACATACCCATATATACGAAATCAAAAAAATTAATAAGTCGTATAAAGTTTGGCTCTGATACCACTATTAGGTTTGTATATAACACGAGCATGTAATCAAATTACATAAATATAGTGGAAGCGCGATAAAATCAGATTTTAAAATTTTATACAAACCATCACCATGATCTTTCTTTATGCGCAATTATCAATTATCAAGAAGGAGATAAAGAATAAGAATTATACCCTCGTAAAACCGTGCTTCCTCGGGTACAAGTTCAATTCTAAATCCTTCGCGTTCTCCTTAAAATTAACTAATTAATTCCTTCCTTTGATCAACGTTAGTCACTCAAGTGTTTGGCCTCTAGAGGTGATCCACAAAGAAATAATACGTATTCAAGAAGATGAGTGTTGACAAAACCCTAGTTTCTATCTCTATAGAATTTGTAAGTACTCTCCCAACTATTGGAAGTGTGTCTAACTGTCTAACCATTTTTTATAATAAGAGTTCTCTTATTTATAGATGTAGGCAACCTTCCTGAACTATTTAGGAATAAGGTTTTATTTAATTAATTAAACTCTTTTAATTAATTAGTCTCCTAATCCAATTAGAAACTTATACGAGTACTTATATTAATTAATTCCTAAACCATTTAGAAATTAAATAATAATAATAATAGTAATAATATTAATAAGACTCCTCCTATTAATTTATATTTAATATTTCTAAAATATTAAATAATAAATATTAAGCTATTTAATTTATTTTATCACCATAACATAAATTAAATATACTTAACATATTATTACGATTATGCCATTTACTTCTTAAATAAATATTTTCTTTTTGCGGTGTGACCTTTAGGTTCTCCATATTAAACCGGATGGGAATAAATAAATTAGAACGATTCTAATATTATTTAAATAAATAAACTAAACTATTTAATTCATTTAAATAAATAATATTAACAATAAGGGTAAGCCCCCTTAGCGATCAACGACTTTCCAGATAATATATATTTCAACATTAATCATAAAAGAACCTTTCAGTGAATAGTTACCGTACAATTCAATCCTTCTACCATACAATGTCCCAATCAGATATAAGACATGAAATTACTGTCAATTCTTATTTTATTTGATTATATGTATTTCAATTCTCAAATGCACAACTTTGATTAATGCAAAGTAGAAACACCTTTCTAATTTCATACTACTTTGGCCAAAGACTTTTGTGTTGTCATTTATCAAATCACATAGGACATTCACTCCTTTGATTATAAGTGGTAGATTCTTTGTCGACCATTCACCTATCTCCATGAATAACTTATTATACCCAATCATACCCTTTGAGATACCCTAAGGGTCTTAAGGGACATGTCACAGTATAACTCATCATACACAAGATACTATGATGATCTCAAGTCTAAGGATCACTTGTACTACTATCACTTAAGGAATTCTTATTGACAGATAAGTAAAACTCCATTAGGTATTCCTTTAGCGAGCCACGTTCAGTGAACTTATTCTCCAATAAGCACCTACATACTTACTTTAGTGTCTCCACACAAATGATTATGAGATCAATCATCGTCTTCCTAAGAGCAAGCAAAGTATGCACTAATCTATCCAGGTTCACTAATCCCCTTTTTAGTAATCCAATGATTATGAACAATTTTAGTTTGTGAGCTATCTAGAATTTAGATCTCATTAACATGATCATCATCATGATTCTAAAAGCATTACTCAAAACTATGAGTTTATCACACTTAATATTACAGCATCATATAGATAACGAAAATGCCTTTAATAAATTAATTCTTTTATTAATAATAAACGAATAAGATTACAAAGATTATGCTACATCATAACAAATATGACTGGGTTACGTGCATATTACTTTCACTGTTGTCCTCCAAGAGATGTTACTTATTGATAGAATTTGGTATGCGAAAGGCTTTTTATTAGGAATCTTTTTAGAGACATAGAAGTGCTAGAGTGAGGAATTTAATTATAGCAATTAAACTGCACTGCAAGATGAGACTATATCATGCATTTTCTATATTAAGTTATCAGGAGCTAATTCCATGAACAGGACTAGGCTTGCTTATACTTCTTTAATAACGTTGAAATGATATATTCTGTATTTCTCTTGATTCATGTTATGTCAAAGGTTGAAGTCCAAGTTTTTTGTGATCCTATTTACTCCTTTCTATCTTCATGTTTAGTTCAAGTGTATCTCATATATGAAAGAGTTTTAACAAAGAGAGAATTATGCTTGAAGTTGGCTGGAATGTCCAAAATATCAGAAAAACATTTTTATTTTCTTCTTTGATCAGGCTTCGACCTTCATGAAAAACTATATGTTTTTTTTTCAACAATGGAGCTTTTGGACTAGAAATCACCTGCAGTGTTTTGTCACTTGACATTGTGGGGAGGGTCAAAAATGGGGAGAAACCTAATTTTGTTGTAGTACACCTTAAATAAGAGTCATTTGGATAATTTGGTTATTGGTCATTAGCCGGGTTAAGTTATGTGAATCTTGCTTTATACATTATGTATTCTTAGAGGTATGCACAAGGGGAAGTTAAGGAGAAGCAGTAAAGAATGGGGAATTTACTGAACCATATGGAAAATATGCACAAAATTCTTATTTTTGTTAGATGTATGGTCATGTGCAACTTCAACCTGTTATTTCCCAGAGGCACAATAGAGATCTAGAAGGGGGGTTGAATAGATCTTTAAAGCTTTTGCATTTATTAAAGAAGTATATTGCCAAGTAGTTCATTTAGTCAAGATTAATTTTGCACAACTGAATATTAGTTTGAAAACTCCCTTTAAAGATGTGTAAAGATCTCAGTTCTGAATTTAGTTCATATTGAAGTTAACCATTCACCACATACATTAATCACATCAAATATAAATAGTAGAATGTAAATGATTGAAAGTAAATGACACAAGAGAGTTTTAAGTGGTTCGGAGACTGAACAACTCTTACTCCACTCTTCTACTTCAACAAGTAGGAAATCCACTAAGAATTTGGTCGTTTAGACCAGGACACTCTTGCCATCTTCAAGCCCAGCAGACTTGGATAATTTAGTCACTAAGACATCTTTAAGCCTAGCAAACTTGGAAATTTAGCCACTAAGACAAAGGCACTAAGACCTCTTCAAGGCCACCAGACTTGGAAATTTAGTCACTAAGACAAGGACAGTCTTGCCTTAATTCGGTCACTAAGAACAGGATACACTGGCCCCAATTTGGTCACTAAGACCAGGTCACACTGACCCCAATTCATGTATGTTGATGTTTGTTGGATGTGCTGCTGAGATGACATTTAGGCTCCTTTCTCTTCAGGTACTCACAGTTTGAATATGATCATCCTTGAGATGTAGTTGAGTGTTACAATGAGGCTTGACTTTTTCTAGTACTCAACATCTTCCTGTGATCATTTGTTGAGCAGCTAAGATGGCAATTCATTTCCTTCTTCTTGGTACTTGATAGCTACTAATAATGAACTACTAAGATGACTGTAAAGCTCTTTCCTTTTTAGTACTTAGTAGCTTCTCATGATTGATGCCAAGATAATGTTGATACTCTTCTTCCTTTTGTACTTAGCAACTCAGAACACATCTTTTGTTGTAGAGTTAATTTGCTCTATATCTTCATCTGTTTAGCTTTTTGTGTTTTTGGTGGATCGTAGAGTGTGTTCTTGCATTTTTCTTTTTGATCTTACACTCTACGTTTTTCATGTTCATCCACCATCTCTCCAATACTTGATTTTTGAATCTTGGTGCTCTTTTATAGTCTTATGTAGATTTTCCCGTTGCAAAGTGTCCGTTGGAACATTTAATGCACAGATCTTTGATATCCTTGATGTTGAATCTCTGGAGCTGTTGTGTTAGCGTATTTTTTGGCTCTGGACTTATCACATCAAACTGCAGCTTTACTTATTTCTTGGACAAGTTGCTTTCGGCAAACTAGCTAGTAGACACATCTTCGCTTTTCACCCAGGATATATTATTTGACACTTCGAGATATTCTACTTGCAACTTTCAATTGTCAGTCTTTCTGTCAAACCTAACTTTGCTCTATGATCTGTTACCTTAGTAGAGTAATTGGAATCGTAGCATTGAGCCCTACGTTTTATTCATCGATCTGCTCTACGAATGAGTGTATTACGAAGCTTGTGTAGACTGCTTTGCGTTCTTTAAATTCTTCTACAGCTTTACGATGTCAGAGACAGCTCTACGATCTTGTTGTCTCTTTATAGCTTTATAATGTTAGCTGCTGCTCTACGATCTCTAGATGACTCTGCGAACTGATTTAACCTTTGTGTAAAGGTAGAGTACCTTTACGAACTGATCTTTTCTTGCTTGCTTTACAATTATCTTTAGCTCTTTGTTCATGTTTATGATTTTGCAATCTCATCTTTGTTCTAATGGTTCTGCGATACTATCTCTACATTATAAGTTGGTAGAGTAATTCTTTGAACCATTCTTCACTCAACAACCCTTTTCTCTACTGGACGATTCTTAAGTTACTTCAGCGATTGTTTGAACTGCTCTACGTTCAATCTTTTGCTCAGCAAGCTTTGATTTGCTTAGCTATTCTTTGATCACCTTGTAATCTGCTCTACTCTTTCAGTTATCATATAACGATTTTGCAACTTTACGATCTTCATTCAAGATTTTGCGATTTCTTCTTTAGTTCTGTGATCTCCTTGCAGCTTTGATATCTTATGCTTTTCTTTTGAGGAAGGAGTGAGCTTCACGATTCCTTCTTTACAAGATGATCTTTGCTTTACGAAGTGTACTCTACAACTAGTGTAATTGCTCAACGATTCATCTGATACTTTACGATCATGAGTTAACTCTGCGGTCTATTTGACCTTACAAATTGGCAGGGTAACTTTACGAATAAGGGATTCCTAATCACTAATCATCAGATTTATTCAGCAAGATCAACCTAACATTTTTGATCTTTCTAATCTAAGTCCTTGTATATATGTTTCATTGAAGACTGCACAAAACTTATTTATACAACTTTACATTGATCATTTTATTATCTGAATACTTAGATTACTCTGCCTACAATATTTACATTACGAATATGCAGAGTAACTTTATGATAAGATCAACCTAACATTCTTGATCTTTATATTCTAAGTCCTTGTACATGTATTCTTATAAGGACTTTACAAAGCTTAGAACCTATTAATCTTTTATTCAACATTGCATAAATCAAACTATATTAATAAATATGCAAATGAATTGTACATATCACAATAAACTTATCACATAGACACATGAACACATAAACACACATAACCACATACCATATTATCACCTTTATCATATAAACAGATAATCACATAAACTTATCACATAGACACATGAACACATAATCATAAAAGCACATACGCACATAGACACAATCTTATTCACATAATCACAGCAGTCATCATCAATTCAAACAGACTTCAACAATCTCCCCTTATTTGATGATAACAAAACCAACAAATTCCTAATATCCAATGCACTTGCTGAATTATTGAATTATGTCTTAAAATACAGTAAGGCACTGTACTATTAGTGCAAAAATGATGAGTCATTAATAAGATGATAATGCTTACAAGATGTGAAAGATGAAACATTTTCAAAAATAAGCTATCTATCTTCTTACTCATACTTACTTACTCCTTTGCTTCGAGCTTCTTTCTTCTTGACTGGTCTTCTTGCATTTTGATTCTCTGTTCTCCCCTGGACTTCTAACTCTTCTGTTTAGAATCTCCCCCTTTCTTCATTACTTCAGTTCTTGTTTACCCTGACCTTTTGAGTTGTCTTCCCTAACTTTTGATGACTTTACTTCTCCTCCTAACTTGTTTATCTTCTTCTCCCCCTGACTTGCTGAACCCTAATTTGCCCCCAATCTGCTACTTACTTTACTTCTTCCAACTTACTTCTCCCCCTTTTTGCCATCATCATATATTTTGGAGGGAGAGATGCTTGGGATAAGCTGTCACTGGTGCTGATCGTCTCTGGTTGTAGAGCTAAGTTTTAGAATTTGGGCCGTCACAACTTCGATGAAGTTCTTACTCTGCTGGTGAAGAGATTGGACAAACTGTTGTTGTTCTTGAAAAGTTCTTAAGAATCCATCCTCCATGAGAACATCTTCCATGATAACATCTTCTAAGAATAGGTTTACAGGTATGGCAACTGTCTCCTGAGGATGTTGAGATGAGGATGGAACATCTGAGGAGTTGAGTGGAGTGGATTCTTGATTTGGTATAGGGAATAAAAAGGGAATGAGTATAAGAGTTTGTGAAAGAGACAGAGTATTATTATAATCAAGCATAGAGTTTTGGAACTCTACAATCGGGAGAATAAACGAATTTTCATGGTCCGTAGAGTGTTGGAACTCTACGACTAGAAGGGTAGTATTCTGATCATTGTTTACAGAGTGTTAGGACTCTACGAACAGAGAGTTGGTGTGATTATAAGATTACTCGAGGATCATGGGGGAAGACTCTACGACCTCTTTATTGCGATCAAAGAAGGAATGAACAGATGAGTGAGAAATGATCATATTTGAGATGGAAATTGCCTAAAAACTTCGATATTCAGGATAAAAGGGCTCGTTGCAGATTAACGAAGTTACAAACGATAGAATCCTTGGAAAATTCTGGGTAACAAAATTGAGATTGGGAAGCACAAAATAGCTCCACCAGATAGAACTTTAATCATTCAAATATATAGCCTTCAACAATGGCAGCATAGGTATAAAATCCAGCAACTGCATATTCTCATGTCCATTGAGATTGCTGAAAATTTCGATGGATCTTCTTTAGGTGATTCTTCTTCTTTTCATCTTTCTTTCCCTCTCTTTCTCACTTTGCTTTATTCGATACTTTTCATATTGCTTCTCCTCAATCTTTCTTAGCCATGTTTCATTCTTAAGTTTCTTTTCTATTTTCTTTCTCTTCTTCTTCTCCTTATGAATTGTGCTTCTTTTTTTTGTTGCACTTTGTTTTGACCTTTTCCTTTTCTTCAAATCCTTTGATCTGGAACTTGAGGTTTCCATAATCTGGTCTTTTGTATTTACTCGAGGCTCTGGCTCAAATGACATTATAGTTTGGTTAACATCACTTTCTTGAGGTTCGGATGAATGAACCTTTGTAGTCACTCCTTTCAAATGTTCTTCCTCTTTTGATTCTGGTTGTGGGTCTTTTGAGGCCTTATCTTCATTAAGTTTGAGCACTGGCGCTATTTCATCCATCTCATCTTTTAAACCTTGCTCAGGCACTAATGTTGTCTCAACCATTTCACCATAATCATCTTATGGCTCAGAGGAGTAAGTCTTCTCATCAATTTCACCTCTACTGAGCTCAGGTGTAGAAACCTTCTCAGCTAAATCTGCTTCTTAGTTAGACATAGTCATATCTTCTTTCTCAGACATACTATCTTCATTGTTCTGTGATAAAGTTTCCAAATCCTTCATGGATGTTTCTTCTTCAGAAGTGTGGGATATGCTCTTTTTAGAACTTGGTGACTCATCATCACCATCATCTTCAATGTCTATAATTTGAGGAGACCCTATGTTAATTGAACCCTTCAATTATTCTCTTATTCTCATGCTCATCCTCCTTAGAGCAATTTTGATAGCTTTCTTTTCTACCTTCTTCTGTGCTTATTTATCAGCTGATTTGGATGAATTTCTCTCAGGCACTTTTGGAGTAGCTTTTCTCTGCTCAACCTTCTTCACATCATCAACCTTTTTCTTTCCTTTCTCAAGTTTCCTATTCTTCTTAGAGGATTGATCATCATAAATGGTAAGTGCTCTACTATCCGATTTTTCATCAGTCTTGTGATTCTTCCTCCACAATTTCATCTACTTTCCTCTTTCCTTTGGCTTTAGAGGTCTTTTTCACTTTGCTACTGATGTGCTCACCTCCATCTCCTGACTTTTTTGCTTTATTGGCTTTCTCTGGGTTCTTTTTCCAGTCTTCAAAAAGTCTAGGGGTGATCTTTTTGTTGCAGTTTAGGACTTCTCTGATGAGTGAGTATTTTACCTGCTAATTAGGTATTTTTAGACTTAATATTTTGTGTGTTTTAAAGTATTTTAGGACATTTTATTTGCTTAAGTTGGATTTTGTAGGAAAATGCGGCTGACTAGGCGAATCGGGCAATTTTGGGTAAGGAGTGGCAGTTTCGTAAATAAGCTGAAGTTGAAAGCTGGGGCTTTCAGTTTGTGAAGGATTTAAAAGCTGGGGCTTTGGGACGCAGAAAGTTATGAAGATTCTTTCCAATTGGATGAAGGATTGAGGAGTTCTAATTGTTTTTGGAGGCTCTAAACCTAATTTTGAGAAGGGAACTTAAAGTATAAAAGGGAGAGAAGCTTCTAACAAAAAGAAAGCTTTTTGATATTCATAGATTGAGGCAGAGATTGGAATTTGGAGATCGAGGATTCAAGGGAAGCTCACAAGGAATTCAGACTGGAGACGTGAAGGCGGAAGAAGACTTTGACAGAGTTTTCCTTACTCCTTATATTATTCAGTTTTTAATTAATTGTGATGACTTATTTTGGATATTTGGTTTTTAATTCTAGCATGAACTAAATTTATAATTAAGGCTATAATTGAACCATTATTGATTATTGATTAATTATTTATTTGATTCTAATTATTATTTCATTATTCAGTTGTCTATCATACCTGTGTTAATTAATTATTGCCTGATCAACAATTAGTGGGATACTCTAGGTGAATTCGGGAGATGAAATCTAGGGTTAGATCTTGATATGATAGCATGTATTCTTGATTATTTCCATGGGATAAATAATTGGGGTTGTGAAGTGAATAGGGATATCTCTTCGCTGCATGTAACTTATGGGAATTGGTTTTTAATAAATTTAACTCTATTGTTTTGCATAGGAATATCGCATAATTAATTGAGTTACATAAATTTATTTGATCACTTAGAAAAGGGCTTATAAATAAAGTGGAATTCCTGTTAACAACTCGGATGAACTTAATAAATGGATAGATTTGATACATTGATTCACATGACATAATTGGGGATATTTTAGTCTTAAGCTTTAATCTTTGAAATTCAATCTTTGTGTTAGATAATTTTCTTAGTTAGTTTCATTAGTCAAATCATTATTAAAATCTGTGATCGTTTAACTAAAATTGAATTGGTATAAAACTAGTAGTTAGAATTTATTTAACTGGATTCCTTGTGGGTTCGACATTTGTTACTTATTCTATATTACTTGTTGATCGTGTACACTTGCGCGTAATTATTGATCATGAAATCGACCAACAAGTTTTTGGCGCCGTTGCCGGGGAATCTTTGTTTAAATATTAATTCCATATTAGTTACAATCGATTCGGTTTTAATTTAAACACTTTCTTTTTATTTTAATTCTTCTTATTTTGTTTCTTCTTTCCGCAGGTAGCTAATTTGTGTATGCACACTAGATCTACGGGTAAAAAGGAGCTTTTGCTATACACCGAGGATATTAAGAAGAAGTTTCGAAAATTAAGATTGACTAGTGAGTTAGTATATACGGAAGAAAAACTGGCAGAGGAAGAAGAAATTCCTGTAAACATGGCTGGGGAAGAACAAAGGTCAATTAGGGATTATGCAATGCCTACAGTTACAGATATTCTGTCTAGCATTCGGAGACCTGCGATCAACGCGAACAACTATGAGATAAAATCGGGTACGATTCAAATGTTACAGAATTCGCTACAGTTTGGGGGTAGTCCGAATGATGACCCGAGTGAACACATCAGAAATTTTTTACAAATCTGCGACACCTTCAAGTGTAACAACGTTACAGAAGAAACTATAAGGTTAAGACTTTTCCCATTCACATGAGAGATAAAGCGAAGAGTTGGCTACATTCTTTGCCACCAGGTTCAATCATGGCTTGGGACGATTTAGCTCAAAAATTTCTGGCTAAGTTCTTTCCACCAGCAAAGACGGCAAGACTAAGGAATGAAATTCACACTTTCACCCTGTTTGACTCAGAAACATTGAATGAGGCATGGGAACGGTTTAAGGATTTTCTTCGGAAGTGTCCGCACCATGGGATCCAGAAATGGTTGCAGGTACAAATGTTCTATGATGGGTTAGATGGTCCTACGAGGGCTAGTGTTGATGCAACTGCTGGAGGTGCCATCATGGGTAAGAATATTGATGAAGCTTTCCAATTGTTAGAAACCATGGCAACCAATAACTATCAGTGGCCTACGACGAGGTCAAATCAGTCAAAAACAGCAGGGAAGATAGAAGTAGATGCAGTTACAGCCTTAGCAGCCCAGAAGTCCGCTCTAACGAGGAAGATAGATTCATGGGGACCGCGATCAGTTGCACAGGTGGTAATAATTTGTGAACAGTGTGCAGGAGAGCACTCCACAGATCAGTATCCCATAAATGCAGAGTCAGCTCAGTTTGTAGGAAGCTATAATACACCGGCACCATATCATAATGCTTATAATTCGGGTTAGAGGAATCATCTGGGTTTCTCTTGGAGTAACAATCAAGCTCAAACTCAGGCTCCACGACCATAGAACCCACCCGGTTTTCAGAATCAAGGTCCACAACAGGCAGAAAGGAAGCCGAACTTAGAAGATGCGTTGGCAAAGTTCATTGTAGCTACCGATAAGAGGATGACAGAGCAAGATAAGTTGTTGAATCAGGTAGATTTAAATGTGAAGAGCCAAGCGGTATTAATCAGAAATTTGGAGAATCAGTTGGGTCAGATAGCTCAAGCATTGAACACTCGTCCTCACGGAGCACTACTGAGTGATACTGAAGTTAATCCGAGTGGGAAAGAGCATTGCAAAGCCGTAACTTTGAGAAGCGGAAAAGAGCTAACCGAGGTGGTGAAGGGAAGTGAAAAGCAAAAATCTGCTGAAAATAACGAGGTAGTCACCGAGAAAAATGTGAGCAATGATACCGAGTCGGAAAAGAGTCCAGAAGTGGAGGTAAAACTTAATGAAAGCAAGCAAAGAAGTGTAGTGCCTCCGCTTCCATTCCCTCAAAGATTTTAGAAATCCAAATTAGACAAACAATTCTCGAAATTTTTGGAGGTCTTCAAGAAGCTTCATATCAACATTCCTTTTGCAGAAGCTTTGGAACAAATGCCCAGTTATGCAAAATTTATGAAAGAAGTCTTGTCAAAGAAGAGGAAGTTGGGTGAATTTGAGATAGTGGCACTAACCGAAGAGTGCAGTGCAATCTTGCAAAATAAATTACCGCCGAAGTTGAAGGATCCGGGTAGTTTCACTATTCCGTGCGTGATAGGTAATCAGTTTTCTGGGAGGGCATTGTGCGATTTGGGAGCGAGTATCAATTTAATGCCGTTATCAGTTTACACTCAGCTTGGGTTGAAAGCACCAAAACCGACAAATATCAGCTTGCAGTTAGCAGATCGGTCAGTAACCTATCCGAGGGGAATTGTGGAAGACATTCTGGTAAAGGTTGACAAGTTCATTTTTCCGGCTGATTTCATCATTCTAGATTACGAGGAGGACAAAGAAATCCCAATTATATTGGGTCGGTCATTCTTAGCAATAGGGAGATCTTTGATAGATGTGCAAAAGGGTGAATTAACAATGAGAGTTAACGATCAGGAAGTTACTTTTAATGTGTTCAAATCAATGAAATTCCCTAAAGAAGCCGAGGAGTGCTCGCGGATTGATATATTGGAAGAGGCAGTGATCGAGGTATTCAATAGAACTTACTTAGCAGATCCACTAGAGGCGGCATTAACTGGTTTTTATGAAACTGATGACTTGAATCATATGGATTATGTGAAAATACTTGATGCGGTACCAATATCTCAGAAATTCAACAAGCAATTTGATAGTCTCGATCATACCAAAGGAGTAGAGAAGCATTCTAAAACGTCAATGGAGAAACCACCGGTACTAGAACTCAAACCCCTTCCCACTCATCTTAGGTATGCTTACTTAGGCGATTCCAACACTTTACCGATAATAGTTTCTGCTTATTTAAATGAAATTAAAGAAGAAAAACTATTGAGGGTGTTACGCGAGTTTAAGACAGCAATTGGGTGGACCATAACTGATATAAAGGGAATTAGCCCATCGTTTTGCATGCATAAAATCTTGCTCGAGGAAGGGGCAAAACTAGAGATTGAAGCAGAGATTGGAATTTGGAGATCGAGAATTCAAGGGAAGCTCACAAGGAATTTAGACTGGAGACGTGAAGGCAGAAGAAGACTTTGACAGAGTTTTCCTTACTCCGTATATTTTTCAGTTTGTAATTAATTATGATGACTTATTTTGGATATTTGGTTTTTAATTCTAGCATGAACTAAATTTATAATTAAGGCTACAATTGAAACATTATTGATTATGGATTAATTATTTATTTGATTCTAATTATTATTTCATTATTGAGTTGTCTATCATATCTGTGTTAATTAATTAATTGCCTGATCAACAATTAGTCGGATACTCTAGGTGAATTTGGGAGATGAAATCTAGGGTTAGATCTTGATATGATAGCATGTATTCTTGATTATTTGCATGGGATAAATAATTGGGGTTGTGAAGTGAATAGGGATATCTCTTCGCTGCATGTAACTTATGGGAATTGGTTTTTAATAAATTTAACTCTATTGTTTTGCATAGGAATATCGCATAATTAATTGAGTTAGATAAATTTATTTGATCACTTGGAAAAGGGCTTATAAATAAAGTGGAATTCCTGTTAACAACTCGGATGAACTTAATAAATGGATAGATTTGATACATTGATTCATATGACATAATTGGGAATATTGTAGTCTTAAGCTTTAATCAATTGAAATTCAATCTTTGTGTTAGATAATTTTCTTAGTTAGTTTCATTAGTCAAATCATTATTAAAATCTGTGATCGTTTAACTAAAATTGAATTGGTATAAAACTAGTAGTTGGAATTTATTTAACTGGATTCCTTGTGGGTTCGACATTTGTTACTTATTCTATATTACCTGTTGATCGCGTACACTTGCGCTTAATTTTTTATCATGAAATCGACCAACATTCTCCTTCATCATCTTCGATTCTGCTCTTGAGTCTTTTCTTCAGAATGATGCTTATAAATCTCCCACAGAATATCTTGGGAGTTGGCTTGCCTGCATCATTCTTCATCTTGGCATCCTCTATCCATCATGTTATCCCATCCACAAAAATAGCGCAAAAGTTGATCTTCCTTTTGAGAAAGATAACAGTTGATGAGTGTGTTTTATACCTATAAATTGCGTACTTTTAGTTTGATAAAATTGTGAGTTCTTAGGTATTTTTTGTTACTTTTTATGTGTTTTTATGCTTTTGTGTAGGAAAAAGGAAATGGGAGCAAAATTGTGACAACCCGGATTTTCTGGAATTATTAAATAAGAATTTAGCAAATAAAATTCTTATTATGTGACGTTTTGAGTTTGAGTATGTGTATATATGTGATATATATTGTGAAATATGTGATTTGATGTGAAGAGAATTATATGTTCGTGTATTTGGGAAAAGAGGTTTAATAGTTAATTAAACCATTGAATAAAGTGAAGGAAATTGCTACGAAAAAGTTATTTACTGAATATTAGTAAGTTGAAAATTATATTATGAAATAATATAATTTGATTGTTGCATCTTATGGACAATGAAAATTATTGTGAATTAAATTTCATAAATAATGAAAGTAATTTACTTACATGAAGATATATATATATATATATATATATATATTAATAAAATGAGAAAGTAATGTGTTACATATAAATGTAACATGTTAATGTGGTATGATTGTGAATTTCGTAGATTAAAATATTTATCGAATAAACATTTGATGGAAATTATTGTAGAATAATTTTATTAAGCGTGTTAATATTAAGTAAATTGATGATAAACAATTTTAGTATTATTGCGTATTTTATTACGCGAGTAATATCTAATTTAATTTAATAATTAAATTAGAGGAATAATGATTTATTAAATGAAATTATAACTATAATTGTCTAATTGGAGATTATAAATTTTGTTAGTAAGATTTAATTAGATTTATTAATATAATAAGTTTAATTAAATTAAAGTGTGACATGAGACTTTATAATAAGGGAATATAAAAATAACTTAGTAGGAGGTTCTATTGTGTCAAGCCAAACATGACCTTGTGGCCTTTGGTTTGCTAAACTGACAAAACCTTTTAGTTTTGTTTAACTGATAACCCATATCAGTTTTTACGTGTTTTATCTTGCCAAAGCTTGTATTACAGTGTGTTGAGAGAAGAGGAGATATTCTCTATGGAAATTGAAAGAGGGAAGTTTTGTGAATTAAGAGGTTCTTAGAGCGATTCCAATCATCTAAATTAAGTGCAAAGAAGAAATTGAAGGTATAATTTAGTTTCGAGTTTTATTCAAAGTATTCAAAGTTAGTTTTCTGTGATTGAATTTTTTGTTGGCTAATTTGTTAAAGGAGTTGTTAAAATTGTTAGTTTGTAAGAATAATCTGTTATGTTGGTTCCCAGGGACACAATGTGGATCTAGAAGGGGGGTTGAATAGATCCTTTAAAACTTTTTCATTTATTAATGAAAGTATAACAGTTATAGGATAGAGAATCAATTCATGCACAGCGGAATAAACATTAATATCCCCTTCATAGATTCAAGCATAGTCTCAGTTCAGTTTATTAATCTATAGTATGGTTGATAACAGATATAGCAGTTTATCGAGCATAAAGTAAATGACAGAAGGTAAATAACACAAGAGGCTTTAAGTGGTTCAGAGACGTAATAACTCCTACTCCACTCTTCTACTTCAACAAGTAGGAATCCACTAATTGTTTTAGTCACGAAGACAAGGACTCTACACCCTCCTCAAGTCCAACAGACAAGATTTGTTTTTAGCCACAAAGGCAAGGATCCTATGACCCTCCTCAACCCCTGCAGACACGGATCCTCTGACCCATCTTGTGTCTCACAGACTTGAGTTGTTTTTAGTCCCTCGGACAAGGATCCAATGACCCTCTTCAAGTCCAGCAGACTTGGAAACCCGGTTCACAAAGAACCCTTCAAGGCCAGCATCCTTGGAACCTGTAGACTAAGCCCAACAGACTTAGAATCTCTTATACCCTATGGTACTCAGCAAGTCCAGCAGACTTAACTTTGTTTAGTCACTTAAGACAAGGACGCCCCGCCCTCTTTGGTATGTTGATTGCTTGTTGGGTTGTGCTGCCAAGATGAACTTTGATCTCCTTCATCTTCAGGTACTTGGCAGCTGTTGATGATCTTTTTCTGGATGCTGCTTATGATGATCGTTGAGGCCCTTCTTTCTTCTGGTACATAGCAGATGCAGATGATCACTTCCGTTAAACACTGGTTGAGTTGTCCAAGTCATTTCTTTATCTATTCAGCACATAGTGTTCCTTGCTTGATCATAGAGTTGTCCATTCTGGATTTGGTTACTCTAGATCTTGGCTTCTTGGTCATTCGACTCTTAGCTCATATGCCAGCCCTTTGGCATACCTCTTTGTTGCAGTGAAGCTTCTAGCTGATTGTATAGTTGGTGTTCTTGCTCTCTTGCTTACTGCATACCAACACACACTCATATTCGAGTGTTGTTCTTTCTTTTGTAGTTCTCTATTTTCTTTTTGTTGGAAGCTTGCCGTTGATATCTTCCCGTTGCACTTCTTTCCGTTGGAGACTAACTTTCTGCAAATTTGTTTATTGTACCACTGAACATTTTGCTTCCCTAAGTCTGCTAGTGATGGCTGAGTCAGCATCCATTAGCTGGTACCAATGTGTTGGAGTCACATGCGCTGTCTGTTGACTGCTGCAGATATGACTGTTTGTGCTCCACTCAACTTATTTAAATATTGCACTCTTGCTTAGCCGCTCATCTTGGAATAGCAACCCTGAGTGCTTAATATCTTTAATCCAGCTGGCACTTTCCTCTTTGCTCTATGATCATCTGGGTATAGCCTATTGCTTCTGTTCATAGAGTTGTCTGCCTGCTTCTAACTGAAGACTATTGCCTTTGATCGTAGAGTTGGCTGCTACCTTTAGTTGTGGCCTTGTGCTCTCTTGTAGTCCATAGAGTGGCTGACTATACTGGCATTGCCCTTTGATGTGCTTCTCACTACACTGCAGTTTGTCCTTACTTATGCTCTTTAATTTCCAATTGGCTTTTTGTTCGAGAGCATAGCATTTTATGATCTTCGTTGAGCTATTACTGCAGTGTGCTTATCATAGAGGACTGCTCTATGTCGTTTAGGTGTTTGGCGTTGCTGCTGTGTCATAGAGGACTGCTCTATAATCTACTTGTTTGCTGTGGCATCTTTGGTGTAGATGACTGCTCTACTTAATCTTCAAACATTCCTCCTTTTGTCATAGAGTGCTGCTCTATGATCTTTTCGCTTTGTTTTGCTGAGACTGTTTGAGTGCTTCCATTTGTTTTTAGACCCAGCTCTACGATCACTTGATCTTGCTGAACTTTCATGCTCTACGACCTTCGTCTTTGATGCAGGTCTGGAGCCTTGATGGATCGTAGAGTGACTATTTGACAAGTCCTTAGATCTCTGTTATGGTTTGATACTTTGGTTGTGCTCAGAGATCTTGTTATGTCTGATGGCTCATGCTCAGCTTGCTTGGCAGTCTTGAAGATTGCCACTTTATCTTTGAGTACTTCAGCGGCGCATGCTCTATGTTGTTGCTCGATTTTAGACTGTCCATAGGAGTCGTAGAGTGGCTGACTTGGACTGACTCTACGTTCCCATGTTAGCTTACTGTTTTCTTTTTTGTATTGCATTCTCTACGATTCTGAGTGAGCTCCTTGTTCTGATTAGTCACTCTCTACGATTGCCTTGCAAACTCTGCGTTGACATGTGTAGCCCTACGATGCTTAGTTAGTGCTGCCAAGTAAGCTCTACGATCTGCCGAGCGTATTACTGTTCTTGCCTGGCAGACTCTATGATCTTGGATTTTAGCATTGTAATGCCGAGGCAACTCTACGTCCAGCCGAGGCGGTTCTACGTCCTGCCGAGAGTGTTCTACGTCTGGCCGAGGCAGCTCTACGTCCTGCCGAGAGTGTTCTACGTCCGGCCGAGGCAGCTCTACGTCCTGCCAAGCTTTACTCTATGTTTTCCCGGCAAACCCTGTGATGGCTTTCTTGGCTCTGCGATGTTGACTGTCTTCTCTACGATCTTTCACTTAGTCGGTGTAATGTTCTACGTTCAGTCTTTAGCCCTTGTCTGTCATTACAGTGCATAAGATCAACCTAACAAGTATGATCTTCTTCTATTCTATTCTAAGTCCTTTTACATTACATTCAATTTTAAGGACTTTTACAAAGCCTATTTTTACAACCATGCTCTGATCAGACAGATATACATTTAGCTAAGATCAACCTAACATATTTGATCTACTAAGTCCTTGTACATATATTTCATTAAGGACTTTACAGGGCTTAAATAGCATGAATGTTCTTATTATCATTTTGACACCAATCAAATCATATGTACAGAATAATGGTAATCTCATGCAGATCTTATAATATTCTCCCCCTATGATGATGGACTAGATGATTGCATGCAGATTCCCAACAATCTCCCCCTATTTGATGATGACAAAAACACTAATAGCATAACATTCAATTTCAAGCAATATATGCAGGTGTATGAATGTTGATGTGACTTAAGATACAGTAAGTCACTGTATTGCTAGACCAAAATGAAACGATGTGCCTTTAAGATAGTCATTTACATCATATCAAGAAATTAAAACATATGCAGTTCACAAGCTATAGTAATACAAAAAGGAGATCCTAGTTACTAGTATAATACAGTTAATTCCTCCTTGCTTGTTATAGATATACCTTCTTCTTGATGTTGGCTTGTGACTGCTTTCTCCTGCTGTTGTCCTCTTTATTCTGTTGTGTCCTTCTCTGGCACCTGCTCCCCCTTACTTCTTGCTGGTTCTTCTCCTTCTTCTCCTGGCTCACTTTCTGCTGGTTCTTCTTCTTCTTCTTCTCCTTGCTCCCCCTCAGTTGTTGGTGCTTCCTGTTTGTTCTTCTTTTTCTTCTTCAGCTCCCTTCTTGTCATACTAGCACTTGTCCTCTTTTTGTTCTTCTTATTCTTCATCTTCTTATGATTCATCTTTTTCTCCCCCTTTTTATCATCAATCATTTGGGAGAGATGCTGGACGTGCGTAATGAGCTGCTCAACTAGGTAGGAAGTATTGCCAACTTCCATTCTCACCTCCTGCTGGCCAAACTCCATTTGTTGAGTGAGGGACTGGCTGAGGTTCTCTACTTTGGCTGACAGAGTCTGGAGAGTGTGTGCATTTTGTTGTTAGAGTTTCAGAGCCTCAGATTTCTTCTGCTCAATGGACTTGAGATATATCTGATCTCGTTGATGTAGCTTTAAAGACATGTCAGTAAATGAGGCTTGCAGCTTCTTGTAGAATTCATTATTTTCACCACCAGTCACTTCTTTTGCTGCTTTGGTAACTGAGGAGATGTTCGCAAGCAGTTCTTCTGAATTTTCCAATAACTCTTAATCAATTGAGAAATCTTCAAGGATTGAGGTAGTTGATTTGAATTTCTCACTCTTGTAGATGTTCTCAAGGGCAGTGACGATATCAAATGGCTCTTTATTTGATGAGGAGGGGATATCAGAGGGTACGTTGGCATTGGGTTGAGTTTGGAGGGCTGCAGTCGTAGAGTTAGAGGGTTCCTTGGTCACAGACTCTACGAACTGTTTTGCATAGTTTTCTAATACATAGTATGAAATGTATATACCTTCAGCATGGCGGTAGACTTTGAAGTGGGGGGTGTCCTTGATTAGCTTCTGCGGATAAGATTGAACTATGGGGAAGTTCTGGGAGATCAGCTTCACATTTGGGAACTGAGAGTAGCACCAGCTGATGAAGCTTGTAACTTCAAACTCAATGGCCTTCAACCAGGGCATCCACGGATAAAACCATGTCAATTGTTCGCTATTAGGATCATACAGAACTGTGGTGCGATCAAGCTCAATGTCTTGAAAATTGTTGAGAAGATCCTCTATTGTCACAGACACCACTTTCATTTCACCATCTCCATAGTCTATCCATCTAGTTGGCAACACAGCTTCAGGTTTGTCGGTTGCCTCCAGTACAATCCTTCTTCTTATTCGAGTGGTTGCTAGCTTGAAGCGACTCTCTGATGCACTGCTGTCAGTTTCAGAGTCCAGTTTTACTTCCTCATCATCCATTGGTTCATTTCCTTTACCAGTGTCTCTGGTACTTTTTTCTTTCGAACTTGTTTCCTCCACAGAAGTTTCCCTTGATTGATTCTTATCACTTGCTTCCATGTCCTCATTATCTTCAGTTGATTCATTTGGGCTCTTTTTAACAGACATATCTATGTCCTCTCTTTCTGCTATGCTAGTGTTTTCATCCTTTCCAGCAGTTTCATTAAGGGAATCTGCAGCTTTTGCTTGATCTCCTTTACCATCACCTTCTTCAAGATCATATGTCACAGGTGTAATTTCTTCTTTATTCACATGGCCTGGATGCTTCTTTATCTGCCTCAGTCTTGCACTTTGTCTTCTTGAGGGTTTAACCATTGATGCTTCGGATGCTTCTTTCTCTTCTGTAGATTCTTCTTTTGAGGAGGAAGAGTTCTTCTCTGGGGACGCCTCAACTTTTACCTTCTTCTTGAGTGATTTTGAGTGAATGGGCTCAGGGGATGAAGATTCTTCAGACTGAGATGATTCATCCTTCAGTGCACTAGCTTTCCTCTTTCCTTTGCTGGTCTTTGCGGTTCTTCTGCTGCTGCTACCAGAAATTTTCAATCTCTTGTTTTCCATGGGATTTTTCTTCCAGTTATCAAACAATTTTGGCGACATGACTTTGTTGACATTTAGGGTTTCTCCCTCATCGCCCCTAATTTTGTTCTTCAGCTTCTTCTTCAGTATGATACTTAAAAACCTTCCATAGTAAATCTTCAGTGCAGGTTTATCTGATGTCTTTACTTTCTTGACTTCTTTGGCTAACCAATCATACAGCAATGCTCCAAAGTTCATCTTCCTTTTCATGACAATGGCAGTCATGATCTTCATTTGTAAATCGTTTACTGTGTCATGTGCAGTGTCTTTGCACAGAATGCACTTGCCCACAATTTCGGCTAGAAATTCAAACTCCTCAGGGAATTCCTTTTTTTCATTCCTCTTACATGAGGATTCCTTACATAGCCCATCAACCTCTTTCCTTCATCAGAGTCGATTTCGTCTAGTGATGACAGACCCTGGTTGGCAAAATCTAAACACTGGTTGATCTCTGCAGCATTTATCTTTAGTTTGGTTCCACGTACCTTAGTGGTCAGAGAATCACCGTCGATTGTCGCATTCTGGTGGATCTCTTTAATAAGACCAGAGTAGATCTTTGTGTTTGACCCCAAGCACTCTGAGAATCCTGCCTGCTTCACACTTTCCAGAATCTTCTTGAATTTTTCATCTGATTCTCCAAACTTGTCGAAACCAAGTTGAATGCCTGATACGATTTGACAGTTTTCCATAATGAGGGTTCTTGGAAAGAAGGATGCTTGACTGAGAATGGAGATTTGAAGTGATTAGGGTTTTGAAGCTTCTAGAGGTTGCTGGTTTTGATGATTCTAGAGTTTCGAGAGATCAGCACAGCTTTATGAGAGGAACGATGTTGATAACTGATAGAGAAGAGCAACCGTCAGTATTCAAACTCTTACTTGTCTTAGTTCCCTCCTTTTGTCAAGTACACGTGTGAGAGACCCATTTGCTGAACGTGGCCAACTGTGTTGAAACTTCCATAACTGCTGCACATCAGTTACTAAGAACGTGGCTCATGTCCTTTTGACTCTTTGACTTAGCCTGTTCGTAGAGTGACTTGTTGTCATTACCCTTTACTCTACGAACATGTTTTCTTTGAGAATAAGGCTTTATCACACTTACTGCTGCCCAGATGCTGTCTTGCTCTTATCTTGTAGATCTTGATGAGAGAATCTCCATTTAGGCTTGTAGTTGCTTCCTTCTGAAATAAGTAATCATTGAAGAACCCTGTTTTCTCTTGGCATCCGAGATGATAATCTTCATGCATTGTATCTGACCTTGTAGTAGAGCAGAGCCACTTGCTAGGTGAAGATTTTCCCTTAGGACCAGCTTTTTTCCCTTCTAGAGAGCCTCTTGATTAACTCTCTTCTAAGGGATCAACATTTCTCTTCTGTTCCTTTTACACTTTAAGCCCTGGAGAATTTTTGGTGATGCATTCTTATTTAGTCTTTCGACAGGACTCAGGTAGCTCAGAAAGGGCAGGCCTCTAGGTTTAACAACTTAGGGCTTGGTTTGTCTCTAAGGCGCTTATTCTGAAGAAAGACTATAGTGTATAGAGTGTCATCACTTATACTCTTTGGTTTTGGTTAGCTATGAAACATGGGAGTAGTGTTTAGTAGGTTGTGGTCGTAGAGTCAACATACTCTACGATGTCAATCACAGTGCCTCTTCGTCTTTGAGTGGTATGGCTGACTTAGTTTTGACAGTCGTAGAGTCTAGGGATTCTATGATGAGGATTCATTTGGTTCATCAGGCACAGAGTTTTGGGACTCTGAATCTGGGACAGGATGGAATGTTATCTTCAGTCTTTATGGGAGCTTCACTTTGCTTGAGTCATGAACCAGTTGAGATCAAGAACTTGATTTGTCTCTTAACTTGCTGGAGAACTTTTGACCCTGTATGCTTTCATGCCCTTTGTTGGTACTCAAATACTTTCTTTTGTACCCAAGGCTGTAGCTTTGTGACTCTCTCCATCTTGTAGCTTCACCTTCTCCATCTCTTCATTTTCCCTTACTCCTTATTAATTTAAGCATTGCTGATCTTATCAGATTATTGCTTCCCCATAGTTGATACTTCCATTTCAGATGAAAGTCCATCTTTCTTCATCTGATCGTAGAACCTTCTACTTAGCGTTGGTTACTCTGTGATCCTTTACTTGGTACTACTCGTGTAGTGCTGATGAAGTCTTGAGCCCTTTGCTACTCTACGATCCTTCCATCCACACTGTGATCGTAGAGTTGATGGAGACCTGGGTTTTGTGCTGGTTCTTGAGGAGCTTTATTATGTTGAATGGAGCTCCAACTTCTGAGAGGGATATACTAGAGAATTATGCTTTTGTTGTTTTCCTAAAGTTTGTTGATGAGGATCATTCTTTTTCTAACTTCTTGAAAGTGCTTGGGCGATCATGATACCTGCATATAATATGAGTCTCTATCTTGGTACCCAATATTCTTTGGGTCCTATTAGGTTAATTCTTTTGAAAGCTCAAGTCTTCTCTAGACTGTGGTTTCACAATTTATGCAGTTTAGATAAGATGATAATTGAGCATGTTGTATGAGAGTGAGAGCGTTGAGTGTGAAACAGATGTAGATTCTCAAACCTTTTCTTTAGATGAGTATTTATCCATCATTTATGTTCCAGGTATTTGAACTTTGGTAGAATAGTGGTTAGTTCTGTGAGTTGAACATAGATGGTTCGTAGAGTTGATCAGTCTCTATGATCCTTCAATGTGCAGCGTAAGATATGACTACATTCTACGACTTTTCAAATGCTTGGATCATGAGATAATGCATTACTCATCATAAAAGGTGTGAGAACTAAGGTAGGATCACTTTAAGTATATTCACTCCATAAATGTCAGTGTTAGACCGTATGTGGTGATATTCATTGTATACAATCCCTACTTGGATTTTCATATCTAATAGCAAACTCTCAATGTCAAGACAATGAATTTAATGAGGCAGTGCACACAGTAGCAATTGCAAAGTAGTTTAGACATGTTTAGCAACAAGATGAGAGAATATACTATTTGCACAAACTTCAGACCTTCAACTTAAGGATTTTATTTTCAACCTCAAATATGGATAGACAACCAAGTGATTGTTAAACTATCACTTACTTTCCTTTTCCTTTTGGGGTAGAAAATGACTTCTTGATATGCTTACCGAAGTATGAAGATATGCAGCTGTGTAGTATATATATTAACAGTTGAAGACATTTTTTATTTTAGGGAGATAGGATAGATACCTCACTGATGTCAATTTCTTGACAGTCAGTGGTGCTGCTAGCAATAATGCATTGTTTTGTTGAACTTTCTCAGGCCATTACTAGTCTCATCATTTGTTCCTTCATTGTGCTCCATTGGCTGATATATTGAGCATATCTTTGAATTGTGCACTTGCTTAGTTATGACATCCCATGATCATTGATAAGCTTGAATGAACCTCTGAGTTCATATCTTGCAGAGTGGGAATATGTCATACGTGTTGAGAAGCTCATGGGATCGTCGTAGTAAGTGCATGGTGCATTATCTTTTGGATAACCCCTTGTTCATCCTTTGTAGGACTTCACACACATCTTGGGTGGAGATGCATATTTTCTGTTTAATGGAGAGTATCTTCGATCTCACTGCATCTGTCTACTTCCTCCTTATGAAATGATCGATATGCTTAATGGCATCAGCATGCCTGGTGATGATGAGTTTTCCTTTAAGTCCATGGAATAGCCTGGATAGCTTTAGGACAATTTTTCTCCTGCACAAACAATTTTCAACTTGTTAGCTCATTGTCTCGTCAACCAATACCTAGACTTATAACTGATCTAGATTTGTGTCATGGATCTACTTAAAGCGTTAGCTTTAGCATAATCATGAGAACCTGCTCTGATACCAATTGTTGGTTCCCTAGGACACAATGTGGATCTAGAAGGGGGGTTGAATAGATCCTTTAAAACTTTTTCATTTATTAATGAAAGTATAACAGTTATAGGATAGAGAATCAATTCATGCACAGCGGAATAAACATTAATATCCCCTTCATAGATTCAAGCATAGTCTCAGTTCAGTTTATCAATCTATAGTATGGTTGATAACAGATATAGCAGTTTATCGAGCATAAAGTAAATGACAGAAGGTAAATAACACAAGAGGCTTTAAGTGGTTCGGAGACGTAATAACTCCTACTCCACTCTTCTACTTCAACAAGTAGGAATCCACTAATTGTTTTAGTCACGAAGACAAGGACTCTACGCCCTCCTCAAGTCCAGCAGACAAGATTTGTTTTTCGCCACAAAGGCAAGGATCCTATGACCCTCCTCAACCCCTGCAGACACGGATCCTCTGACCCATCTTGTGTCTCGCATACTTGAGTTGTTTTTAGTCCCTCGGACAAGGATCCAATGACCCTCTTCAAGTCCAGCAGACTTGGAAACCCGGTTCACAAAGAACCCTTCAAGGCCAGCAGCCTTGGAACCTGTAGACTAAGCCCAGCAGACTTAGAATCTCTTGTACCCTATGGTACTCAGCAAGTCCAGCAGACTTGACTTTGTTTAGTCACTTAAGACAAGGACGCCCCGCCCTCTTTGGTGTGTTGATTGCTTGTTGGGTTGTGCTGCCAAGATGAACTTTGATCTCCTTCATCTTCAGGTACTTGGCAGCTGTTGATGATCTTCTTCTGGATGCTACTTATGATGATCGTTGAGGCCCTTCTTTCTTCTGGTACATAACAGATGCAGATGATCACTTCCGTTGAACACTGGTTGACTTGTCCAAGTCATTTCTTTATCTATTCAGCACATAGTGTTCCTTGCTTGATCATAGAGTTGTCCATTCTGGATTTGGTTACTCTAGATCTTGGCTTCTTGGTCATTCGACTCTTAGCTCATATGCCAGCCCTTTGGCATACCTCTTTGTTGCAGTGAAGCTTCTAGTTGATTGTATAGTTGGTGTTCTTGCTCTCTTGCTTATTGCATACCAACACACACTCATATTCGAGTGTTGTTCTTTCTTTTGTAGTTCTCTATTTTCTTTTTGTTGGAAGCTTGCCGTTGATATCTTCCCGTTGCACTTCTTTCCGTTGGAGACTAACTTTCTGCAGATTTGTTTATTGTAGCACTGAACATTTTGCTTCCCTAAGTCTGCTAGTGATGGCTGAGTCAGCATCCATTAGCTGGTACCAATGTGTTGGAGTCACATGCGCTGTCTGTTGACTGCTGCAGATATGACTGTTTGTGCTCCACTCAACTTATTTAAATATTGCACTCTTGCTTAGCCGCTCATCTTGGAATAGCAACCCTGAGTGCTTAATATCTTTAATCCAGCTGGCACTTTCCTCTTTGCTCTATGATCATCTGGGTATAACCTATTGCTTCTGTTTTAAATTAACTAACTTAATTAATTAATTGTTTAAAAAAAATTTTTATTTTTAACAATAAATTCCTTATTATACTTTATGATATTAAAATTAAATAATTGGTGTAATTATTTACTGTTTTAGCTATTCATTCAAGTTATATAATTCGATAACTTGAATTTATCGTTAAGTTGAGGTGAAATTTATTATTTAACCCCTTAACATTATAACTTAGATCGTATAATTATTCAATCAAGTAATGATGCACATACATGGGCCTAATTAAGCACATAAAATAATTTCCTAGAAAATAAAATTTTATATTATATTAAAAATGAATTGATAGCATAGTTACAAAATTTCTCGGACATTACATCCTCTCCCCCTTATAAAAATTCCGTCCTCGGAATTTCAACGTAAGGTTACTCAAATAACTGGGGGTAATTTGCTCTCATGTTCTCTTCGAGTTCCCACGTAGCTTCTTCCACCGCGTGATTCCTCTAGAGAACTTTAACAGAATGAATAATTTTATTTCTCAGCTTCTGTTCCTTCCTATCCAATATTTGAACAGGAATTTCCTCGTATGACAAGTCCTTCTCGACTTGGATTGGTTCATAGGAGATAACGTGCTTATAGTCTGGTTTATACGGCCGCAACACCAACACATGAAATACGTTGTGAATGTGCTCAAGTTCAGGAGGTAATGCTACCTCGTACGCCACTTCGCCTATCCTCCTTAATATTTCAAAAGGTCCTATGAACCTAGGGCTCAACTTGCCCTTCTTCCCAAAACGGATCTTACCTTTCCAGGGAGATACCTTCAAAAATGCATAACTGCCAACTTCAAAGTCTCGCTTTTGACGATGCAAGTCGGCATACTTCTTCTGACGATCCTGGGCAGCTACTAACCGTTGTCTTATTACTTTAATGATTTCCACGGTTTGTTGTACCAATTCTGGTCCCAACAATCTCCGTTCACCAACTTCATCCCAACACAACGGTGTTCGACACTTCCTTCCATATAACGCTTCGTACGGTGGCATACCGATGCTAGCGTGATAACTATTGTTGTAAGCGAACTCTACCAAGGGCAAGTGATCATCCCAGCTACCACCTAAGTCCATCACAACTGCCCGGAGCATATCCTCTAAGGTCTGAATAGTTCGCTCGCTCTAACCATCGGTTTGAGGATGATACGCCGTACTCATTCTCAACTGTGTTCCCATTCTTTCCTGCAGACTTCTCCAAAAATTTGACGTGAAGCGCGGATCTCTGTCAGACACAATAGATACTGGCACTCCATGTCGCGATACTATCTCCTTCACATAAAGTTTCGCCAACTATTCCAATTTGTACCTGATCTTGATCGGTAGAAAGTGGGCAGACTTGGTCAACCGATCTACGATCACCCAGATGGCGTCTAGACCCTTTTGTGTTGTCGGGAGTCCTACCAAAAAATCCATAGTGATGTGCTCCCACTTCCACTCGGGAATATCTAAGGGTTGCAACAATCCGCTCGGCCGTTGGTGCTCTGCCTTGACCCTCTGACAAGTTAAACACCGGCTGACGAATTCTGCAACTTCCCCTTTCAAATGCGGCCACCAATAATGTTGACGAAGATCTTGATACATCTTGGTGCTACCCGGGTGTACCGAAAATCTCGTATTATGGGCCTCTTGCAATATTTCCTCCCTTAAGTCTGGTACATAGGGTATCCAGATCCTTCCCTCGAACCTCAGCAGACCTGTGCTGTCAATCTTGAACTTCAACGTCTTTCCTTCCGATAGTTGCTTCTTAATGCCAATGCATTCTTCATCAAATTCTTGAGCCTCCTTTATCTTATCCAGTAGAGTCGGACCCACTGTCACGGTGAACAATTTTTCGTCCGTCTCCATTGGATACTTAACCTCCAGTTCCAGGCGTCCAAAGTCCTTTATCAGTTCTGCCTGAGTTGTAAGCCTCATCAATTTCTCTCTGCCTTTCCTACTCAGGGCATTCGCTACTACATTTGCTTTGCCTGGATGGTATAGAATCTCACAATCGTAATCCTTGATCAATTCCAACCATCGGCGCTGCCTCATATTCAGCTCCTTCTGAGTGAAGATATATTTCAGACTTTTGTGATCTGTATATATCTCGCACCTCTCTCCATATAAGTAGTGCCTCCAAATCTTCAAGGCGAACACTACTGCTGCTAACTCCAGATCATGAGTCGGGTATCCCTTCTCATAGTCCCTCAGCTGGCGTGAAGCGTACGCAATGATCCTGCCGTGCTGCATTAGTACACAACCAAGGCCCTTGTGTGACGCATCACTGTATACTACAAAACCCCCAGTGTCGTCCGGTAATGCCAACACTGGTGCTTGGCTAAGTCTCTTCTTCAATTCCAAGAAACTCTCCTCGCACTTCTCTGTCCAAACGAACTTTACCGTCTTTCTAGTTAGATTGGTCAACGGTGATGCTATCTTCGAAAAATCCTGGATGAATCTCCGATAGTATCCCGCTAACCCTAGGAAACTTCTGATCTCCGTTGGTGTCTTTGGCTGCTCCCAGTTGATAATGGCTTCCACCTTTGCTGGGTCTACCGAAACACCATTACTGTCAATGACGTGTCCAAGAAACTGCACCCTCTGCAACCAAAATTCACACTTTGAAAACTCCGCGTACAGTTTCTCCCTTCTTAATGCCTCCAAGGCAATCCTTAGATGTTCAGCATGTTCTTCCTCCGACACTGAATACACCAAGATATCATCGATGAATACTACCATGAACTTGTCCAAATACTACTTGAACACTCTGTTCATCATATCCATATATGCCGCTGGTGCATTTGTCAGGCCAAATGACATAACCAGAAACTCGAAATGTCCATAACGAGTTCTGAATGCCGTCTTCGGGATATCCTCCTGTCTCACCCTTAGTTGATGATAGCCCGTCCTTAAATCGATCTTCGAAAAGTATTTCGCTCCCTTGAGTTGATCAAACAGATCGTCTATCCTGGGCAGCGGATACCTATTCTTAATCGTAACTTTGTTCAACTCACGGTAGTCGATACAAAGCCTCATCGAGCCATCCTTCTTCTTTACGAACAGCACTGGCGCTCCCCATGGTGACACGCTCGGCCTGATATAACCCCTGTCTAACAGTTCCTGCAGTTGAACCATCAGTTCTTTCATCTCTACTGGTGCCATTCGGTATGGCGCCTTAGATATCGGTGCCGTCCCGGGTACCAAGTCAATTGCAAATTCTATCTCTCTATCCGGCGGTAGTCCCGGAAGTTCATCTGGAAGACATCAGCGAATTCCCTTACAACGGGTATCTGACTCAATTCACCCTCGACCCGTCGAATATCTACTACGTGAGCCAAATAACCTATACAACCCTTCTTAAGCAATCTCTTCGCTTGCATCATCGTCAGACAACAAGATTGTCTCGGCGATTTACTACCATAGAACACCACCTTCGACTTACCCGGAGTCTGCAGGTGTATGCACTTTTTCTTACAGTCAATGACCGCCCCGTGGCTTGCTAACCAATCCATCCCAAGGATTACATCGAATTCTCCAAGACGAAGCGGCAACAAGTCCACGTTGAGCTTAAACCCTCTCACATCAGCACAACAATTTTTATAAATGTAGTTTACGGGGATAATCTCTTTGTTCGCTACTTCTATCTTCATCGGGGGTTCTAACAGTTCACTAGGAAAATTAAATCTTTGAGCAAATTCATCAGAAACAAAAGAACATGAAGCTCCCGAATCAAATAGCACATAGGCATCTATGTTGTTGATTGGAATAATACCTGACACCACATCTCTGGATGCCACAACATCTTGTACTGTCATGTTGAAGGTCCTTGCTGTTGGCTTATTTGGCTGGGCTGGTCCTCCACTGATTGCCCTCAAGTTGTTGCCCCTATTGCCGTTTCCGCCATCCATGTTTCTCTTCCTGGGACATTCCTTGCTCCGATGTCCTATCTCTCCACAATTGAAGCAACCCCCTTTCTTCGCCTTAGGACAATTGGGCGAGATATGCCCTTCTTGTCCACAGGTATAACAAACCATCTTTCCCTTCGTGCACTCTCCTGAGTGACCCTTTCCGCACTTCCCACATACCAGCCTTTTCTGCTGCGTGCTCCCTTGCTGCATTTCAGAATTGCTACCCCCACTGCTCCATTGACGCTTCCTGCTGTTGCTGCCACTACTGCTAACATTCACATTTCCTCCTTCTACCTTCTTCTTGTTCCTTTCCCGATTATATTTAGAAACCACTTCACTCCCACCTTCAGCAATGAGAGCTTTCTCCAACAAGGTTGAGAACGATGTAATTTGCAAAACCGCTACCTTGCTGTAGATCCACGGCTTTAATCCATTCTCAAATCTCCTGGCCTTCCTCACCTCCGTGTCCACCTGATGTGGGGCGAATCTAGCCAATTCATTGAATTTTGCAGCGTACTCCGATACTGACAAATTTTCTTATTTCAATTCTAGAAACTTGATCTCCATTTTCGCCTGCGTACTCTCAGGAAAGTAATTCTCGAAAAACAACGTCTTGAAAGCTTCCCACGCCATGACTCCAGTTCCAGCTTTGTTCTGATTGGCTTCCCACCAGAAGTTAGCCTCACCTTTTATTAAGTAAGTAGCAAAAACTGTCTTCTGCTCCTCAGCGACTCTAGCGATGACAAAGGCTTTTTCAATCTCCTTTATCCATGACTGGGCCTCTATCGGGTTCGCTGTTCCTCTAAACTCTGGAGGCCCTACTGCCTTGAAGTCTTTAAAATTGGCTAAGTGGTTGCCTGCCTGGTTTCCTGTCGTAGTGGTTTGATTCCGCAAGGCTTCTGCCATCATGTTCACAAAATCTTGCATTCGGTTTGGTGGAGTTTCCTCTACATTGTTAACTGACTCTTCGATCCCTTGGTTTCGTAGGATCCGTCTGGGCGGCATTATCTGTTTAAGCAAACCCTAAAACGTTACTCGGGCTTCCTTAAAACATAAGTATTTAGCATGTAATTCAATAATCACAACTCTTGTGTGGGAGTTTTAGATTACCCAACCTCGGGAATTCTGCTTTCTCGATTAGTGATTTAAGTTACTAAGATACCGATTCAGTTTTACTGAATGAACATAATCATTGCATAAATGGTATATCAAGTAAAAGTCTCAAGCACATACCATAATAATGCATCTATATTCATATACCGACTTTAGCGTCTTACACTTTTATCACAGGCATATTGTCATAATTGCTACCATCCCATTTAATATAACAAAAGGTGGGATTCACTTAAACCATTCTTTCCTACCTACAGAATTGGGAAGTACATCCTACATACGAACTACCTCGCACCTTGCTGAGGTTAATACAAACTCTAGTAAATCAAATGATAGTACCAATAACACTGCTCAAGGCATAACCACCCATTTCTAACTATCCCCTAAGAGACACAAGGTGAATACAATTTAACGCTTGATCCCGCTACTGGAGGGCAGATCCATCCATCTGTCGTCGAACTGCATCCAGACGATGTCTAAGGCTCGCTCCAAATCAACTATCTTCGCATCCTTAGCCTTCACCTCACCTCTCAACTGTCCTAACTGTAGCTCTCTTAGCAGCAGCCTCCCTCGTAACTCGGCTAACTCAGCCTGGGCCTTGTAAGCAGCGTCCTTGTACTGCTGTTCAGAAATCTGATGGATGTGGTTCTGCGCCTCTAATTGTTCAGCCTTTACCTCTAGCTCGGCGTTCCTTGCTAGCAAGTTTCTTATCACCTTAGGCTCTATGGGCTCCTGGTTAACTGAAAGGCTATCTTGACGCTCGTCCGACATCCTACAAACACCCCACAATGAATCCATATCAGTACCACAATGACATATATTCATTGATAAAATGAAATGATATTTTATTCGGTACAACTAGAACTCGATGAATCTGCTCAACCCATCACCTACATACTCTATATGAGTTTTCTACTAAGGTTATAACCTAGGTTTCTCATCCCTAACGTTTATAACCTATAGCTTTGATACCAACCTGTGACGCCCCCAAATCCGGATTTCCTAACCTCGAATTCGGTGCTCACGATTCTCAACAACAACATACTTTCTAACTAAATGCGGAATAATAAACATACATTGTTTATCGAATAGAAATAAAGTCTTACAATTCCGGTCCCAAGGTTCTTTAACCTTAACATAAAACGTACCCTTAATACAATAAAAGGTTCACTTAATCAAACAACATTCAAGAATAACTAGTACATAGGCACTAACGGGCATCTATTCTTGCACCTTCCCTTTTCCTTTGTCTCCTCTAGACGTTTCTGCCTTAGCTGAAATAAAGATCATGATATAGCAAGGGTAAGCAACTAATTTGCTTAGCAAGTATATACACAAAGAGATATATCATGATAGAAGGAAGTTTCGCTTTCAATGTTCAACAACAGTATAAGAGTGTGAAGGAACAAGAATTAGTAAACAACAGTTGAATATCCGAATGATTGAATGACAATTACTGAGTGGTTTGAAATAACCAAGGACGTTTTCCAAGGTTCTCAGCATTTAAACTGGATCCTCTTAAAAGTTTTGGTAATCGAGGGGATCAGCCTCTCATACCCCGTGATTTACGCATAAACACTTAATAACCAGCATTGATATCATGCCTTAAACAAGTTTATCCTTTTCTCAGCCAAGAGTTCTTACCACAACAATTTAATAAGAACAACTTTTAAAATACCATTGTCTTAACCAATTTAGACATGCTGGATCTAGCTGATACAAATAGCATAGATCGATCTCGTAAACAATTCATACTTGAAAGAACTTTAATTAAATTTATAGTTCAATCATAATAGGATAGAAATTCAATTGCACAATGTGCGAATCTCAATAATCAGTATAGATGTGAATAATCAACAATAATTATTCACTAACATGCTTCAAAAATAATAACTCGAGATTGAGTTAGGGAACTTGCAATAATGTAAGAAGTTTAGGGTTAGGAACTTGCCTGTTTGCTCTGCTACAAATAATTCTAGCTTTTACTATTTGGCCTTGAAGAACCTAACATAGATAATGTCGGTCTATCAATTAGTACTGCGTAGTTGTACGCCGATACGCTTACTTATGCTATTTATTTAACAATTAGAAATTCACATAGCACACGGTAAGTAAACTATAGTAAATTTTATAAGGCACCTAATTGATTTTTAGGTTGATGGTCTAATTAATTTGCCATGTATCCCTTAAGTAATAAACACTTATTAATCCCTTAAACAATTAATTATAATTGTGTAATTAATTAACATTACTTTTTCTTAAGTAATATTCATTTATTAAACCCTTAAACAATTAATTATAATTGTTTAATTAATGAGTTATTTAAACTCTCTCTATTTTATTAACTCTATCTTTATTTAATTACTATTAAATAGTAATTAATTAATTAATTATCTTTAGTTATTATTATTAATGGTAATTAATAACTAATTATGTTCACTTATTATTTAATTAATAATTAAATAATAATCGAATTATAAATTTTAATTGTCTTTAATTATTATTTAAGATTAAATAATAATTAATTAGGTTTGTTTATTATTTAAAGTTAATCACATAATAAATAATAAATTAGTGAGTAACAATTATCTTTAGTTATTATTTAATAATAAATAATAACTAATTAGATTTACTTATTATTTAAAGTTAATCAAATAATAAATAATTAATTAGTGAGTAAGAATTATCTTTAGTTATTATCTAATAATAAACAATAACTAATTAGGTTTATTCATAAAAAAAAATAAAAAAAAATAAATAAATAAATAAACAATTTACTATACATGGAAAATATAATAGCATATAAGGCTATTCTTTTATTCATACTTAATTATCATTTACTATTAACTGGAAATTAAACATTTACTAACTTTATTTATTATTTATTGATAAATAATAAATAATTAATTTATTAATTTTATTCATACTTAGTTATTATTAAGTATTAATAATAATTAAATATTTATTATCTTTATTTATTATTTATTGAAAAAAAATAAATAATTACTCTTATTAATTTTATTCATGCTTAATTATTACTTAATATTAGTTAAATAATAATTAAGTATTTATTAATTATTTGGTGATAAATAATTTACTAATTTATTCATATTATTTATGAATCCAATAATAATTAAATATTTATTATCTTTACTTATTATTTATTGATTAAATAATAAATAATTACTTATTAATTATATTTATTAGTTATAATAACTAATTAGTTTGCAAATGCATTATTAGCTTCAAATTAACAACCAATATTTGAACCAATGATAGTACAGTTAATTTAATTGATGTTTCAACAGCCACTAGTGATGTACCAAGCCCCTGCAATTTATTTTCAACCCAAAGATAGAAAATAGTTCATTCAAACATTTTGACAACCATGTAGTGTGCACCTTGCAACACGACACTGTCCTAACTGCGGGAAAAATCCAATTTACCAGAACATTGAAGTTCTTCAATTTACAGAGGTTTAAACCCAAGCAATTCAACACAACACCTTATTACAGTGTATATCAGCCAACATACTTCCCAATACCATTACTATCACGATACCAGATTTCTACATCAAATAACCCAAACAAAATTATCACAATCCAATACCAACACAATCGGTAACCCAAATTCAATTACAGGAGGAAGAAAACTTATACAAACCCAATGTAGACACCCAAATTTTGCGTTCCTTGTACTAACCATGACAGGAGGGCAAAATCGTCAATTGAACCGGCTTGCGGGAGCGAAGGAGTGGGCACAAGTGCGAGCGCCCGACACCACCGCAATGTTTTGGCGACCAAGGCTGACGTGACAATAGGGCCGTCCGAAACGGGCATCCCTGAATGAGGTGGCACGTCTCCCGGAAATTCCCGGACTGCAAAATACGAGCCTGTCAGCGAAAACCGACGTTACAGCACGAAAATCGAGGCGTGGCACGGAAAACGAGAAAGTCAAACCGTCCAGTCGCGGATTGATCTGCGGCCAAATAGTGCGCCTTTTGAAAACACGGATCCCGAAACACGGAACTCGAAATCGGGGTGAGTGGAAGGCAGGCGGCCAGCCAGCCTATTTCAGCTCATTTTCGCTCAGCATACAGGGAGTTGAAGGAGTTCAGCAGTTTTGGAAGAAGAAGAATTTCTGCAGCAGCAAAAACACGGAAATAGAGAGAAAATAGCTAGATTTTGCAACAAAATAGGGAGAAAGGACAAGAAAAAAAGAGAGGATTTAATTCTTTTGATTTTTGTTGTATCAAATACACTCCTTATCCTATTCAAATACACAAGTTCACATCCATTTGAGATCAAAAGCAAGGTGAAAATTTCTATTTGTTCTAGCAATTCATGTCATATTGATTGAGTAAATTAGATGTAACTTTCATGTATCTTGTTGAATAATCAAGGATTAGGGATTTTGGTGAGGGTTCCATCGGAACAAAATTCTTCCTAATAACCCGAGGATATCCAATTGATGAAATTTCTAGCTTGTTTATGGTGGTTCATTGGGCGTAATTTATTTAGATTGTCATTTTAGGATATCATGGTGTATTAGATAAATCCGGGTTGGTTAATTATGTAGTATTCATTTTGTGGGCATGTCATAATCTCGTGTGAGCCTAGGAATGCGACCCCGTGGTTCAAATCCGATAATGGACGTTTTGATGTATGTATAGATTCAAGGTGCTCGTTTTTGTAATATGTAACCGTTGGGCCTTAAAACGACGTTAAGACGAGAATCGGGTTTAAGGCCCCGTATTAGTGAAATATGTGATTGTTGGCGTTTGGGGATATTTTGATGGCTTACATGCCCGTAGATAGCCCCCAACGCATGTTTATGCTTGATTATATTTCGTGACACCAAAATGGTTTCAAAAGATTAAACGATAAAGATCTTTTCTAAAATCAATCAAAGTAGGATATTAGCATCACGAGGCTAAAAATTGGAAATGCTAATGAAAGTTGATTCCTATTCTACGAGAAAGTTAAAAAGAGGTTATTTTCAAATGTCACAAAAAATGGGTTTTATAAAAGAAATTAAAGGTTTTATTAAACCTTGATGTATAGGGCGAAAGAGATCCTAGAAATTGCCCATCATTTATGAAAGCAACGTATAAATCTCGATTCCTATTTTTGCTAAGGCTTAATAAAATCCTCTTTTGCCAAAACGTCACATAATGAAAATCTCCTAATTTTGACAATTTGAATCAAACCTCTTTCATAAAGCTTTCTCGTGTATGCCGGAAAGACATTCCGAAGCGTTCCCAAATTAAAGCACGACTTTCCCAAAAATCCAAATGATTCTTTCATACAAACTCACCACAACATAAGCACACACACACACACACCTGCACATACACACATTTCATGAATCAAAGGATAGGAAAGTATCAAGATTGCGGTAACCGTGTTTCACGGAAGTCGGGGGGTGCCTAACACATTCCCCTCGCTTAAGCAAGCCCCCGAACTCTATGAATCTCGATTCGCAGACCAAATTAATTCGGAGTCACGTATGAGCCAGCGATTTATAAAAAGCGAAAACTCGGATGAGTTGGTACATCCATTTCAAATATATCAACTGGCGACTCTGATTAATTGGCTCATCATAAAAAGCGATCTTTCAAAACCCCGTCGACATTAACGCCGACCTTTTCCAAAAAATCATGTAATCAAAGAGGCTAAAATTGGAAAAGACTAAAAAAGGACACACGAAGCGAAAACCTGGCGTCGACAGCTGGCGACTCTGCTGGGGACCTTTAGAGGGCTTAATCCGCTTTCAAATCTTGATGCTATCTTATCCTTTAAAATTCATGGATATGTGTATGTGTGCGATATTGTGATCTTTTGTACGTTTTGTTGTGTGAATGTGTGTTTGTGTCCAATAAGTGAATATTTGAATGGAATTGCTTTACTTTTAAAGTAATCATTTGCATACGGTGAGGACGATGAATGTGAATGTATGTTGAGAGAGTACCTCCTCCTGAGGCGAACCTGTCGGTTGCTTATTACTGGACTCGAAGGGGCTGCTCCCCGAAGATGGCTCAGGAAACGCACCACCCAAATCCGCTCCAATCGAAAGGGCTCAGACGAGTAGATTGCGAAGATTTGGGGACCTTCATGCCGAAAAGCCCGTGAGAGTAACCCTAGGATAGGTCAGCCTCAGATTAACCCTACGCAGGAAAAGTCTCTTCATGCCTTTTTACATTTCACGCATAAATGTCATGATATTATTCATATTCGCCTCCCTTTTGCCAAGAGAAATTACTAACCTCTATATTTTGCAGGGAACAGCTGGGGAGCTTAATAAAGCCATGTTTAGCATTTGTCATTGCATTAGAGGACTACTAACTTTCTGTTTTGCAGGGAAAGATTAAAAAACCCCAAAAACACAAAAATTACAGCTTCAGCATGCATCCACATTTTTTACTCCCTAAGACTAAACTTCGAACTTTGGTTTCTGTAGGATTGCTCCTCAAACCCTTTCGCAGTCTAAAAGGGCCCAAAACTCCATATCTGAAATGGCTGATATTCCATTTACTAATTTCGGTGCCATATCTAGGGAGGAAGTTGATGACTTTAAGAAGCAGATGTTAGAAATGGCCATAATGCTAAGAGAGCAGTTGATACCCAGGCAAGAACTACCTAAGGAGGATCCACCTAAGGGCGAGCCAGTCGTCCCAAAGGCCATTCCCGTACCAAACAAAACAGTGATTACTATCCCGGAGGAGGGAGATACAGATGACTTGCGGAAGAAAATGAGACAAATGGAAAAAACCATCCAATCTATGAAGGGCATAGGGTCCCTCGGCAGGGTTAACTATTCAGATTTATGTGTCTTCCCCGGAGCCAGATACCCGGAGAAATTTAAAATCCCCGAGTTTGAAAAATACAATGGGAAGGGGGACCCCTACACACACTTGAAAATATACATTGGAGAACTCAGGTCTTATGTCGAGGACGAAGGGTTGAGAATGCAGCTGTTCCAGAAAAGCTTAACGGGGGAGGCAAGAATTTGGTATGCCCGCCTTGACAACGCCCGAATCCACAACTGGGAAGAATTGGCCCATACCTTCTTAACCCAATACAGCTTTCAGGCCCAGATGGCCCCTGACAGGTACCAAATGACAAAAGTTAAGAAGCAACCTAGGGAATCTTTCAGGGAATATGCGCAACGATGGAGGGGCATGGCCGCACAGGTGAACCCCCCGATGAGCGAGTCGGAGATGGTGATGACTTTTGTAGACATTCAGGAGGCACCGTATTATGAACGAGTCATCTCGGGGATTGGAAGACCCTTTGCTAAAATGATTAAATATGGAGAGATGGTAGATATGGGGTTGAAATCGGGTAAAATCCGGGATTTTACTGCTTTAGAAATTGCTGCCGAGCAAATACAGAATGGAAACTATAGCAGCACTTCCCGGAGGGTCCAAAAGAAAAAGGAAGAGGATGTCTCCCTCATCCTACAGGGGTCATCCAGAAAAACAGAAAGCCATCTTCCGGTACAGGTGCAGAGGGTAGGGCCATCCCGACAGCCAAACTTCACAGATTAAAGGGCAGAGGGGCGAAGAAGATATGAGGCTTCACAAAATCGAGTATTCACCCCACTCGGGGAGCCGCTGGAACGGGTATTAGCGGTATTAGTAGCCCAAAAGAAAATAGTTGGTTTGGCACCCCCGAGTGACCCAAAGGGTAGAAGGTTTGACCCGAGCAAGCGGTGTGCATACCACTCCAGTTCCCCTGGCCATGATACATAAGACTGTTGGACGTTGAAGCATCGACTCCAGAACCTGATTGACAGTGGGGAAATTGTGGTGGAACAGCCAGACTCCCCGAATGTTAAGGCAAATCCCCTGCCAAGACATGATGGAGGGGGGGTCAATGCGACAGAGGCGAGTGAAGCTGGGGGGCCGCCAAGGTTGAACTATGTGCAGAAAATTGAGGAAATGATCAACGTGATACATGATCATGGGAGTGCACGGGGAACGCCCATCAGGTTGATAGGGATAAGTACGAATAGCACGGAGGGACCTGTCAAGTCGACGGCTCCGAGGCCCATCATCCTTGCGGCAAGGCCGCAAATCCCTATCATTAGTCTAAAGACTGTACCCTGGAATTATGGGGGAATGCCAGAGGAAGCGGCCAGTTGTGCTTCTGTGACGACAAAGGGGAACCCCTTATATCTTCCCGGGCGAGTCCTTGAGAGCCAAAAGAGAAAAAATGAAGAGATTTCCGAGGAAAGGGCCATAGAATTCTTGAAAAGGATGGATCACCCGGAAACAAGGGGGATCCAGATTTTAAATGAGGAGTCAACCCTAACATCAGTCATGGACTTAGTGTTGTCATCCAATGAGCATTGCAAAACCCTGACGAAGGTTCTGGAGGAGGCATACGTGCCCAAGGAAATTAGTGAGGAGGGTTTCGGCCAGCTGGTGGGCCACCTATTGGAGAACGATGTAATATCCTTTACGGATGAAGACATACCCAAGGAGGGAAGGGGACACCGGAAACCACTACATATTGCGGTAATCTCCTCGGGTTATGTAATGAATGGGGTGCTGATTGATGGAGGGTCGGCATTGAATATCTGTCCCCTCAGTACCTTGCAGAAGATGAACATCAACCCCAAGCGCCTACGAGCCAGTCATATGGTGGTGCGAGCTTTCGATGGTTCCCGGAGGGATACAATTGGAGAGATTGAATTACCGGTGGAGATAGGACCTTGTACTTTTGACATTACTTTCCAAGTCCTTGACATCGCGGCCAGTTATAACCTATTATTGGGGAGGCCGTGGATACACATGGCTGGGGCAGTTCCCTCCACGCTCCACCAACAAATCAAGCTAATCATCGATGGGAATCTGGTAACAATCTCGGCCGAATGTGATGACCCTTCTCCTCCTAGGAGTGGCCTGCCAGTGATCAATGTGGATGAGTCGGCGGCACCTGCCAGCTTTCAAGCACTGGAGATTAGCACTCCCCACTATAGATGCCTGGGAGCTCCAGCTGTGAAACCTAGGGTCTCTCCCGAACTTACCTTCGTGGCAAAGGAAATGATAAAAATGAACTTCCAGCCTGGACAGGGGTTAGGAAGGAGCAGTCAGGGAATCACCGAGCCCATCCACCTACCACAGCAGATAGGCAAAGCAGGGTTGGGATACCATGAGGGCGTAGCACGGAGACACCGTCGGGGTACGGCTCCGATTCGACTAGCTGGCAGTCCAATGACCAAAGTCGACAATGAACAGGGGATCAGCGAGCCTGTGATTGGGGCAGGGAATGAAGAATTAACCCCCGCACGTGATGGGTCGGCCCGGAGGGAAAGTTTCCTGCAAGAGGTCGCAAAGGAGTTTGAAACCAAGTGCTACATCCCCGGACAATCAACAAGCAGTAGGGAGGGGACGAATACTATCACACCACCAGGAGCCCAAAAGGTGGTGCCTGTCATCGATTGGGCAGGGCTAATTATTCCTGGAGAAGATAGGGAGGAGGACTCAGGCGACGTATCCGTAATCATCGGGGAAGTGTCCGATGTGAGGCCCCCTTTTATCTAGCGCATTTCATCTGACCTGACCATCGACAACTGGACCATGAAACCAGTAATATCCAAACAAGGGTAAAACCCGACGTCAGGGTGGTAAACCCCAGAGGATGGGGGAATGAAGAAGTTTATTTTTGTTGTTGTTTTATTTTTGCATAATTATGTCGTTTCTTCGTGTTATTTGAAAATGCAATCGGCGTGGAAAATGATTTATATATGACAAGTATTTTGTTTCGTGTCAGGTGTACCAATTTGAGTAATCCTTGCCTAACAAACGGTCTTTCAAATTTGAATGATGATTATGATTTTGACATTGAGCTGGATTTCGATTTAATGGGCATTGAACAAGACGAGACAGATTACGACGATGCGCCTGACGAGATCAAAGGATGGGTCGAGGATAAACCCAAACCCAACTTGGACCAAACCGTCACCATTGATATTGGAACCCCTGACAAGCCAAAAGAACTCAAGATAGGGACGGACCTTACCCCCAGCCAGAAAGCCGAAATGACTGAGTTGCTAAAACAATATGAGGATGTCTTTGCCTGGTCTCATGAGGATATGATCGGATTGTCCACCGACATTGTGGTACACCGATTACCCATTAAGGAGGGTTTCAGGCCTGTCAAGCAAAAATTAAGAAAGTTGAAACCGGAGTGGAGCTTAAAAGTAAAAGAGGAGATCATCAAGCAGTTCAGGGCGGGAATCATTATGGTGTCCACTTACCCGGAATGGCTGTCCAATGTAGTCCCAGTGGCTAAGCCTGGAGGAAAGGTGAGGGTATGTGTAGACTACAGAGATCTAAACAAGGCCAGTCTCAAGGATAACTTCCCGGTGCCTTTCATACACATCCTGGTAGATAACACAGCCCAATACGAAATGTACTCTTTTGTGGATTGTTTCGCGGGATATCATCAGATAATGGTGGCGGAAGAAGATCGGGAAAAAACCGCATTCATCACCCCCTGGGGCACTTTTTGCTATAGGCGATTGGCTTTTGGCCTCACAAACGCGGGGGCTACTTATCAGAGAGCCATGATGGCCTTATTCCACGATATGATGCATAAGGAGATAGAGGTCTATGTGGATGACATTATTGTGAAATCGAGGGTAGAATCTGATCATGTAACCCATCTCAAAAAGCTATTCGATCGACTCAGAAAATATAATTTGAAACTCAATCCAACCAAGTGTGCTTTCGGAGTGCAGTCGGGTAAGCTCTTGGGATTCCTGGTTAGTGAACGAGGCATTGAGTTGGACCCAGCAAAGATTAAGGCCATTGTGGATATGCCGGCGCCTCACACAGAGAAGGAGATAAGAGGATTCCTCGGGAGGATAAACTTCATCAGCCATTTTATATCCCACTTGACGACTACATGCGAGCCCATTTTCAAACTGTTAAGAAAAGGGGTTTCCCAAGAGTGGAATGAGCAATGTCAGAAGGCTTTTCAGACCATTAAAAAGCAACTGACTGAAGCACCAGTGCTGGTACCCCCGAAGGATGGGATCCCTCTGTTTATGTATATATCGGTAAATGCCATCGCGATGGGATGTATGCTGGGACAGAAAAATGAGGCGAGTAAAGAGCAGGCCATCTATTACCTCAGCAAAAGATTTAGCCAATGTGAGCAGAATTACACTCCCATCGAGAAGACTTGTTGTGCTCTAGCCTGGGCTGCAGGGAGATTACAGCACTACCTCTATGGGCATACGACGTACGTGATATCAAGAATGGATCCCCTAAAATATATTTTCGAAAGGCCCATGCTGAATTGTCGATTGTCAAGATGGCAGTTAATCTTACAGCAGTTCGACATGGTGTACATGACTCAGAAGGCCATGAAAGGGCAGGGAATTGCAGATCAGTTGGCAGAAACCCCGTTAAGAGGGATGGAGCCCTTGGAAACTCCTCTTCCGGGCAAAGAGATATTTTGGGTATCACGCGAAAAATGTGATGACGAGGGACAGTTCTGGAAGCTGTATTTTGATGGTGCCATGAATGCCGGGGGGGCAGGAGCCGGAGCGGTCCTAGTCTCTATCACCGGAGAACAATAACCTGTGGCCACTAAACTGCGTTTCAGCAATTCGAACAACACCGCCGAATACGAGGGATGTATCTTGGGACTCCGCTTGGCCCGCGACATGGGAGTGAAGAGACTAGCGGTGTTTGGGGATTCAGAACTGGTAATCAGACAAGCGATCGGGGTGTACAACACTAAAGAGCTTCGGTTACTTCCATACCATCGTTGTGTTACCCAGCTGATGCAAGAGTTCGAAGATATCGCTTTCCGCCATATTCCCCGGGGACGGAATGATTTTGCTGATGCATTGGCAACTCTGGCTTCCTTAATCCACGTAATCAAGAATAGGGACAGTCCACAGATTGAGATCGCCGTACAGAATGCCCCGGCATATGAGGAACAAGTGGCAGTGTTATCAGACGAGGTGGTGTTGCCGAAGCAGCCCTGGTATCACGACATAAGGGAATATCTGAGAGATAGGTCCATTCCCGACCAGGTGGGTCGAACTGAGAGGATGAGAATTCAAAAGATGGCGATGAAATTTTACCTGAGTGGGGATTCACTCTACAAAAGGGATGCTGGTTTGGGACTGTTGCAATGCGTAGATGAAACACAGGCCCGAAGGATTATGAGTGAAATACATGGTGGAGTGTGTGGGCCACATATGAGTGGACCGATGCTGGCCAAAAAGATCTTGAGGACCGGGCATTATTGGTTAACGCTGAAAGCCGATTGCGATGATCATGTCAAACGGTGTTATCAATGTCAGGCGCACGGTAACGTGATCCATACGCCTCCCAATGAACTGCACTGTATGACCTCCCCGTGGCCATTTTCAATGTGGGGAATGGATGTAATCGGACCAATAGAGCCCAAAGCAAGCAACGGACACCGATTCATTTTCGTCATGATTGATTATTTCACCAAATGGGTGGAGGCAGCTTCTTTCCCCAAGGTAACTCAGGAGGTCATCGTCGGTTTCATCAGGAATAATGTCATTTGTCGATACGGGCAACCTGAGGTTTTGGTCTCCGACAATGCCAAGAATTTAAACAACGCCCTCATGAAAGGACTGTGTGACCAGTTCAAGATCAAGCACCTCAATTCCGTCATTTACCATCCGAAGATGAATGGGGCAGTGGAGGCTGCAAATAACAACATCAAGAAGATCATGGCAAAAATGTCTGCTAATCATCGGGGATGGCCGGATCTGTTACCCCTCACCCTGCTGGCATACCGAACATCAACGCGTACTTCTACAGGGGCGACCCCTTACGCTTTGGTGTATGGAATGGAGGCCGTTCTGCCAGTTGAGGTTGAAATGGCATCCCTCAGAATAGTGATCGATGCTCAGATAAGTGAGGAGGATTGGATGCAAAGTCGATACGACCAATTGGCCCTAATCGATGAAAGAAGGGTGGCTGCTGTCTGGCACGGTCAATTGTATCAACAAAGGATCTCTCGATCATACGACAAAAGGATAAGACCTCGAAAGTTCAAGGAAAATGATTTGGTGCTAAAAAGAGTCATGCCTTGTCAAGACGAAGCCAAGGGGAAGTTCGCCCCGAACTGGGAAGGGCCATTTGTGATTAAGAAAGTGCTATCCGGAGGAGCCCTCATATTGCAAGAAATGGATGGTGAGGTATTTCCACAACCCCTCAATTCTGACTCGGTGAAGCGGTTCTACGCTTGAATCATCAGGTCCTTTTTTTCTTTGAGAGTGAACTACGTAGGACCTGATCTCCCAACTTGTGGGTGTACGTAGGCAGCCATCACGGCGCGGTCCGATCCCGTAAAAAATAATCATTTCCCTAACCAAAACCAATTTTCAATAGCCAGATAAAACCTTCCTACACCCTCAAAACCTTCCCAAAACCAGCTGCCTAACCAGCTTCATCCCAAGGGACATAACCCTGATCCAACCAAACAGTTATCCAAAATCTGAGATTCAATCCGATGAAATCAAAAGGTGTGTGGCAATATCTGTCAAATCTCCATCAAGACTTGAGAAGAGAAAGAAGGCGAAATGTCAAAATCATGGTCAACTGGATAAAATGGGGATCCAATGAAAGGCAATGATACGACAAAAGGGGAAAATGACTAAATTTAAATGCATGTCTATATATATAAGTCATTTTATTACAAGATTGTTCTTTCGATAACTGATGGAACTAACATAGTCTATGCAGGAAATAAAATAATCTACAAATCTGAAACTAGCTGAAGCAGGATGGTCAAGGTGGTGGATAGATCTGAAGCATCAGCATCTCCTGTAATCTGCTGCCCCATCATATCAATGCAATCCAGTAAAGCAGTGGCTCGGCTGACAGTCCCAAAATGAGCATCTACAACTGCCCTGGTCTGAAATATAATGGCCTCTCTGTCAGCAATGGCAGCGTCTCTAGCCCGAATGGCATCATCTCTCTCGACAAGAGCGGCGTCCCTCTCGGCCTCAGCAGTAATCAGGGCCAGGTGGAGTCGGGTATCCTCAGTAGCCCAACTTGGGGCAGAATCATCTGAGACGAGGTGGTCTGTGGTATCCTCTGGGAAAATCACTCCAGAGTCATCAAAGGCCCCAGTCTGACTCAAACCAGCCGGATCCAAGTCTCCGCGCAACCACTGCACGTAAGCAAATGTCTGGATGCGACAGCTCTCACTATATTCGGCAAGGATCCTGCAAGACCAAATCTCGTATACCCGTAGTAGATCCCTCTCTGTTCGGGATGATATAAGGAATCGGTAGGTGGCTGCACCCGCGAAGGGGTGTAAATCCTGTGTCTGATCAAACTGCCCCATAACCGCCAGGGGATGATAAGTCGTCACGCCCCTCAAGCCAGCAATGGGGATGAAGTCCAGGTCGGGCACATGAGTCAAGAAGCTCATAAAGGAGCAATGGCCCGAGTAGACCAATAGATGAAAGGGATCCTCAATGACAAACAAAAATGATGTCCAGGAGGCCACATCAGTACAGCTCACGGGACGAAACGAAAACTGCGTGGTTATGTAACGGCTGAAGCAAAACCCTTGGCGACGGAAATGGCCGATGGGACTAAGATGACTCATGAACCACATATACAATAGGGGTCGAGCTCCCTCTGAATACCCTGCCTCGGAAGGATTGACAGTATGAGGCTGACATATAGGTATCCGCCAATATCATGGGAAGGATGGTGTGATCCTCCTGAAGGGCTCGAACGGCCGCGACAACCCGCATGTCCAACTGATCAGGTCCTGCGGGCAAGTACAAAACTGAGACGACACAGGCCATCAGAACATCCACTCTCAAGGCATCCCAGCGCTCCTCGGACATGGAAAAATCACCGAGGAAGAGACGAAAACTGTCAGGTGAGCCAAATCGGTCAATCAAGAACTGAAGAGGAACCATATGGTCTGATGTGATCACCGGTAACAAGACAGCCCTCCGCAAACCGGTGAAAGTCAAGAATTGACGGCGCATGGAACCAACTGTGACCCTGGCACAAGGTCTATCCAAAGACAAGCCGGTGAAACGAGCATACTCCTCGAGGGTGGGGGTCAGCTCTACCGTCCCTAACCTGAACACCTGACGGGCAGGCGCCCAATAGCTCAGAATACCATCCACAAAGCCCACTGGCACCTGAAGGGTTAATAAGGACCAAGAATGGCCCAGAAGACCATCTGCGATGACCCTGTCGGCTGGCAATAGATTGTCCAACCAGCGGAGGAGACTGCCAACCAACCCTGTGGAAGGAATGAAATCCAAACGTACCACGGCATCTGAGGACGACATCTGTGGAAAAATAGTATCAAAAAGACTGTACAGGGGTCGTTTTCTATCCATAAATAAGAAAAGCATACATCATACAGTTAATAATAAAACAAATGAAGATCATAGAGATAAAAGAGAAATACTGTGCATGATATAAATAAATGAATTCAGTACATAGTGCATAAAATAAAATAAAATATAAAAAAAAAATCCAAACAGGTACAGGTACAAAAGCCCTATCCTATCCTGATCTAAATAATGTCAATCTCATCGATAAAAGCGGGATCCTCAAACTGATCCCCTGGGGTCGTCGAGGTCGGAGGACCGAAGTTCATATCCAGAATGTAGGGCTGCGCTGTGGCATCAGACGAGCTCGGGCCCGCATCATAACCCGTACCGTCAGGATCATAGGCATAAGCGTCCTCTGGAGTCCGGCCCAGCACCCGAAGATATAGAGACAACTGGTCCACCTGGCGGGTCAAAGTGGCGATCTGCTCGGCATGAGTGGGAGTCCGAACGCAGGCTGCCCAGTCAGTCATCATCACCGAGCCGGGGACCATATCCCCGAGGAAGAATGTGGCCCGGGTCTGAGGACCAATGGTGCGGGGCACCCACCAAGTACGGAAGGCATCACTGGTACTGGGACCCGTCGAAAGCATCCGGCCGTCCTCCCCTACAAGCATGATCTCTGAAGGCTGAGAATCCAGCGGCCAGGAAGTAGCGAAAGGAAGGGAGTGCGGGATGCGGATCTCTCCGGTAACGCATCTGAAGGCGCGCTCCCCTAGGTACATAACCCATCCTCCAACACTCTGCAAAGTGAGGCGACGGGTGGAAAGTGCAAACTCCGGGCCGGTAGGATGCCTATCTATAAACCCCACATCCAGATGCTCAGAAAGATAAGGCCTCCAGACGACCCTTGCAGCCGTGATCAGCTCCAGCTGGATGCGGCAGTGTGCAAAGCTGCCAAATACCGGGACCTCCTCCAGGGTGCTATGATGCCATCGCCGACCCCGGGGATAGGTGTCCAAGCCAAGAGTGGTGACAGGCCTTAGACATGGGAGACGCTCGTAGGCCAAGAACTGCGAACAGAAACAGTGAAAAGCATGAGTAACCTATAAATGCAGGAAGGGGAAATAAATGAAGGAAAGTCCAATAAGAAGAGGGAAAGAGAAACCTCACCAGCAGGAAGTGATAAAATCCGAGCCAAGCATCTGTCTGGCCCTCCGAGCGTAGACGCATACCGTGGAGGAAATAGGTAAAGGTGAATGACCCCCAATCATAGTCACTGATGCGGTCCACGTCTCTGACCGCTCCCACGACGCTGAAATAAATGGTGGAGTTGTTCCCTAGGAAACAACCCCTCAGGATGGTCAGGAACAGGCGTCGGAGCAGAATATCCCGAGTACCCTGATCCGCTAGAATGGGCAGCGCGTAGAGACCCCCGACAGCATCAACAACCAAGGCACCGGATCGAATACTACGGGCCTTAAAGACCCGGTCCTCGGCTGCGAAGCCCAATAAAGCCCGAACCTCCGCAGGAGTGATGTCGAGATCTAGAGGAACGCGGGACCCGGTAAACTCTATGCCCATAATGTACCTCCAGTCCCATGGGGTCAGCACAACCTCGCAGTCAAGAAGGTGAAGAGACTGCGTCTGGTGGAACCAGCGCTCGGATAAGGCCCTCATGTAACCCCAGGGGCACTGCCGGGGGATGATAGTGAAGAAGTGACGGAAGCCCCAAGAATCCACCATCGCCCGGTAGTCGCTGTGCAGAGCCGTGTAGAGGGAGTAGATGTTGAACCAGTTGCCCCTCGGCTGGGTAAACTCGGGTACCTGGGGCAATCACCAAGGGTTCAGTCCGGATAAAAGGAGAATTGAGAAATTGAGAATAAAATCAGAATAGAATGGGATATACCTCGTTAGCCACGAGAGATGTTGAGGGGTGTCGACTGAGATCCCGACCCAAAAGATCGGGTATCTGCACAGGGGCGCCAGAAGAAGCCTGATGAGTAGATGGAGCCGGTGTGCTGGAGGATGGCCCCTCTACCGCGACCTCCGGAGGGACAGCCTCCTCAACGTCCGGATGATCGGGACGGATGACAGCCTCCGCCAAGCGACAAGCCTGACGGGTCCGAGGAGGAACAGGAGCAGGTGCAGCCCTACGGCAGCGAACACCCGAGGTCTGTGACACGGAGGAGCTACTATGAGCATCGGGATCCACAGCTGGAACAGAACAGGCAAGGAGGAAGGTAAGTTCCCTTTTGAATTATGTCACGAATATTCTAAATTCCTACCCTCATCATATAATTAATGCAACATGATGCATGTTTATGGTATGTGCATTAAAAAAAAAAATCGGCAGAGTTCCGTTTGTAAAATGGACATCCTAGGCGTAAGCCAAACATGTTTTCCATCAATCCAAGCCTCAAACAGATCAAAATTGCATTCATAAGCGTAATTACAGCATGTAATACATGATTTTTTTGCAGAAAAGGAATAACAGTATGTGGAACCGCATCATGAGCATAAAATAGGACTCACACAGTTGATACATAGCTTGTATATATGATCATACATAATATAGCATTGTAAAGCATACATCTTCTATCTATAGCATGTAAATAGCCAAATGTATAGCAAAACATTGACGAAATTGAAAAGTGAACGGTCAAAGTGTTACCTGTAGCGCGTAGAACGATCCTACCGGAGCAGTTTTTGTAGAAAAGTTGGGAAACTCGACAAAGGGTCCTTGCAAACGAGCAAAATCGCAGGAATCTATGTGGGGTACGAAGTTGAAAGTGACAGATCTGGAAGTGGCGAGCCACCTAAAGACCCGATCTTGGCCGCAGATCTATCTGCGGCTGGCCGCAGATCCATCTGCGGCTGGCCCAGGTGGGTCCCCTTGGTTCCCCTTCAGCCGTTTGATGTGTCTAGTGAAAATGAATTACGAGATGGGTGACCGGCGACGATACCCGGCCCCGACAAGACAATCGACCGGCGACGATAACCGGCGATTACGAGATGGATGTCCGGCGACGAAAACCGGCTCCGACAAGATAACCAACCGGCGACGATAACCGGGGGTTACGAGATGGGTGACCGGCGACGATACCCGACCCCGACAAGACAATCGACCGGCGACGATAACCGGCGATTACGAGATGGATGTCCGGCGACGAAAACCGGCTCCGACAAGATAACCAACCGGCGACGATAACCGGGGGTTACGAGATGGTGGGTTACCGGCGACGATACCCGGCCCCGACAAGACAATCGACCGGCGACGATAACCGGCGATTACGAGATGGATGTCCGGCGACGAAAACCGGCTCCGACAAGATAACCAACCGGCGACGATAACCGGGGGTTACGAGATGGGTGACCGACGACGATACCCGGCCCCGACAAGACAATCGACCGGCGACGATAACCGGCGATTACGAGACGGATGTCCGGCGACGAAAACCGGCTCCGACAAGATAACCAACCGGCGACGATAACCGGGGGTTACGAGATGGGTGACCGGCGACGATACCCGGCCCCGACGAGACAATCGACCGGCGACGATAACCGGCGATTACGAGATGGATGTCCGGCGACGAAAACCGGCTCCGACAAGATAACCAACCGGCGACGATAATCGGGGGTTACGAGACGGGTGACTGGCGACGATACCCTGCCCCGACGAGACAATCGACCGGCGACGATAACCGGTGATTACGAGATGGATGTCCGGCGACGAAAACCGGCTCCGACAAGATAACCAACCGGCGACGATAACCGGGGGTTACGAGATGGGTGACCGGTGACGATACCCGACCCCGACAAGACGATCATCAGCCTCGACACCCTTTTCTGAATGTTTTGCATCAATGGCATCTTGCGTTGCATCATAAATCATATGTGTTGCATCACGTATCCATTGTCATCCTTGTGCATTGTCATTCATGCATCGAGTGTCTTTTCTTTATCCTGTTCATTTCATTAAACATTGCATGAACATGCTAAAGAGGGGCAGCTGTAGACACCCAAATTTTGCATTCCTTGTACTAACCATGACAGGAGGGCAAAATCGTCAATTGAACCGGCTTGCGGGAGCGAAGGAGTGGGCACAAGTGCGAGCGCCCGACACCACCGCAATGTTTTGGCGACCAAGGCTGACGTGACAATAGGGTCGTCCGAAACGGGCATCCCCGAATGAGGTGGCACGTCTCCCAGAAATTCCCGGACTGCAAAATACGAGCCTGTCAGCGAAAACCGACGTTACGGCACAAAAATCGAGGCGTGGCATGAAAAACGAGAAAGTCAAACCGTCCAGCCGCGGATTGATCTGTGGCCAAATAGTGCGTCTTTTGAAAACACGGATCCCGAAACACGGAACTCGAAATCGGGGTGAGTGGAAGGCAGGCGGCCAGCCAGCCGCAGATTGATCTGCAGCCAGCCTATTTCAGCTCATTTTCGCTCAGCATACAGGGAGTTGAAGGAGTTCAGCAGTTTTGGAAGAAGAAGAATTTCTGCAGCAGCAAAAACACGGAAATAGAGAGAAAATAGCTAGATTTTGCAACAAAATAGGGAGAAAGGAGAAGAAAATAGAGAGGATTTAATTCTTTTGATTTTTGTTGTATCAAATACACTCCTTATCCTATTCAAATACACAAGTTCACATCCATTTGAGATCAATTGCAAGGTGAAAATTTCTATTTGTTCTAAGCAATTCATGTCATATTTGAGTAAATTAGATGTAACTTTCATGTATCTTGTTGAATAATCAAGGATTAGGGATTATTGGTGAGGGTTCCATCGGAACAAAATTCTTCCTAATAACCCGAGGATATCCAATTGATGAAATTTCTAGCTTGTTTATGGTGGTTCATTGGGCGTAATTTATTTAGATTGTCATTTTAGGATATCATGGTGTATTAGATAAATCCTGGTTGGTTAATTATGTAGTATTCATTTTGTGGGCATGTCATAATCTCGTGTGAGCCTAGGAACGCGACCCCGTGGTTCAAATCCGATAATGGACGTTTTGATGTATGTATAGATTCAAGGTGCTCGTTTTTGTAATATGTAACCGTTGGGCCTTAAAACGACGTTAAGACGAGAATCGGGTTTAAGGCCCCGTATTAGTGAAATATGTGATTGTTGGCGTTTGGGGATATTTTGATGGCGTACATGCCCGTGGATAGCCCCCAACGCATGTTTATGCTTGATTATATTTCGTGACACCAAAATGGTTTCAAAAGATTAAACGATAAAGATCTTTTCTAAAATCAATCAAAGTAGGATATTAGCATCACGAGGCTAAAAATTGGAAATGCTAATGAAAGTTGATTCCTATTCTACGAGAAAGTTAAAAAGAGGTTATTTTCAAATGTCACAAAAAATGGGTTTTATAAAAGAAATTAAAGGTTTTATTAAACCTTGATGTATAGGGTGAACGAGATCCTAGAAATTTCCCATCATTTATGAAAGCAACGTATAAATATCGATTCCTATTTTTACTAAGGCTTAATAAAATCCTCTTTTGCCAAAACGTCACATAATGAAAATCTCCTAATTTTGACAATTTGAATCAAACCTCTTTCATAAAGTTTTCTCGTGTATGCCGAAAAGACATTCCGAAGCGTTCCCAAATTAAAGCACGACTTTCCCAAAAATCCAAATGATTCTTTCATACAAACTCACCACAACATAAGCACACACACACACACACACCTGCACATACACACATTTCATGAATCAAAGGATAGGAAAGTATCAAGATTGCGGTAACCGTGTTTCACGGAAGTCGGGGGGTGCCTAACACCTTCCCCTCGCTTAAGCAAGCCCCCGAACTCTATGAATCTCGATTCGCAGACCAAATTAATTCGGAGTCACGTATGAGCCAGCGATTTATAAAAAGCGAAAACTCGGATGAGTTGGTACATCAATTTCAAATATACCAACTGGCGACTCTGATTAACTGGCTCATCATAAAAAGCGATCTTTCAAAACCCCGTTGACATTAACGCCGACCTTTTCCAAAAAATCATGTAATCAAGAGGCTAAAATTGGAAAAGACTAAAAAAGGACACACGAAGCGAAAACCCGGCGTCGACACCCAAGTAGAAAATTATCACAGTATTCGCAACAACACAACAAAGGAATTTTCACAACCAAATACAATTTATATCAACTAACTCCATGTACCATTACAGTGATATAAACCAACAAAATCTAATGCTAATCCGATCACTGAAGGAAAAATTTTCACAAGACCAACAAGAGAATTATTACAGTAGTTCGTTAAAATTCCCAGGGCTGTACCTTGGGTTTACTCGGCTAGTTGTCTTCCTTCTCTGCGACTTGCTTCCCTCCCTTTAATTAAAATTTTCGGCAGTCTTGAATTAGGGTTTAGGAGGGCGTAAATTTATAGTGGAAATTCTACCCAAATTGGTTTGGGTATTACCTAACTTGGCCAGTTAAGGACCAAGGGTCGGAGGGAAGGGTCGTCCAGTCGTCCCATCGCCGACTGTGAGCTTCGCCGGCACTTCCTCGAGCGTCGCACATCCCGTCGGTCGCTTCGCCTAAAACCCGGAACCCATGGTCCATGTGACAGACGCTCGGTCCTTGTCCGCTCCCAATCGTGCCGCCTCTTCACGCCATCTCGCCGACTCGAGCTGTCGCCGGCGCATGCCTGGCGATGCCTCCTTCTCGTCCCGTTCCGTCTGACTTGACTGATAGATAGCTAGGGCTTGATTTGATTTGGGGTCTGATTTCGCCGAGTTGAAGCTTTAGGATTTCCCCCTTTTCCCTCGGTTCTGCTATCTCCTACCAATTCCCAAATTAATCCTACTAGTTGCCCCAATTGAAAAATACGGACCTAACCCGGCTAAAAGATTTGGAACTTGGGCTCAAAGGAATTGGGTCAGCCGATTGGATTGAGGATTGGGCTCACCCACTAGTTGGGTCGGCCAGAAGAAAGGGAAGCAGCCCAATAAAAAAAAATAACTTAGGAAATTGGGTTCAAGAAAGAAATGGGTTAATCCATTTATTAGAATTAATAAGACCACACTTTTAAATTAACTAACTTAATTAATTAATTGTTTAAAAAAAAATTTATTTTTAACAATACATTCCTTATTATACTTTATGATATTAAAATTAAATATTTGGTGTAATTATTTACTGTTTTAGCTATTCATTCAAGTTATATAATTCGATAACTTGAATTTATCGTTAAGTTGAGGTGAAATTTATTATTTAACCCCTTAACATTATAACTTAGATCGTATAATTATTCAATCAAGTAATGATACACATAGATGGGCCTAATTAAGCACATAAAATAATTTCCTAGAAAATAAAATTTTATATTATATTAAAAATGAATTGATAGCATAGTTACAAAATTTCTCGGACATTACAATAATGGCTTTTGGTTCAGTCATGAACTAATCTCCATTATGGGATTCGAACAGATTTTAATATGTAGTCTAGTTATAAACTTGAATGTTGGATTGTTTTGTATATCATAAGAAATCTCTATCATGATTGTTTTACATGTATGAATGCTTGATCACCATTCGTTCTCAATGCTTGTATGGAATTGAAAAATAACATATGAGTATGGATTGTAATCATGATAGCTTGCGAAATGAGGCTTAATTGGATAGCTTAATATTTTGTGAATCAGATAGATATATACTGTTTCACCGTAAGAGTCAAAATAAGGGCTTGTGCTTTAAATCAGTATAATTGCAATTTCACATAGAAATATAGTGATGTTGGTTATAGTGGTGATTACATGGCGTCTATTGATTATGGATATTATGTAAGTAGGTCATAATACATTGGCAAATGGTTATGTCTAAATCAGTGTCATTGGTTACTTTTCTGTGATATGTGAACTTTCTAGCATGATGGTGGTAATTAGATGAACTATTAAATGAAGTTAGGATCCCATTAATTCTAAGTTTGATATATTTCATTAGTATTTGCATCTTTAGTTGTTAATTTGTTTAGAATTAATTTTGTTACCAAAATCAAATCATAAGTTTAGGCAAATAAATATAGTGATAGAATTAATGCATAGTGATTTAATTTAGCACTTTCTCTGTGGGACGATACTCTACTTCCTCTGTACTACTTGTTGACACATGTATGCTTGCATGAGTTAGAGCTCTTTTACTAAAGATTAAAAAAGAGGCAACACAGTTCAAGAGCAAAAATACTCTATATTTATATGCTAAGAGATATTATGAGATAAAAATTACTTTCGAAGTATCAAAACGCAACGCGATTAGAAGTAAATCTAGCAACTACAAGAGGAGTTACGACGAATGTTTAGACCGTTATATTTATCTTTAAAAGATATACGAGGCAAGTCTTTTATTCCTTTAAACTATGTGCAAGTATTCTAACCCTTGTGTGTTATTTTTATAAGTTATATATGTGTGGTTTATACGCTTTGTGTGACAACGTGACTATTAAATGAAAAGTTATTTGTAACATCAAATTGATATATGTGATATGTCAAGGCATGTTAAAGTTTATATGAAAGCATAAACTGTTTATGTGTTATTAGTTAGACTTGCTGAGTCGTAGTGCTCATTCTTGGAAATAAACCTTTATTTGTAGTTATGAAGATCATGAACGTAAAGAAGAAGCGTAGACTAGGTTTCATGTTTTAATTACTTGTTATTTGCATTAAGTCATAATGACTATTGTGATACGAACAAACAAACCTTGTAACCAAATGTTCTATCAATGATATTATTTATTATCATGAAATGGTGTTATATCTTTACTTCGATATAACTTATAATTGTTTAAGATCTATTAATCTGAATGAGGGTATTGGTAATATGGACTGATCATGTTATGCCGATACTCTGAACTTCAGATAAATAGTAAAACATTAATACAATGTTGATAAAGAACTATACAACCGAGTGAAGGTATTGGATGATATTGGGAGGTCTGTAAGCACTGAGGTTACACTTAATGAGCGCCGGTAAGGTGCCACCTTTACGGGAATGCGCCTCTCGGTTCCAAGAACAATCTTATCATTAATACTGTGAATTTCATCTAGATAAGAAATATCAATATAAAGAGATATCTCTATAATGATATGTATTCAAGTGAGAGTATTGAATAATACGGTATGTTCTATAAAGAAAAGAAATCTTGTCACCGATAAAGATACAAACATTTATCGCAAGATTCTTCTATTCTCAAGAACCATTCTATTATTAATGTTGTGAACCTTGGGTATATGAAAATATAGAATGTTTAAATCATAAGGTTAAAAATTTGAACGATATATATATGGTATTATCCATATATACGAATGAACTACAAGTTGATACTTGTAGAAAGAATGATCGAGATCAAGTTAAGATCCAAGGATGAAGATAAAAGAAATTTTATGATTTTATAGTCTGTAATAGAATTGGAATTGAGCAACTGAATTGTAATCCGGCACACTCACGGTTAGTCAGTATTAGATCATGGATTCTAAAGTGTAATTTTATATTGAAAAAATTAATCAATTAGAATAAACTCTTAATTCCATACTCTCCTTCTGGTTTCTCATGCCTATACTTATAGACACTATTTTCCAATTTTCGTAATTTTTTTTTGCAGCAATATTTCGTCATATAAAATCTAGTGCCAACAAATACTAAAAATACTCTTGTCATTAAAAAAATAATATTAAGTACTTATTTTGTTAACTTCTGTTTTCTTTTGAATATTAAGATTTGCACAAAATACAAATTAGTTAAAAAAAATAATTACAAAAAGATACATATAAGTGTGTCATAAGAAAACTCTTAATTGAAAATAAATAAATAATCAACAAAAAGATAATACTTTCTTTTTAGGACTCAAAGAGTACTAAACTAAATTTGCTCGCATTATGATTTAAAATCATGAAACTCAAGCTTCCAAATAGGGGTATAAATGAACCGAGTCGAGCTGACTATTGAGTTGTTTAGATTTGATTCACAAAATTTATCGAGAATGAAATAAAATTTGATTTAGACTCGTTTAACTACCGAGTCAAGTACAATCTCGATCGAGCCCAAACAGTTTAAATTTTTTGAACAAAAATGAATAGAAAATTATAGTTTGAAGAGATTCGAATAATTTATTGAATTTTAAAATTTGTTCATATTTGAATCATTTATATTTTGAGTCAAGCTCGAATCAAACTTTTAGTCGAGCGACAACGAATCGAGTTCGAACTGTTTGGTTCATTTACAGCCTTACTCCTAAAAATAAATTGGTCCCATTGCTTGTTATTTCGATATCGAATAATTCCTGATCCCAAAATTTAATCCTATATCCATTATAAATTTATAATAAAATATATATTTATATAAATAAAAGTAAATAAAAAATAATTCTATTTCTTATAGGCTATAGTCAAAGTTCATTGTACCCGTATTACACCCGATTATATTGAACCCGACACGTCATTATATTCATATTTATGGTTGGAGGTTCCTTATTTGGTCAGAACTCCAAGAAGAGAGAGAGAGAGAAATAGGGAGGAAGAAGAAGGGTTTTGGAATAGAGGCCGATCGAGAAGGTAATAGTACACCCTCTAGTTCTCCTCAGCATCGTCGATAACTACAATAAAGTCGCCAAAGACACTCGGAAGTGTGTTATCACAGTTCTCCTCGGCAGCTCTTTCAAAGGCAGCGTCGATGTCACCAACAGTTATGCAGGTGCTTCTTTCAAATCTATTTCATTTTTTTCTTTTATTATTATCAAATCATGTTGTATTATACATGATACACTGTGTTTGTATATGCATGACCTTGAATGAAGATTTATTTGAAGTTGTGTTATTATATTATTATTACAACTGAATTTGATTATGGAAAAAATGATAAATGCATAATATTCTATGATTTTGATTCCTTTACATTTAGTTTTATTACATGTTTTATGTGTATATGAGCTTAATAAGGTATTTATTGATTTTAGGAAGAGTTGGAGCGGAAAAGAAGGAAAAAGGGATCAAAATGGGTGCGTAAAGGAGCAAAAAGAGAAAAGAGGCAGAATGTTGAGGGCCGTGATGCTGGATCTTGAGCCGCAACGCTCTAAAGGCAAGCCGCGGTGCTCTAAGGCTTTTGTGGGCGCGTGAGGCGCGTGGCAGATCGACAAATTTTCCCAGCTTTGTTATTTTTGGAGGAATAGGAATTCAACTAGAACTGGATTGTTATTTCTTAGGGTTTTAGTACTTTGACCTAGGAGTATAAATATATGTTTGTAGTCAAGTTTAAGGGGACTACTTCTGATACACATAATTGTTAATCCTAGAATTGGAGGCAAGATTAAAGGCACATGAAGGTAAGTTTTCTTATTCAGTTATAAGGGATGTTGAACCTTATTTGCAATTAATGATTTAATTAAGTAGACATTATTTATTCCTTCTTATATGAAATTTATTCTTGATAATCTGTTTCAACTTTTGAATGTTATTTGGCTTAACTGATTTAGTTTCTGCAGGATCAATTTGGTTGGCTAATATCATATGCTAGATTAAGGGATAGTATTACGTGTAATTGTTATTGTTTCTAATCATAAATAGCAATTAGTAATACTGATTGTGGTCAAGCTTTTGTGTACTGCTAAGATTATCAAAAGACTGGTTAAATAATCCGAGCTTGTGTGATTGTTTCATGGAATAGTCTAATTCCCTAGTTTTTAATGTTGCTGTTATACTAAATCTAGAGAGCTTGTTCTAGGTTATATAATGGTTAGAATATTGTGAAGAGCTAGTTTCATTAAGTGATAATCTAAGGGGAGTTTCGAGTAGCAGAGTTTGTTGTTACTTAGGGCTTTTAGTTTCGTCGAAGGATAAATATTATTATACTTGATTATATCGTTATTGTGAAAAGGTAAAACTAAACTGAAGAACTGAAGTTTTAGTTCATTGGTTATTCAAATCATTTTAATTTCTGTTTTCGTTAATTAATTAATTAAACTCAAAACCCTCCATTTTATTCATTGTTAGAAACATTAGGATAAATATAAGACAACATCACTCTCTGTGGGATCAACCTTTACTTGTTGCTATACTGAATCTTGTGTTGGTAGAGTAAGTGTAAGGATTTAATTTTGGAATAATAACGACAGCTTCCAAATTTTGGCGCCCTTGTTGGGGAGTGTTATTTGTTTTTATTTATTCTTTGTTTTCTTTAATTTTTCAGTTTATGACTCGATCCTCTCACTCTTTTGAATAAAATTTGATCCAGAGATAGAAAAAACTGCACGCAAGATAAGGAAAGAGGCTCGTCAAGTCCGAAATACCACTATAGATGTAATGTCTAGTAAATTTTTCAAACATTGTATTAAATTATCTTGATATATGAAATTCATTTTATAAATTTTTCGAAATTTAATCGGATCCATGTAGGTATTATTATTTAATTATATCTAAATATAGGGCCCAATAATTTTCTCTGCATTAAAGGGGGGCTCATTAATAGCTTGAATAAATTAGTGAGTTAACCCTAAGATTCGATTTGCAAGAGATTCGGGAAAAGTTAATAACTAAGTTAATTTTTCTATTATCGGATTGAATAATTCGAATGAAGAATTATTGGTAAAATAAATATTTAAACAAATAACTAATTGAATCAGTTATTTATTTAAAATGATAGGAGCATGAGAATTATAATTTAATTGGGCCACCTCTTTTATTCTTAGCTGACCCAAATCTTAATTGGACTAAGCCCAGATCCCTTCTTAATTTCCTACTGGGCCAACCCAATTTCACTTATTTTCTTGTTGGGCCAATCGGGTTGGATCAGGGCAAACGGGTTGAGTCCACTTCTTCTTCTTGCTGGGTCGGATCCGTTCCTAAATTGATTTGGGGCAAACGGCAATTCAATTGGAAAAATTGCTGCCTAACAGCATAATCCTCAAATCAGACCCAAGGCTCTCAATCCAAATCAGATAGAAACGGGAGAAAGAGGGGAGGATTAAGCTGAGCAACGGAAGGGGATCCAAAGCCCTAGCCCCTAAATCGGATCGATCAAGAAGAGAGAGTAGGCTAGCCGAACCTAGCGACTGCAACCCCTCAATCAATCGAACGAGTCGAGCGAGAGAGGGCTGTCAATCGCCGGCGACAGCGAGGGTTTTGTCGTGGGCAAGGACCGAACGGCCACCAATGGACCATGGGTTCCTGATTTTCGGCGAAGTGACCAACGAGGCACACGGCTCAAAGGCCAGCAGGCAAGTCATCATCGCTGCCCTTTTTCCTACCAACGGTCAAAAGGGCGAACGATTGGGGTAAAACCCAGCAAGCGGGTGAAGATTTCTCCTATAAATTGGGCGTCCAAACCCTAGCCCAGCCACCAAACTTTGTGAGTCCAAATTAGAAAGGGAGAAGCCAATCGCAGAGAGGAGAATACAGGGGAGGTCAGGCGCGGGTAAACAGGAGGCGAATGTCCGATTTGGTCAATTATTTTGGACGAAGAAGAAGGGTTACCGTTCGCACCACATTAAGGTATAACCACAGAGTTTCGAGCTACTGTGATAGTTTACTATGTTAGGGTTTGTATAATTTTTTGTTACGGGTTGTTTTAGTTCTTCTTCTGTACTTAGATTGGTGCTGCCAATTTTGTGGGTTGGTTTCTTTGAGAATTTTTCTGTAATTGTATTGGTATTGCCGACTGTGTTGGTTGTGCTATATATATTGTATTAGGTTTTGCTTGAGTTTACAATTCTGCAATTAGGCTTTGTTGGTTGTATCAGTTCCTGTGATGGTTATAATATACCTTGATTTTGGAAATGTATCTTATTGATTTGAGTTTGAAATTTGGGATTCGTACTGTGTGTAAGTCTATGTTGATTAGGAACCTGTTGAACCTTAATGGTTCTGGCCTTCGGATATGTGTTGGGTATAAGCTACTGTCAAACTTTGAAATGCCCATTTGGTGTCCAAATTTATGCCCAAATCAGGTTTTGGTTTCCCTTTTTGATACAATGATGATAGGATGGTTACTGAGTGGAACTCAATAGGATTAAATGCAGGTTTTGGCTAAACTTACTGTCAATAATCAAACCTTGTCTAGTTTGGGTGGACTACTCTGTCAATATCAGTGTTGGGTAATGATTTTTGTTAGTGAAACGAAATTAACAGGGATTTGATATCAGTTGGTTATAATATTGATTTTGGGCAGAATAAACATTTGATTCTGATAATATCATGTAGTAACTGTATTAACTAGGTTGTGAAATTCCCAGGAGTCTAATTGCTGTCTAATGGTTAATCAACTATGCTAGTATTGGCTTAATTAATGGTTAACTAATTTGAGTTAATAATGCTCTTGTAAATTAATTAGTTATTATAACTAATAAATAAAATTAATCAATAATTATTTATTATTTATTAATAATAATAAATAAAGCTAGTAAATATTTAATTATTATTATTAGATAATAATTATGTATGAATAAAGTTAATCGACTAATTATTTATTATTAAATAATAAATAAAGTTAGTAAATATTTAATTATTAAGTATGAATGAATTAATTATTTATTTCCTTATCAATAAGTAATGCATAAAGATAATAAATATTTAGTTATTATCTGATTAATATTAAATAATAATGAGTAAAGTTAATAAAGAAATCATTTGATAATAATAAATAAGGGTACTAAATATTTAATTAGATATGAATAAAGTTATTTATGAATAAACAATAAATATTTAATTATTATTAAATAATAATTAAATATGAATAAAAGTAATAAAATAATTATTTGTTATTATTTATTAATAATAAATGAAGATAATAAGTACTTAATAATTATTTATTGTTAAAACATTACTGAATGAATAAAGATAATAAATATCTAATTATTATTTGATTAATAATAATTAGGTATGAATAAAGCTAATAAGGATAATAATTACTTCATCATTAATGAAATAATGATTAAGTATGAGTAAGATTAATAAGTTAATTGTCTGTGGCCCTTAATAAATAAAGATAATAAGCACTTAATAATTATTCAATAAATATTTAATAATAATTAAGTGTGTGTAGAATTAATTCATTAAGTAGTTAATTAATGTTGAGTAAGGAACAAGGCATAATAATTACTCAATTACCCTTAAGGGTGAATGGTAATTACGAGTAAAACCAAATAAGTGATCAATTGTTGTTATTGGACCGGAATAAATTTATTATCTATCTTATAAATAATAAATAAGGACTTTTAACCCATATGAGAGACGACTAAGGGTAATAATCTGGGTACTCGAAGGATAAGTGAACCTGATTAGCTATTATTTTCATAACTAAAGGTCAGTAATTAATCTCCGAATAGCTAATGTTAAATAGTAATTAGATATAGATGGTGAGTTGTTTATCTGCTAAATAAATAGCATAAATGGGTGCATCGATATACTGCTATACAATGCTAATGGATAAATCGACTTTACCAAATGATAGGTCATCCAAGGTCGATTAATTAAAGCTAAAATTTATTGTAGCTGGACAAACAGGCAAGTTCCCTAACTTCATTTTTTTCAGTATATTGAATGCAAGTTCTACCTTACCCAATTTTTTTTTATATTGAGCAATATTTTTAAACCTTATGCATTATTTTTAATTCGTGCAAAAGGTATATATTATTGCAAGTTATTCTTTAAGCTTGAATCTTATCTCCAAGCATGTTTCAAGTGGTCTAATTACTTTTAAAATTTTTCCACATCTATGTATTCATTGGCATTCGCACTTGTGCATTTGAATTCGTATAATTATCTAAGTTCTGAAATTCACGAATTATTCATGATTAAGTCTGAACCCTTGTCTCGGTCAGGCACGTATGTAAGAATTTATAAAAGCTATCCGAACCAATCAATGGTAAGGATTCTTAGACTGAATGAACACCCCTTTTTATTATAGGGAATTACCCCATGTACCGTAAATAAGGTACAAATAGCAGAGTTAAATGTTATGCATACACATAGCGTACGCGAGGCTGATCCCCTCAAGTACTCATTCTGTAGCCAGTAACCAGAGGGTCAACTAGCTATTGACTCCTTTGGAAGTTATTGTTCAAAGTCTATTTGACTATCAATTGTTCTAAAAGCATTTATTGTTATTGCTTCTGATAATTCTATTGTTAAAATCTCTTCCTATATTCCTTTCATCATGATATATCCTTATTGTTGTACTTTAAACTTGCTGAGCAAAATTGTTGCTCATTCTTGCTATATCATGACTTTATTGCAGCTAAACCCGATACGTCAGGGAAGAGCAAAGGAAAAGAAAAGATGAAGTAATAGACTTCATGTAGCAGATTTTAAATTTATGTATAGTAATTGCGGTTAATGTAATTTAAACCCTAACTTTTATTTAGGGTATGGATTTGTGTAAGTGTTTAAGGTTTTTTTTGTATTCTGGGACTAGTAACACCTTTGAAATGAACAATGTATGTTTATTATATTCCGCATTTAGTTACCATATGTTGTTAGAGGTGAATGTTTGTAGTGGATCGTGATGACCGGATCCGGGTATTTGGAGACCCGAATTTGGGGACGTCACAGGTTGGTATCAAAGCTGTAGGTTATAAACTTTAGGATCGCGAAACCTAGGTTATAACCTTCATAGTAAACTCGTATCGAGTGTTAGGAAATAAATCGAGGAGATTTATCATATGTGGTTTTGATGAATTGGGGAATTCATCGAGTCGAGTAGTACCCAATGAAATATAATTTCATTCCTTCAATGAATATATTTTATTGCTGTACTAATGTTAGCTTTTGTGTGTTTGTAGGATGGTTGCCATAGGGGAGACCAGTGGAGTCCGAGAGGAGGAGGAGGTATTTATAGATATACCGGTAGTTGCGGAGCAGCTGGTGGGCTATGCTCCTATTGCCCCAGGATTTTTACAGGAGGAGTTCGAGTCAGAGGAGGACTACCAGAGGGAGCTACCAGAGCCAGTTGTAGGTAGAGTTATGAGGTCGGGCAGTCAGGATCCAGATGCTGAGGAGGAGGACCCCGAGACCGAGGGAGATGAGCCACCTACTGATATTGATGGCATGGGGTCCACTACTTACGATATTATCGAGGGGCTGACTAGCAGGAATGAGGAATTGGAGGATCGGATAGCTCACCTGGAGGAGCAGAATCAGACCCACCAGATCCGAGAGGACCAGTATAGAGACCTGGCCTATTAGCTTGAGCATGACTTGGGAGTGGCGAAGGCACAGCTACAGGGCTATGAGTCCTTAGCACAGCAGATCGGACCACTGCTACATCAGTTGGTGGCCCGGAACGCTGAGTTGAGAGGGAGGCTGAAGCAGAAGGATCTGCAGATCGCCCACCTGAAGGCCAAGCAGGAGGCCATGAGGTTCGAGATTGGGCTAGAGGTTGCTGAGAATGTCCGAGTGAGGGACGCCTGGGTCAGAGCAGCAAGTAGAGTTGACCTATTGGAGGACCGGTTAGAGGCTGGGGCGGTGAGGATTGAGACCTTGGGATTTGCTCTGGATGCAGCCTACAGGAGGCCCCAGACTGAGGCAGGCGAGTCGAGCCGCTCTGTTCGTCGCAGGGTAAGGGATGGAGCATTCTCTGGTCAGCAGGCTCGGATCCGGCACGACATGCAGTGATATGATAGGGAGGGTTGTCTTGTCTTGGGTACCATAGGTCCCACTTTTGCTAGATTATAGACATGTTTGTCTTGTGAAACTTTATATTTGTATTTGGGTTTGGGGTAGCAGTTAAACCCCAACTTTTATAGTCTTGAGGGATAAAGGGTTAGGATTCCCCACTTTTGTCTCAGGGGGAATGATGGGTAAGGCATGTAGTGGCGCATTTTATAGAAGTATGCCACAGGTTTAGTCTTGGTAACAAACAGTGGTATATCAATATAAATGCAGATGTTTCATTTAAATCAAATGTGTTTGATAGATGTTTCTACCCTTGATTACTGATTTTAATGACATATTGTGTAAAATATAAAATTATAGGTAAAAATCAGCCAGAATTCAAATCATGCCGCCAAGAGGACGACCACGTAATCGACAGGTTGAAGAGTCAGAGAGTGAGGTTGGAAATCAATCCAATCCAATGAGAATGTTCATCGAAATGCTGGCAGAAGCCATGCAATCAAGACCGCCACCAGGAGGAACCCAAGCAACAGCCGAACCAGCGCATCATCTGGCAAATTTTAAAGACTTCAAATTGGTTGGACCACCCGAGTTCAAAGGAACTCTGAACCCAATCGAAGCGCAGACCTGGATAGAGGAGATAGAAAAGGTCTTCGAGGTAGCACGGGTGGCAGAGGAGCAGAAAATAATTTTTGCTACCTTCATGTTAAAGGGTGAGGCAAACTATTGGTGGAAGGCCAACAGGGGCCGAGTGGAAGGAGGCATCGTCGCATGGGAACGCTTTAAGGAGATGTTCTTGGAGAATTACTTTCCAGAGAGCATGAAGCAAGAGATGGAGATCAAGTTCCTGGAACTAAAACAAGGAAACATGTACGTGGCTGAGTACGCAACGAGGTTTAATGAGTTGGCACGGTTTGCAACTCACCAAGTCAACACGGAGGAAAGGAAAGCTCGTAGGTTTGAGCAAGGATTGAAACCATGGTTATACCGTTCTGTTGCGGTATTGAAAATCAAGACATTTGCAGAATTGTTGGAAAGGGCGATCATCGTAGAGGGTGGCAGTGAGGCCCTGGCTAAGTATAATCAGGAAAAGAAGAAGGGTCATGAGGGTCAGAAGGCAGGAAGCAGCGGGGACAGTAACCCCAACAAACGGAAATGGGTCGAGAGTCAGTCCTCTGGGGGAAATAAATCTGGAGGGGAGGTGAAGAAGCCAGGCAGGTGCAACAATTGTGGCAAGAACCACATGGGGGAATGCATGAAAGGGAAAAGTGTGTGTTACCGTTGTGGACAACCTGGGCACATGGCCCCACAGTGCCCTAATAAGCCGAAGGGAGGTTGTTTCTCCTGTGGGTCCCCTGACCACCAGATCAAGGATTGCCCGAAGAGGAAGGGCGACGCCGGGAGCGGCAACCGAAGCAACAACAACAGTGGAAACAACAACCGGTTGAACTACGGGCCACCAGCCAGTCAAGCCAACAGGCCAACAGCCCGCACGTTCAACATGACTGTTCAGGATGCCATGGAATCCAAAGACGTGGTGTCAGGTATCATCCCAATCAATGATAGAAATGCATATGTGTTATTTGATTCGGGTGCTACTTGCTCTTTTGTTTCCGAAGAATTTGCTAGTCAGTTAAATTCACCTTGTGAAAAGTTAGAACACCCTATGAACGTAGAAGTAGCAAACAAGGAAATTATCCCCGTAGAATGCATTCATAGGAATTGTTGTGCTGAATTGCGAGGATTTAAGCTCAATGTGGATTTGATACCAATTCGACCGGGAGAGTTTGACGTAATCCTGGGAATGGATTGGCTATCAAATCACGGAGCAGTTATTGACTGTCAAAAGAAATGTGTACACCTGAGGACTTCTAATAAGTCGAAGGTGGTATTCTATGGCAGTAAGTCACCAAGACCATCTTGTTGTCTTACTATGATGCAAACAAGGAGATTACTTAAGAAAGGTTGCGTGTGTTATTTGCCCCATGTGGTCGATACCCGTCAGGTCGGGGATGAGATGAGTCAAATACCAATCGTGAGGGATTTCGCTGATGTCTTCCCCGATGAACTTCCGGGACTGCCGCCGGACAGGGAAACCGAGTTCGTTATCGATTTGGCACCGGGAACCGCACCAATATCTAAGCCGCCGTATCGAATGGCACCTGTAGAAATGAAAGAGTTGATGGTGCAACTGCAGGAACTGCTGGACAAGGGGTATATCAGACCGAGCGTGTCCCCGTGGGGACCGCCAGTTCTGTTTGTAAAGAAGAAAGACGGTTCTATGCGACTTTGTATCGACTACCGGGAGTTGAACAAAGTTACGATTAAGAATAGGTATCCGCTTCCTAGGATTGACGATTTATTTGATCAGCTTAAGGGAGCAAAGTACTTTTCAAAAATCGACCTAAGAACAGGCTATCATCAACTGAAGGTGAGGTAGGAAGATATCCCGAAAACTGCATTCAGAACTCGTTACGGGCATTTCGAGTTTCTGGTAATATCCTTTGGACTGACGAATGCACCAGCAGCATTCATGGATATGATGAACAGAGTGTTCAAGCAGTACTTGGACAAGTTCGTAGTCGTATTCATCGATGACATTCTGGTGTATTCAGGGACGGAGGAGGAGCATGCTGAACATTTAAAGATTGTGTTGGAAGCTCTCAGGAGGGAGAGATTGTATGCGAAGTTTTCTAAGTGTGAGTTTTGGTTGCAGAGGGTACAGTTTCTGGGTCATGTCATCGACAAGAATGGTGTTTCGGTGGACCCAGCAAAAGTGGAAGCAGTTATCAACTGGGAACAACCGAAGACGCCGACAGAGATCCGGAGTTTCTTGGGATTAGCAGGATACTATCAGAGATTCATCCAGGATTTTTCAAAGATAGCATCGCCTTTGACCAATCTCACCAGGAAAACAGTTAAGTTCGTTTGGTCAGAGAAATGTGAGGAAAGTTTCATGGAATTGAAGAAAAGACTTAGCCAAGCACCGGTGTTGACCTTACCAGACAACACTGGGGGTTTTGTAGTGTATAGCGATGCATCACACAAAGGTCTCGGCTGCGTGCTGATGCAGCACGGCAAGGTAGTGGCATACGCATCACGTCAGCTGAAAGACTATGAGAAGGGTTACCCGACTCATGACTTGGAGTTAGCAGCGGTAGTTTTCGCCTTGAAGATTTGGAGGCACTACCTATACGGGGAGAAGTGCGAGATATATACAGATCACAAAAGTCTGAAGTATATCTTCACTCAAAAGGAGCTGAACATGAGGCAACGCCAATGGTTAGAATTGATCAAGGACTACGACTGTGAAATTCTGTACCATCCGGGCAAAGCAAATGTAGTGGCTGATGCCTTAAGCAGGAAAGGAAAGGTGAAATTGATGCAGTTGACGGTTCAAGAGAAATTGGTAAAGGACTTTGAACGTCTGGAACTGGAGGTTAGGTATCCAATGGAGGCGGACGAAAAATTATTTACTGTAACGGCAGGTCCGACTCTACTGGATAAGATACAGGAGGCTCAAGAATTTGATGAAGAATGCATTGACATTAAGAAACAATTATCGGAGGGAAAAGCATCGAAGTACAAGATTGACAGCGCATGATTGCTGAGATTCGAGGGAAGGATCTGGATACCCTACGTACCAGACTTAAGGGAAGAAATTTTGCAAGAGGCCCATAATACGAGATTTTTGGTACATCCGGGTAGCACCAAGATGTATCAAGATCTTTGTCAACATTATTGGTGGCCGCATTTGAAGGGGGAAGTCGCAGAATTCGTCAGCCGATGTCTAACTTGTCAGAGAATCAAGGCGGAGCACCAGCGGCCGAGCGGATTGTTACAACCCTTAGAGATTCGTGAGTGGAAGTGGGAACACTGATGACGCCGGGTTTTTTGCCTCTAAATGCGATATTTGTCCTTTTCCGATTTTGGCCTTTTTATTAGATGATTTTTGGAAAAGGTCGGCCTTGATGTCGACGGGATTTTGAAAGATCGTTTTTTATGATGAGCCAATTAACCAGAGTCGCCAGTTGGTATATTTGAAATGGATGTACCAACTCATCCGAGTTTTCGTTTTTTATAAATCGCTGGCTCATATGTGACTCCGAATTAATTGGTCTGCAAACCGAGATTCATAGAGTTCGGGGGCTTGCTTAAGCGAGGGGAAGGTGTTAGGCACCCCCCCGACTTCCGTGAAACACGGTTACCGCAATCTCGATGCTATCCTATCCTTAAAATCATGAAATGTGTGTGTATGCGTGTGTGTGTGTGTGTGCCTATGTGAATGTTGTGGTGAGTTTGTATGAAAGAAACATTTGGATTTTTTAGGGAAAATCGTGCTTTGGGAGTGCTTTAGAATGTCCTTCGGCTTATACAGGAAAGCTTTATGAGAAAGGTTTGATTTTATCAAAACTATGAGATTTTTTCATTGGGTGTCGTTTTGGCAAAAACAAGAGTTTTCTAAACCTTCGTCAAAATAGGAATCGAGATCTATACGTTGCTTTCGTAAATACCATGATGGGCAACTTCTAGAATCTCTTTAACCCTATGCACAACGGTTTAATAAAACGTCATTTATTTCACAAAACCATTTCTTGTGATGTTTGGAAACGATTTTCTTTAGCTTTCCCTCGTTGAAATAGAAATCGACATTCGTTAGCACTTCCCATTTATTAACCTCGTGATGCTAATAACCTAGTTTGATTGATTTTATGAAAATCTTATCATTTAGCTTTGAAATCAATTTCGTCTCATAAATCAAATCAAGCATTAAAATGCGTTGGGGCTATTCATGGGCATGTAAGCCATCAAAATAACCCCAAACGCCTACGATCACGAGTTTCACTATTTCGGGGCCTTAAACACGATTCTCGCCTTGGCGTCGTTTTAAGGCCCGGCGATTACATATTTACAATGAAAGATACATCGAATTTATTACATATATCAATAGATGTCCATCATCGGATTTGGACCACGGGGTCGCACTCCTAGGCTCACATCCAAAATCGCTACACACCCACAAGATCCTAAAAATAGCAATCTAAATAATCTATGCACAATACATCATTACAACGAGCTAAAAATTCACCAAATGGATATCATCGGGCCATTAGGAGGAATTTCCTTCCATTTGGAACCCTCACTAATAGCCCTCAATCCATGAATTCACAACAATATACAAGAACAACTACATGTAATATAATTTGGATGACAAAAAGCTTCAACAAAAATGGTAAAACAAAATGCTAAAACAAAGGATTTTTCACTTTGCAAATAATCCACACAATATATGTGAATTTGTGTATTGAATAGAGTAGAAATATATGATATATAGTCTCACAAAATGGATACAATTCCTCACTATTTTCTCTCTTTTCTCTCTTAATTGTTGCTGATTTTTGCTGTTCTTCCCGAGCTGCTGCCGCCTCTCCTTTTTCTGCTGAACCTCCTGGATGAAATGAAGAAACTGAGCTGAAATAAGCTAGTTTAGGGCAGCTGCAGATTGATCTGCGGCCTGGCCGCAGATTGATCTGCGGCTGGCTGGCCCACCCCCCATCGCACTCAGCTGGTTTCCTGGTTTCGAGTCCCGTGCGCACTACCATTATTTTAATCGTTTGGCCGCAGATCAATCCGCGGCTGGGTGGGCTGATTTTCTCGATTTCCGTGCTGCACCTCGATTCGCGTGTCGTGACATCAGTTTTCGCCGACAGGTTTGTATTTTGCAGTCCGGGAATCACTAGGAGACGTGCCACATCATTCGGGCATGCCCATTTCGGACGGCCCTGCTGTCACGTCGGTTTTGATTTGCAAATCGTTGCGGTGGCGTCGAGTGTTCGCACTTGTGCATCCCTCGCTCTCACAGGCTTGTTCATTGACGATTTTGCCCTCCTGTCACATTAGTATACGAAGCGCAAAATTTGGGTGTCTACAGCTACCCCTCTTTATCATGTTTATGAAATGTTAAATGAAATGAACATGATAAAGAAGTAGACACGATGCATGAATGACAGTGCATAAGAATGACAGTGCATACATGATGCAACACATACAACTTATAATGCAACGCAAGATGTAAGGCATGCAACACATTCGTAAAGGTGTCAATGCATCAATCCCTAACCTGTCGCTCGTCTCGTAATCGCCGGGTCTCGTATCCGGTCGATTGTCCTGTGAATGCCGGGTCTCATATCCGGTCACCCCTCTCGTAATCACCTTATTCCATCCCATTGTCATCAAAGGAAGTTATTCTCCTTACTAGCTTTGAAGGGCATCCTTGGAGTTCGTCCTCGCACATCGTTCTTGGCAACCATTGCTTTTGACTCTGATAGGCTAGGACCTTGACACCTAACCTGCATGGATCACATACAGAATTATCACTTATTCAATGCATGTGACACAACATTTAAAATGAAAAATGACCCCTGTACAGTCTTTTGATACGATTCTACAGGTGTCACCGTTTGTCGGAGCCGGTTTTCGTCGCCGGACATCCATCTCGTAATCGCCGGTTATCGTCGCCGGTCAATTGTCTCGTCGGGGCCGGGTATCGTCGCCGGTCACCCATCTCGTAAACCCTGATTATCGTCGCCGGTTGGTTATCTTGTCGGAGCCGGTTTTCGTCGCCGAACATCCATCTCGTAATCGCCGGTTTATCGTCGTCGGCCGATTGTCTCGTCGGGGCCGGGTATCGTCGCCGGTCACCCATCTCGTAACCCCCGGTTATCGTCGCCGGTTGGTTATCCTGTAGGAGCCGATTTTCATCGCCGGACATCCATCTCGTAATCGCCGGTTATCGTCGCCGGTCGATTGTTTCGTCGGGGCCGGGTATCGTCGCCGGTCACCCATCTCGTAACCCCCGGTTATCGTCGCCGGTTGGTTATCCTGTAGGAGCCGGTTTTCGTCGCCGGACATCCATCTCGTAATCGCCGGTTATCGTCGCCGGTCGATTGTCTCGTCGGGGCCGGGTATCGTCGCCGGTCACCCATCTCGTAACCCCCGGTTATCGTCGTCGGTTGGTTATTTTGTCGGAGCCAGTTTTCGTCGCCGGACATCCATCTTGTAATCGCCGGTTATCGTCGCCGGTCGATTGTCTCATCGGGGCCGGGTATCGTCGCCGGTCACCCATCTCGTAACCCCCGGTTATCGTCGCCGGTTGGTTATTTTGTCGGAGCGGGTTTTCGTCGCCGGACATCCATCTCGTAATCGCCGGTTATCGTCGCCGGTCGATTGTCTCGTCGGGGCCGGGTATCGTCGCCGGTCACCCATCTCGTAACCCCCGGGTATCGTCGCCGGTTGGTTATCTTGTTAGAGCCGGTTTTCGTCGCCGGACATCCATCTCGTAATCGCCGGTTATCGTCGCCAGTCGATTGTCTCATCGGGGCCGGGTATCGTCGTCGGTCACCCATCTCGTAACCCCCGGTTATCGTCGCCGGTCGGTTATCTTGTCGGAGCCGGTTTTCGTCGCCGGACATCCATCTCGTAATCGCCGGTTATCGTCGCCGGTCGATTATTTGGATCTCAGCCCTTCCCAGGGTTTGTTGTTTTTTGTCTTTTTTTTCTTTTTGTGGATATCAGCCCTTCCCAGGGTTGCTCACCATCTTGTTGTGGTTAGCGTGGATCTCAGCCCTTCCCAGGGTTTGTTGTTTTTTGTGGATATCAGCCCTTCCCAGGGGTGCTCACCATCTTGTTGTGGTTCGCGTGGATCTCAGCCCTTCCCAGGGTTTGTTGTTTTTTGTCTTTTTTCTTTTTGTGGATATCAGCCCTTCCCAGAGGTGCTCACCATCTTTGTTGTGGTTCGCGTGGATCTCAGCCCTTCCCAGGGTTTGTTGTTTTTTGTCTTTTTTCTTTTTGTGGATATCAGCCCTTCCCAGGGGTGCTCACCATCTTTGTTGTGGTTCACGTGGATCTCAGCCCTTCCCAGGGTTTGTTGTTTTTTGTCTTTTTTTCTTTTTGTGGATATCAGCCCTTCTCAGGGGTGCTCACCATCTTGTTGTGGTTCGCGTGGATCTCAGCCCTTCCCAGGGTTTGTTGTTTTTTGTCTTTTTTTCTTTTTTTGGATATCAGCCCTTCCCAGGGGTGCTCACCATCTTTGTTGTGGTTCGCGTGGATCTCAGCCCTTCCCAGGGTTTGTTATTTTTGTCTTTTTTCTTTTTGTGGATATCAGCCCTTCCCAGGGGTGCTCACCATCTTGTTGTGGTTCGCGTAGATCTCAGCCCTTCCCAGGGTTTGTTGTTTTTTGTCTTTTTTCTTTTTGTGGATATCAACCCTTCCCAGGGGTGCTCACCATCTTTGTTGTGGTTCGCGTGGATCTCAGCCCTTCCCAGGGTTTGTTGTTTTTTGTCTTTTTTCTTTTTTTTTTTTTTTGGATGGGATTGTTGATCGGCTTTTGTCCTGGATCTCCCACCAATATCGTCCACGTACCATGCCGCAAAAGCCATCACTCTGATCATTTGTGAGGTTGAAAGCGACGTGCTTGTACTTTCCTGAAGATTTTCATTTTGATCGAACCTGCATGCATGAAAAAGGTGTTATGCATGATCTGGCAGATATGTTATGGACAGATGCATGTGCACAACATATGTTCTAGATAGAAATGACCCCTGTTCAGTCAAATGATACGATTCGACTGTCGCCATTGTTTGCCAATATTTGATCGGATCACGCCTCGTCGTGAAGTGTAGTTTCTAGACTTCAACATTGGTTTGGTACTCTGCCTGTTCTTGGACGTCTTCATTTCATCGAGTTGAGGCAGTCTGTTTCGCTTTCTGTGATGATCGACAGCTATGTTAGCTCCTTGGCCTTTTGATCATTCTTGACGGTCGATATGCTGCTGTCCAGCATTATATCATCCTTGTATATGCTCATGCACGTGGATCAACTTGATGTCGAGGCAGTGATAGTCGGGATTGGGGAGAGGCCCAATGACGAGGAGTTCTGTGCAGCCTCAGCTTCCTTCCATTTCACGATTCTTAACTGCCCCTGCCTTGGCGCGTGTCACTACCAAGAATTTCTATTGAAAACTCGCGATGTTGACCGTGCTGAGTTATCCACAGCTCTGCAAGATCCTGCATATCAGATGACTAACAATTGCCAAAACTTGAAGGCTCGGGCCGTTAGTGTTAGTTCAACACAAAGATATTATAATCTCGACAAAAATGAAATTAAAGCACATTAAATTTAATATCTATTGAACCCACAATATTGAAATTTGTTAACCGTGAATGTACTAGATTGGAATTTTTTTTTTTTTTTTTTTTTCAATCCCTCGTGAGTTGATGATTTTCTATTTGACGAATTATGAAATCGTAAGAACACCTTCAAGCATTCATGGTCACTGTACGTGAGTGAGGTCGAATCCAAAAGAACTACCTTCCCTCATCAAAGGCACTCTGTCTCCATTCTCGACAACGTTCTCAGCAGGATTGACGTCATATGACAAATGCACTATGCGATGCAGCATTCAGTAGGGGTTTCTCCTTCATGACTTCTTGTTTAAGGCCGAGATTTTTTCTCGTATTATCTTTTCTCTTTATTAGCCCACTTCACTTGTCTCGTTTTCTTAGGCTATTCAAAGTTACCCATTTAACGAGTTTTGGACCAATGACTCCCAACCAGATGGTTTTGGGGCATTAGGTGTACAGACACCCCTTCGGGTTTATTTACTCGAGTAACAAAGGCCACGGTTCGAGACAAGCTGGTGGTCTACACCATTCATTCTTTGCTTGACCTTGCGCAAGATTCGTTTTCTTAGGCTTGAGTTACCCATGTAGCGAGTGTTAGGCCGGTGACTCCCAAACCAGACGGCTTTAGGGCACCAGATGTAGAGACACCCCCTAGGCTTTATTACTCGAGTAGCCCATGCCACGATTCGAATCTGCTCGGGCCTCCTCTACTGTAATGCTCGTTTTCTTAGGCTCTGAGTTACCCATGTAACGAGTGTTGGGCCAGCGACTCCCAAACCAGATGGCTTTAGGGCACCAGGTGTAGAGACACCCCTCGGGCTTAATTACTCGAATAACCCAGGCCACGATTCGAGACATCAGCTTGATGATCATTTATCGCCTGACTTCTTTATTTTAGCTTGATAATTACTGATTGTCTGACTGCATGTTAATTGCCATCAGCGTTGTCATAGTTTTATACCCCACAACTAAAAGTTTGTGCAAATGCAAAGTGAAGGCTGTCACATGAGGTCGATTCTGTCGCAAACGTTGCTTTGAATTAAGGCTTTGTACCCGATCAAAAGGGTGAATAGCTTTCTTCGTCTAATCATACTCACGATCGTGCTCCACGATTGCTTGTCATAATTAATCCGATTCCTATCAAGTCAAATAAAAGCCCCCTTCACGCGGATCATCGTATCCCGGGAAAACTATGCTTGACAAATGCCAGATGATCGTACCGTTGAAGATTGAATTGACATGACGCAGCATTTGATGATGGTGCATGTTGATGGGATTGTTCCATGGGTGCCAATTTGCACGTCATCATTTCCTGGGTAGTTGACAAATGCCCCAGTGTTAAGTTGCTTTTCTTGTGATCTCCCTCATACTGGTTGCATCGGTATCTCGCTGGGCTGACAAAAGATCCGGTCCTTTGACTTGTTGAAAGGTTTGGGGGATTTTTGATTTTTGATTTTTTGAGATTTTTTTGATTTTTTTTATTTCTTTTTTTTTGATTTTTTTTTGCCCCTACTCCGGGTTCTTTGTGACCGTCAGGGGTTCTGATGGCGAAGGTTTGGTCTCTGCCGGGTTTGGGTTTACCTTCGACCCACCATTTGATCTCGTCAGGCGTATTGTCGATATCTGTCTCGTCCTGCTCAATCCCCATCAGATCGAAATCTAGCTTTATACCAAAAATCATGATCCCCCTTCAAATTTGGCCTATCGCTTGTCAGGCTAGAATGCCTCAAATCGAGGTACCTGACATAAAACAAAAATGCTTGTCATATATATAAAACATTTCAGCACATGATCTTCTTTTTGGATAATATGACAAAATGACATGAGCGTGCAGGGATTTGAAATAAACTCAGAATTTTAAAACCCATTGATCTTCTACTGGCCGGGATTTACTGCCATACTCCTGGATTTATCATTTCCTGGATATCACCTGCTGCACGGTTTAACCGGCCATGGTGAGGTCAAGCAACGGGGCTCATTAGGAGGTGCATGGATTGCATTGGCATGGATCTGGCATTGATGGCATTTCCTGACATGAGCATCGCGGTCAATTTTCATGGTTAGCCAGTAGTGACCCGCTCACATGATTTCTTTGCCAAAAATGTTCTGCTCATATGGGCTCCGCACACATCGCCATGTACTTCGTTCATTTGTCTGTGGGCTTCTTCGGCTTCCAGATATCTCAGCAGTCCCGTAGCTAGGTCCCATTTATGCCCTTTGGTGCTGTATATTCCCATGGCCCGCCGGATGACCAATTCGAGTCTCCCACTACTGTCATCTTTTTGATTCCCATTCCCAGAGCTAATCTCAGTCCTAGGATGAATCCCTCGTATTCGGCCGTATTGCTGGAGTGGCAGAACTGTAATTTCATGGCTATCGGCCTCTGCCATTTGGATGGATGGAGTATGGATTTTACGGCCTCTTAGTTGGGTCGTAGGGCAATCTCGCAAAACAAACAAGGGCCGTAGTTTAGTACTGTGCCAGTTACAAGTTGGCAGATGCATGTCAACACTGATGCATGATTATTATTTTTTATTTATTTATTTTTTTTCTTTTTCTTTTTCCCTTTTTTTGTGGTCGAATATGCCCCTACTCCGGGTTCTTTGTGATCGTTATGCCACGCTTTCACGGTTCTCTTAATCTTATCCTGCAAAACAAGGTCAGTGTTTGATGACAGGATAGTATTTAGAAGTTTTTAGAAAACCTTGGTACGTGGCACGGATTGCCTTCCTGTAAAACCATGTCAGTATTCTCTTTATATGTGCAGGTGATGTAATCACATGATACAGGACATATTTATTACGATGATGCCGGTATGACAGTTGTATGCCATTTACATGACATTTATTTATTCGACTGAATGATAAAAGGGCATGAAGAAGCTTCCCTTTCGTTAGGTTTATCAGAGGCTGACCTACCCTAGGGTTACTATCGCGGGCTTTTCGGCATGAAGGTCCCCAAATCTTCGCAATCTACTCGTCTGAATCCTTTCGATTGGAGCGGATTTGGGTGGTGCGTTTCCTAAGCCATCTCCGAGGAGCAGCCCCTTCGAGTCCAGTAATAAGCAACCGACAGGTTCGCCTCAGGAGGAGGTACACTCTCAACATACATTCACATTCATCGTCCTCACCGTATACAAATGATTTTACTTTAAACTAAAGCAATCCCATTCAATCATTCACTTATTGGACAAAACACACATTCACACAACAAAAGTAAAAATGATCAAAATATCGCATGCACACACATATTCATGAATTTTAAAGGATAGGATAACATCAAGATTTAAACGCGGCTTAAGCCCTCTAATGGTCCCCAGCAGAGTCGCCAGCTGTCGACGCCGGGTTTTTTTCCTCTAAATGCGATATTTGTCCTTTTCCGATTTTGGCCTTTTTATTAGATGATTTTTGGAAAAGGTCGGCCTTGATGTCGACGGGGTTTTGAAAGATCGTTTTTTATGATGAGCCAATTAACCAGAGTCGCCAGTTGGTATATTTGAAATGGATGTACCAACTCATCCGAGTTTTCGTTTTTTATAAATCGCTGGCTCATATGTGACTCCGAATTAATTGGTCTGCAAACCGAGATTCATAGAGTTCGGGGGCTTGCTTAAGCGAGGGGAAGGTGTTAGGCACCCCCTGACTTCCGTGAAACACGGTTACCGCAATCTCGATGTTATCCTATCCTTAAAATCATGAAATATGTGTGTATGCGCGTGTGTGTGTGTGCCTATGTGAATGTTGTGGTGAGTTTGTATGAAAGAAACATTTGGATTTTTTAGGGAAAATCGTGCTTTGGGAGTGCTTTAGAATGTCCTTCGGCTTATACAGGAAAGTTTTATGAGAAAGGTTTGATTTTATCAAAACTATGAGATTTTTTCATTGGGTGTCGTTTTGGCAAAAACAAGAGTTTTCTAAACCTTCGTCAAAATAGGAATCGAGATCTATACGTTGCTTTCGTAAATACCATGATGGGCAACTTCTAGAATCTCTTTAACCCTATGCACAACGGTTTAATAAAACGTCATTTATTTCACAAAACCATTTCTTGTGATGTTTGGAAACGATTTTCTTTAGCTTTCTCGTTGAAATAGAAATCGACATTCGTTAGCACTTCCCATTTATTAACCTCGTGATGCTAATAACCTAGTTTGATTGATTTTATGAAAATCTTATCATTTAGCTTTGAAATCAATTTCGTCTCATAAATCAAATCAAGCATTAAAATGCGTTGGGGCTATTCATGGGCATGTAAGCCATCAAAATAACCCCAAACGCCTACGATCACGAGTTTCACTATTTCGGGGCCTTAAACACGATTCTCGCCTTGGCGTCGTTTTAAGGCCCGACGATTACATATTTACAATGAAAGATACATCGAATTTATTACATATATCAATAGATGTCCATCATCGGATTTGGACCACGGGGTCGCGCTCCTAGGCTCACATCCAAAATCGCTACACACCCACAAGATCCTAAAAATAGCAATCTAAACAATCTATGCACAATACATCATTACAACGAGCTAAAAATTCACCAAATGGATATCATCGGGCCATTAGGAGGAATTTCGTTCCATTTGGAACCCTCACTAATAGCCCTCAATCCATGGATTCACAACAATATACAAGAACAACTACATTTAATATAATTTGGATGACAAAAAGCTTCAACAAAAATGGTAAAACAAAATGCTAAAACAAAGGATTTTTCACTTTGCAAATAATCCACACAATATATGTGAATTTGTGTATTGAATAGAGTAGAAATATATGATATATAGTCTCACAAAATGGATACAATTCCTCACTATTTTCTCTCTTTTCTCTCTTAATTGTTGCTGATTTTTGCTGTTCTTCCCGAGCTGCTGTCGCCTCTCCTTTTTCTGCTGAACCTCCTGGATGAAATGAAGAAACTGAGCTGAAATAAGCTGGTTTAGGGCAGCCGCAGATTGATCTGCGGCCTGGCCGCAGATTGATCTGCGGCTGGCTGGCCCACCCCCCATCGCACTCAGCTGGTTTCCTGGTTTCGAGTCCCGTGCGCACTACCATTATTTTAATCGTTTGGCCGCAGATCAATCTGCGGTTGGGTGGGCTGATTTTCTCGATTTCCGTGCTGCACCTCGATTCGCGTGTCGTGACATCGGTTTTCGTCGACAGGTTTGTATTTTGCAGTCCGGGAATCACTAGGAGACGTGCCACATCATTCGGGCATGCCCATTTCGGACGGCCCTGCTGTCACGTCGGTTTTGATTTGCAAATCGTTGCGGTGGCGTCGAGTGTTCGCACTTGTGCATCCCTCGCTCTCACAGGCCGGTTCATTGACGATTTTGCCCTCTTGTCACAGTTAGTATACGAAGCGCAAAATTTGGGTGTCTACAAACACATCACAATGGATTTTGTGGTAGGACTCCCGACAACCCAAAAGGGGCTAGACGCCATCTGGGTGATCGTAGATCGGTTGACAAAGTCTGCCCACTTTCTACCGATCAAGATCAGGTACAAATTGGAACAGTTAGCGAGACTTTATGTGAAGGAGATAGTATCACGACATGGGGTGCCGGTATCTATTGTGTCTGACAGAGATCCGCGCTTCACGTCAAATTTTTGGAGAAGCCTTCAGGAGAGACTGGGAACACAGTTAAGAATGAGTACGGCATATCATCCTCAGACTGATGGTCAGAGTGAGCGAACAATTCAGACTTTAGAGGATATGCTCCGGGCAGTTGTGATGGACTTAAGTGGCAGCTGGGACGAGCACTTGCCACTAGTAGAGTTCGCCTACAACAATAGTTACCATGCTAGTATTGGTATGCCACCGTACGAAGCGCTATACGGAAGAAAGTGTCGAATGCCGTTGTGTTGGGATGAAGTTGGTGAGCGGAGGTTGTTGGGACCAGAATTGGTACAACAAATTGTGGAAATCATTAAAGTAATAAGACAACGGTTAGTAGCAGCACAGGATCGCCAGAAGAAGTATGCCGACTTACATCGTCAGAAACGAGACTTTGAAGTTGGTAGCTTTGCGTTTCTGAAAGTATCACCCTGGAAAGGGAAGATCCACTTTGGGAAGAAGGGCAAATTGAGCCCTAGGTTCATAGGATCGTTTGAAATTTTGAGGAGAATAGGCGAAGTGGCGTACGAGGTAGCATTACCTCTTGAACTCGAGCACATTCAGAACGTGTTTCATGTATCAGTGTTGCGTCCGTATAAGCCAGATTACAAGCATGTTATTTCCTATGAGCCAATTCAAGTCGAAAGGGACTTATCGTACGAGGAGATTCCTGTCCAAATACTTGATAGGAAGGAACAGAAACTGAGGAATAAAATCATTCATTCGGTTAAGGTACTATGGAGGAACCACGCGGTGGAAGAAGCCACGTGGGAACTAGAAGAGAAGATAAGAGCAAATTACCCCCAGTTATTTGAGTAACCTTAGATTGAAATTCCGAGGACGGAATTTTTATAAGGGGGAGAGGATGTAATGTCCAGTAAATTTTTCAAACATTGTATTAAATTATCTTGATATATGAAATTCATTTTATAAATTTTTCGAAATTTAATCGGATCCATGTAGGTATTATTATTTAATTATATCTAAATATAGGGCCCAATAATTTTCTCTGCATTAAAGGGGGGGCTCATTAATAGCTTGAATAAATTAGTGAGTTAACCCTAAGATTCGATTTGCAAGAGATTCGGGAAAAGTTAATAACTAAGTTAATTTTTCTATTATCGGATTGAATAATTCGAATGAAGAATTATTGGTAAAATAAATATTTAAACAAATAACTAATTGAATCAGTTATTTATTTAAAATGATAGGAGCATGAGAATTATAATTTAATTGGGCCACCTCTTTTATTCTTAGCTGACCCAAATCTTAATTGGACTAAGCCCAGATCCCTTCTTAATTTCTTACTGGGCCAACCCAATTTCACTTATTTTCTTGTTGGGCCAATCGGGTTGGATCAGGGCAAACGGGTTGAGTCCACTTCTTCTTCTTGCTGGGTCGGATCCGTTCCTAAATTAATTTGGGGCAAACGGCAATTCAATTGGAAAAATTGTTGCCTAACAGCATAATCCTCAAATCAGACCCAAGGCTCTCAATCCAAATCAGATAGAAACGGGAGAAAGAGGGGAGGATTAAGCTGAGCAACGGAAGGGGATCCAAAGCCCTAGCCCCTAAATCGGATCGATCAAGAAGAGAGAGTAGGCTAGCCGAACCTAGCGACTGCAACCCCTCAATCAATCGAACGAGTCGAGCGAGAGAGGGCTGTCAATCGCCAGCGACAGCGAGGGTTTTGTCGTGGACAAGGACCGAACGGCCACCAACGGACCATGGGTTCCTGATTTTCGGCGAAGTGACCAACGAGGCACACGGCTCAAAGACCAACCGGCAAGTCACCATCGCTGCCCTTTTTCCTACCAACGGTCAAAAGGGCGAACGATTGGGGTAAAACCCAGCAAGCGGGTGAAGATTTCTCCTATAAATTGGGCGTCCAAACCCTAGCCTAGCCACCAAACTTTGTGAGTCCAAATTAGAAAGGGAGAAGCCAATCGCAGAGAGGAGAATACAGGGGAGGTCAGGCGCGGGTAAACAGGAGGCGAATGTCCGATTTCGTCAATTATTTTGGACGAAGAAGAAGGGTTGCCGTTCGCACCACATTAAGGTATAACCACAGAGTTTCGAGCTACTGTGATAGTTTTCTATGTTAGGGTTTGTATAATGTTTTGTTACGGGTTGTTTTAGTTCTTCTTCTGTACTTAGATTGGTACTGCCAATTTTGTGGGTTGGTTTCTTTGAGAATTTTTCTGTAATTGTATTGGTATTACCGACTGTGTTGGTTGTGCTATATATATTGTATTAGGTTTTGCTTGAGTTTACAATTCTGCAATTAGGCTTTGTTGGTTGTATCAATTCCTGTGATGGTTATAATATACCTTGATTTTGGAAATGTATCTTATTGATTTGAGTTTGAAATTTGGGATTCGTACTGTGTGTAAGTCTATGTTGATTAGGAACCTGTTGAACCTTAATGGTTCTGGCCTTCGGATGTGTGTTGGGTATAAGCTACTGTCAAACTTTGAAATGCCCATTTGGTGTCCAAATTTATGCCCAAATCAGGTTTTGGTTTCCCTTTTTGATACAATGATGATAGGATGGTTACTGAGTGGAACTCAATAGGATTAAATGCAAGTTTTGGCTAAACTTACTGTCAATAATCAAACCTTGTCTAGTTTGGGTGGACTGCTCTGTCAATATCAGTGTTGGGTAATGATTTTTGTTAGTGAAACAAAATTAACTGGGATTTGATATCAGTTGGTTATAATATTGATTTTGGGCAGAATAAACATTTGATTCCGATAATATCATGTAGTAACTGTATTAACTAGGTTGTGAAATTCCCAGGAGTCTAATTGTTGTCTAATGGTTAATCAACTATGCTAGTATGGGCTTAATTAATGGTTAACTAATTTGAGTTAATAATGCTCTTGTAAATTAATTAGTTATTATAACTAATAAATAAAATTAATCAATAATTATTTATTATTTATTAATAATAATAAATAAAGCTAGTAAATATTTAATTATTATTATTAGATAATAATTATGTATGAATAAAGTTAATCGACTAATTATTTATTATTAAATAATAAATAAAGTTAGTAAATATTTAATTATTAAGTATGAATGAATTAATTATTTATTTCCTTATCAATAAGTAATGCATAAAGATAATAAATATTTAGTTATTATCTGATTAATATTAAATAATAATGAGTAAAGTTAATAAAGAAATCATTTGATAATAATAAATAAGGGTACTAAATATTTAATTAGATATGAATAAAGTTATTTATCAATAAATAATAAATATTTAATTATTATTAAATAATAATTAAATATGAATAAAAGTAATAAAATAATTATTTGTTATTATTTATTATTAATAAATGAAGATAATAAGTACTTAATAATTATTTATTGTTAAAACATTACTTAATGAATAAAGATAATAAATATCTAATTATTATTTGATTAATAATAATTAGGTATGAATAAAGCTAATAAGGATAATAATTACTTCATCATTAATGAAATAATGATTAAGTATGAGTAAGATTAATAAGTTAATTGTCTGTGGCCCTTAATAAATAAAGATAATAAACACTTAATAATTATTCAATAAATATTTAATAATAATTAAGTGTGTGTAGAATTAATTCATTAAGTAGTTAATTAATGTTGAGTAACGACCAAGGCATAATAATTACTCAATTACCCTTAAGGGTGAATGGTAATTACGAGTAAAACCAAATAAGTGATCAATTGTTGTTATTGGACCGGAATAAATTTATTATCTATCTTATAAATAATAAATAAGGACTTTTAACCCATATGAGAGACGACTAAGGGTAATAATCTGGGTACTCGAAGGATAAGTGAACCTGATTAGCTATTATTTTCATAACTAAAGGTCAGTAATTAATCTCCGAATAGCTAATGTTAAATAGTAATTAGATATAGATGGTGAATTGTTGATCTGCTAAATAAATAGCATAAATGGGTGCATCGATATACTGCTATACAATGCTAATGGATAAATCGACTTTACCAAATGATAGGTCATCCAAGGTCGATTAATTAAAGCTAAAATTTATTGTAGCTGGACAAACAGGCAAGTTCCCTAACTTCATTTTTTTCAGTATATTGAATGCAAGTTCTACCTTACCCAAATTTTTTTTATATTGAGCAATATTTTTAAACCTTATGCATTATTTTTAATTCGTGCAAAAGGTATATATTATTGCAAGTTATTCTTTAAGCTTGAATCTTATCTCCAAGCATGTTTCAAGTGGTCTAATTACTTTTAAAATTTTTCCACATCTATGTATTCATTGGCATTCGCACTTGTGCATTTGAATTCGTATAATTATCTAAGTTCTGAAATTCACGAATTATTCATGATTAAGTCTGAACCCTTGTCTCGGTCAGGCACGTATGTAAGAATTTATAAAAGCTATCCGAACCAATCAATGGTAAGGATTCTTAGACTGAATGAACACCCCTTTTTATTATAGGGAAGTACCCCATGTACCGTAAATAAGGTACAAATAGCAGAGTTAAATGTTATGCATACACATAGCGTACGCGAGGCTGATCCCCTCAAGTACTCATTTTGTAGCCAGTAACCAGAGGGTCAACTAGCTATTGACTCCTTTGGAAGTTATTGTTCAAAGTCTATTTGACTATCAATTGTTCTAAAAGCATTTATTGTTATTGCTTCTGATAATTCTATTATTAAAATCTCTTCCTATATTCCTTTCATCATGATATATCCTTATTGTTGTACTTTAAACTTGCTGAGCAAAATTGTTGCTCATTCTTGCTATATCATGACTTTATTGCAGCTAAACCCGATACGTCAGGGAAGAGCAAAGGAAAAGAAAAGATGAAGTAATAGACTTCATGTAGCAGATTTTAAATTTACGTATAGTAATTGCGGTTAATGTAATTTAAACCCTAACTTTTATTTAGGGTATGAATTTGTGTAAGTGTTTAAGGTTTTTTTTGTATTCTGGGACTAGTAACACCTTTGAAATGAACAATGTATGTTTATTATATTCCGCATTTAGTTACCATATGTTGTTAGAGGTGAATGTTTGTAGTGGATCGTGATGACCGGATCCGGGTATTTGGAGACCCGAATTTGGGGGCGTCACAATAGATCTAAATAAAACTTTTGTACCATCACCTGGCCTCAGCATAGCACTTGAATTACTGTCAAACAATTCATCTAGTGATTCAGAGGAAGAGATGGCTGCTCCCAAGAATAATAAGACTTTGAATGAGTTGGATACTCCTAATCTAAACCAGTAAACCTTGTGTATCGAATATCCTACTTTAGATGCTGCTTTTGAATTAAAATCAGGACTAATTCATCTTTAGCCTACTTTTCGTGGTCTTATAGGTAAATATCCATACAAGAATCTAAAGAAGTTCTATGTGGTGTGTTCCACCACGAAGCCACAAAGAATAACATAAGAGTAGATCAAGCTTAGATCTTTCCCATTCTCACTGGCAGATCTAGCAAAAGACTAGCTGTACTATCTCCTTTCAGGATCAATACAATCATGGAATGATATGAAAATTCTGTTCTTGGAGAAGTACTTTTCTGCTTCAAGAGTTGCTAACATAAGGAAGGAGATATATACCATCCGACAATTCAATGGAGAAACTCTCTATAAATATTGGGAGAGATTCAAGAAGTTGTGCTCTAGCTGTCCACCTTATCAAATTGATGATCAACACCTGATTCAATACTTCTGTGAGGGGCTTGTACCAATGGATATGAGTATGATTGATGCTGCTAGTAGAGGAGCATTGGTAGATAAAACTCCAGAGGCTGCAAGGAACTTAATTGCAAACATAACAGCTAACTCACAATAGTATGGAACAAGGAATGATCATGCACCAAAAAGGGTAAACGAGGTAAACACAAGTAATATTGAGCAACATATTTTTGATTTAACTGATATGGTTAGACAAATAGTTGCAGGAAATATGTCGGTCGCATAGGCTTGTGAGATTTATTTAAAGTCGGGTCATAGCACGGATGCATACCCAACATTGCAAGAGGATGAGACTCTGCAGCAAGTCAATGCAATAGGAAATTATCAGGCAAAACCTCAGAAGAAGTATGATCCCTACTCAAACACTTACAATCCAGGTTGGAAGGATCATCCCAATTTGAGTTATGGAGGGAGTAGGCCACCAGTGTAAGGTGTTTCTCCAGTTAGGCAGCAAGGTTTTCAACCCACTCAACTATGAACCTAGACAAGCAGCTCCTGCAAACCCTAGAACATCTATGGAGGATGTGTTCAAGGCATTCATGAGTCAGACACAATAATTCATGAATCAGACAGAACAGTTATAGCAGGAGACAAAAACCTTTATTCAAGATTTGAGAAATCAAATGGGTCAGCTCGCTACCACAATCAAAAGATTGGAATCTCAAGGCTTAAGGAAGCTACCCTCTCAAACAGTTGTCAATCCGAGAGAGAATGCAAGTGACATAACTTTGAGGAGTGGAAAGCAGTTGGATACACTGAAAGCTACTGAGCACGTGAGGAGGATAAAGCAAAGGAGGAAGCAAAATTATCAAAGGTAATTCCTAACCCTCCTATTCAGCTTAAGACTAATCCTTTACCTTTTCTCCCCAGGAATCCTAGAACTTCAAAGAAGGATGAGTAAGAAAAGGAGATTCTGGAAACTTTCAAGAAGGTAGAGGTGAACATCCCTTTATTAGATGCAATCAAATAAGTCCCAAGGTATGCAAGATTTTTGAAAGAATTATGTACTGACAAGAAAAAATTACGGGATGATGAAAAAGTAACTGTTAGGGAGAATTGTGACGAACGAGAATTTTGTAATTTAATTTAAATATTTATTGAATTAAATAAATATTTTTCGATGATTTAATTATTGAATTAAATAATTAATTGATGAATTTGTGGTAGATGATATGAGAGAGAAAATGGTATAACAATACATCACTTCTCAATGTAAACCTTTTATCATTTTTTAAGTTTCCAACAAAAGTTGACTAAAAAGATTTTGAAGGTATAAGTGGAAAAATAAGATAAAAATAGTTACTAATATAGAAATAGGACATTTATTGTGGAACATTCTAAAAAGGAAATTAGGACGTTTAATAAGGGACGGAGGGAGTAATTAATTAGAGATTTAATAAATTGTCATTATTAATAAAGGAGAATTTTATTTATGTGACTATGTGATTTAATGTAGAATTATTCTATTTTATTTAATTGATTTGAATGAGATTATTTAATTGATTAAATATGTAACATTAACTATATTATAAGTAATTTATTAAAATAAATTAGAAAGGGGGAATAAATGATTAGCTAAACGAGGCCTTAGTGGGAGTTGGTGCCAGTTATTAACTGACACCATGTTCTGCCCAGTTTAATTTCACGTATTATCATTATACGAATCATTTTTTTTCTAAGTGTGAGATACAGAGAGAAAAAGAAAGAGATTTGAGAGAATTAGAGAAGGGAAAGAGAAATTGATTCATCTGCTTGCACAGTTTAAAGCATCTAATCAAGGTAATCCTGAAATTAAAGTCTTTAATTATGTCTTTCTTTAATTTCTCCATGAACGTACGTTTTTGAGTTCTCTGTAAATTGAATTCGATAGCTAAATGTTTAATAAATTGATGTTAGATGTTTGTAAGCATGCATAAATATATTTTATATGATATATATGTGATTTAGAGTAATTAAATCCATGAAATTACGTTTATATGATAGTTCAGAAACTTACAGAGTAGTTATGTATGAATATGAACTATATGTATGAAATTTATGCTTGTTTTGCATGTTAATTAGTTAAATTCATAATTGATTACGTTTATGCATGTAAAAACGAAAAGAATGATAGTTAAACGGATTGAATTGGTTAAGAAACGAAGTCACAGTGATTAATTACGTTAATTGTATCAAAACATGTTAATAAAGTATGAACAGTGAACTTTTTAGCCTTTAATTGGTTGTTTAGATTGTCTCTGATGTTAAAATCGCTGTGTATGTAATGGGTTTTGATGTTATAACATATATGATGAATGGGTAGTGATTTAATCGGTGAATTGTGGAAAATTTTGGCCAAATTTGGCATTTTTCTGTGTTCTTTGTGAATTGCAGGAATTGAGTTCTGGGTCCACCGCCCCGGCGGTAGAAATGAACTACATTTTCCGCCCCGGTGGTAGGCTCGCCCCGGCAGTAGAAATGAACTATATTTCTCGCCCCGACAGTAGGCTCGCCCTGGCGGTAGAAATGTATTACATTTCTCGGCCCGGCGGTAGGCTTGCCCCGGCAAGACTTTTGTGAAGAAACCCACTGCCCCGGCGGTGGAACAAAAAAAAAGAGTAAAAATAAGAGAGTAAAAATTTTCTTCTTTCTTTGTGATCATGTTATGTTATCGTCGACATATCTAAAGCTTAGACTAATGTATGAAATGAATATTAAGATACTGTGATGGGTGGTAAGCATATACCCATTGATTATCTGGTGACAATTGAGATATTAAAATGAAAATTTGATTAGAATGAATCATGAAGTGTTTATAATACTGTAACTAATCATTGTTACTGCTTTATAAACGTAATGTGTAGGTTGATTAAAGAACGTGAATTTTTAATTTGTAATCTACGCACGAGGCAAGTATCTTATCCTTACTTATTATTTTTACGCAAGTTTTCTGAACTTCACTCTTATATTGAGCAAGTTTATTACCTCTACTTTTCATTGAGCAAGTTCTAAAACCCTATATCTCTTTAATGCAAGTTTTTATACTCTATTTCGTATTGAGCAAGTTCTTTACCATAATTCATTCAAGTTCATGAATTCAAATGTGTTATTATGATTCCTTTAATTAATACTTCAGTTATACAAAGTTTATTCGATTATATCTTTTGTGAGATTCAGTCTTTGATTCTCGAATATCGATTACATTTTTATTGAGCCTTGGTTGACTAGCGAACCCTTATTGATTCGACTAGTCCATAGTTGATGAGCGTTCTAAATTCTAGAAACATTATTGAAGTAAATCCAAACCAAACTTCCATTGGTGCGGACTCCGATGTCAAACTGAGATGAACAACCCTTTTATAGGGGATTATTTTACGCATTAGCATTTAGATGTTGTGCACATACATGGTACAAAGGGTTGATCCCCCTAAGTACGAGAAGTAAGGTCCATATAGTCTTACGACTGTTAAAGGTTTAAAGTAGAAATACTTAATAACCTGGGACATAGTTCGTGGTCTTGTGACCCTCAGACGTTCTTTTGATTCTTGTATTCTAATCTTAATTCAAAAGCCGAGCATTTGGTTATCCGATATCCATTGATTATTCGCATGTTATTATTATTTTTGTTGTGTTACTTGCTGGGCAATTGTTGCTCACCCTTGCATAATAACATTGCAGCTAAAGTTGAAAGAGTTGACCAACCATCCACTAGTAAGGGCAAAGGCAAAGCAAACAAGTGATGAAGACTTGTTATATTTGTTTAAATGATGTTTATGTAATAGACTTAAGTTATATTCCAGCATTGATGTTTATTTGAGGTTAGATGACCTGAGATTTATTTATTAACGATGTTGTAACCCTTTAATGGGAGATTTCTATTTTAATTAAGAGTTTTCATTTATATTTGAATGGGTAGTTAGATGTGATGTGACGTATTTGGATAGTGAACACCAAATCCTAAGGAAACAAAGTACCCAGATTTGAGGGTGTCACAAGAATGCCTCAGCAGTTCTGCAAAGGAAAATGCCCCCTAAGTGTAAAGATCCATACATGTTTACCATTCCATGCAAGATAGGCAATACCAGATTTGAAAAAGCCATACTAGATTTAGGAGCTTCAGTTAATGTCATGCCATTATCTGTTTATGCTTCTTTAAATCTATGTCCTTTGAAAAATACTGGTGTAATTATCCAATTAGCTAATCGTACTAACACTTACCCTGAAGAGGTAATTGAAGATGTGTTGGTGCAGGTGAATGAGTTAATATTTCCCGCAGATTTTTACATTGTGGATATGAAAGACGATACATCTCCAAACCCTGCTCATATTTTACGAGGGAGGTCATTCTTAAAAATAATTCAAACAATGATTGATGTGCACAATGGGACCTTGACCATGTAATTTTATGGAGAAAAGATTCAATTTAATATATATGAAGCTATGAGGTACCCTAGTGATATTAATCCTATTTTTGCTATTGATGTAATTGACTCTATAGTACAGAAATCTTTTGAGCAAATACATAAGGAAAGCTTGAAGGTTACCATCAAAAACAGCTTGGAATTGGAAAAAGAAGATGAAAGTGAGCACACTCAGGAATTGAAGGAGACTGTGGCTGCACTACACTCTTTACCGAAAATCTCAGATAAGTATGTAGTATTTTCCATTCAATTACCTGCTAGTCAAGAAGCTGTTACCATCTATTGTGCAGGCTCATACCTTAGAATTGAAGTCGACACCGACCCACTTGAAGTATGCATATCTAGGGAAAGATGACATACTGTCAATGATCATTGCCAATAATTTGACCAAAGTTCAAGAAGACAAATTGCTAAGAATCCTAAGGGAGCACATAACAGTCTTTGGTTGGACAATTGCAGATATCAAGGGCATAAGTCCTGCCATGTGTATACATAGAATTCTTTTGGAAGAAAGAGCCAAACCAACGAGAGAAGCTCAAAGAAGACTTAATCTACCCATGAAGGAGGTATTGAAAATAGAGGTTTTGAAATTGCTTGATGCAGTTATAATCTACCCCATTTTAGATAGTCAATAGGTGAGTCCAGTGCAGGTAGTTCCAAAGAAGTCTAGTATAGCCGTGATTCAGAATGATAGTAATGAGTTGGTGCCCACACGTATGCAAACAGGATAGCCAGTGTGTATTAATTACTAAAAACTGAATGTTGTAATTAGAAAAGATCACTTCCCTCTCCTTTTTATTGATCAAATGTTAAAAATATTAGCTAGCCATACTTATTATTGCTTTCTAGATGGTTTTTCAGGCTATAACCAAATTGTAATTGCACTAGAAGATCAAGAAAAAACCACCTTCACATGTCCATTTGGTACCTTTGCATATCGTAGAATGTCTTTTGGATTTTTAATGCGCCAGGTACTTTTCAGAGATGTATGGTGAGTATATTCTCCGATCTTCTTGAAAACTGTATTGAAGTATTTATGGATGATTTTACAATTCATGGTGATTCTTTGGATGCATGTTTAGTCAATTTGACTCGTGTGCTAGAAAGATGTTTGGAAACTAATCTTGTTCTTAATTAGGAAAAATGTCATTTTATAGTAGAGCAAGGTATAATACTTGGCCATGTAGTTTCAACTAAAGGATTAGAAGTTGATAAAGCTAAGATAGAATTATTACTGCTTTGCCTTACCCCGCAAGTGTGTGGGAGATTCGTTCTTTTCTTGGACATGCAAGTTTTTATCACATATTTATCAAAGACTTCTCGAAGATAGCTTTGCCATTGTGTAAGTTGTTGCAAAAGGATGTGGAATTCCAGTTTAATGATGAGTGTAAGGAGGCATTTGACAAGTTGAAAAAGATTTTAACCTCGGCACCAGTGATACAACCGCCAAATTAGAAGTTGTCGTTTGAGATCATGTATGATGCAAGTAACTATGCAGTATGAGCTGTTTTAGGCCAAAGAGTTGACAAAGTTGTCCATACCATCTACTATACTTCTAGAACATTGAATGCTACTCAGATTAACTACTCTACAATTAAAAAAGAACTTTTATTTGTTATATTTGTTTTAGACAAGTTTAGAACTTATCTACTTGGTACTAAAGTTGTAGCTTATTCTGACCGTGCTACTCTCAGGTATTTACTGACCAAGAAGGTATCTAAACCTAGGATCATTAGATGGATTCTGCTGCTACAAGAATTTAACTTGGAGTTTCGAGATAAGAAAGGAGCAGACAACTTGGTGGCAGATCACTTGAGCAGACTGATTAAGGATGAAGAGGCACTACCATTGCAGGATTCTTTTCCAGATGAGCATCTATTTTTCATTAATGGGTCTGTACCATAGTATGCAGATATTGTGAATTACCTAGTGAGTGCCTATGTGCCTAGAGAGTTTTCTAAATTCCAGAAAGAAAAGCTTAAGAGTGAGTCTAAACATTATGTATGGGATGACCCGTATTTGTGAAAATTTTGTGCCGACCAGATAGTTAGAACGTGTGTGCCTAATTGTGAGTTTTTGTCTATTCTAACTTTCTGTCACTCTTATGCTTGTGGAGGTCACTTTGGACCCAAAAGAACAGCTCATAAGGTTTTAGCATGTGGTTTCTTTTGGCCTACTATTTTTAAGGACTCTTATCTATTTTGTAAGGCATGTGAAAATTGTCAAAGAACATGAAATTTATCAAGTAGAAATCAAATGCTACAAACCCCTATTTTAATTATTAAAATTTTTGATGTTTGGGGTATTAATTTTATAGGACCATTTCCTGCTTCTTATGGTAATATTTACATTCTTTTTATTGTTGACTATGTTTCTAAGTGGGTGAAAGCTAAAGCCACCAGGACTAATGATTTTAGAGTTGTTGCAGATTTTGTCAAATCTAACATATTTTTCAGGTTTGGAACTCTAAGAGCCATCATCAGTGAAAGGGGAACCCACTTTTGTAATAGGATGCTAGCCGCACTATTCAGGAACTATAATGTGATGCATATAGTTTCTACATCCTACCATCCACAAAGCAATGGTCAGGCTGAGGTATCCAATCGTGAAGTTAAGTCCATTCTGGAGAAAGTAGTCAAACTAAGTAGAAAAGATTAGAGTCTTCGGTTAGAAGATGCACTTTGGGCCTATAGGACAGCATAAAAAACTCCCATGGTATGTCGCTTTATAGGCTAGTGTTTGGGAAACCATGTCATCTACCTGTGGAGTTAGAACACAAAGCTTTCTGGGCAATTAAGCAGTGTAACATGATCTTGGATCCAGTTGGAGAGCATAGGAAGTTGTAGTTACAAGAACTAGAGGAATTACAGAATGATGCCTATGAGAGCTCTAAAGTTTACAAGGAGAAGACTAAAACTTTTCATGACAAGAAGATTTCTAGGAAGAACTTTATTGTTGGACAGAAAGTTCTCCTTTACTATTCAAGGCTTAAGTTATTTCCTGGTTAGCTGCATTCCCATTAGGTTCGTCCTTTTGTTGTTACTAATATTTTTCATCACGGTGTAGTGGAAATTCAGAGCCCATGTACGGGGAAGATATTTAAGGTGAATGGTCACAGGTTCAAACCCTTTTATGATGGATATCAGGTGGAGAACGTTGATGTACTAGAGTTGGTGGATCCAGTATATGCGGATTGAGAAGATTGGTGCCGGGCAAACGATATTAAACAAATGCACTGCTTAGGAGGTAACCCAAGATTTCAGATTTGCTTCTTTATTCCTTTTCACTTTTTAGTTATATTTTATTTAGTTACTTCGTCTTTGCATAATTTTCTTACATTGGGGATAATGTAAGGTTTGAGTGTGGGGGAAGGGTTAGGTTATATGGAGGTTTATTCTAGGAGTTTATGATATAAGTGCGTTTATTTTTGTGAAAAAAAATTGGAAAAAATTAAGAATTCTTGGCTTTACAATTTTGTTTGGCTAAGCTTTTAAAGGTTATGATTATAGAATGAATATTAGTGCTGATTGATAGAATTTGGTTGATGCTTCATTAGTTGATGGATGATGATAACTGAGTCAGGATCCACATGCAGTTGACTAATTTTGATTAAAATTGTGTTACATGAGTGCTTTAATATGAGATACATGCTTACTTGGCTGAGTTTTATATGGGGTCTGACTATGTGCACTGATTTCATGATTCAGGATTTGTTTAACTACTTATTTTGTTTACAGAACCTTGTGAAAAGAGAAAAAAAAGTTGAAAAGAAAGAGAAAATTGAAGAGAAACAAAAGTGTAAAATCATGTGGTGGGATGAGAAGGAGCGTAAAATGATTAGAGAGTTTTATACTGTTTTCCTAATCCAAAAACTTGTTTGCCTAATTCTATACTAGCACAAATACGCAAGTATACGCAGTCCACAAGTAATAAAGTGAAAGTATAGTATCGTCCCACAGAGAAGAACTGAGTTTATAATGACAATTTCCAATTCTAAATCAAATCAATTTTAGTAAACAAAAGATCAACGATTTCTAAAGTTTTGAATTTAACTAATGAAGTCTAAATTAAATTACTACCACTAATTTGAAAACAGATTTTTAAAGACTTAAGACTATAATTTCACTTAATGCTTTATTTTGCTCGACACACTCCCCTTTGGATTATGCTAGTTATTTTGGATTGTTAACCAAGAACTCATTACTATTTATGACAATCTCTCAATGTTTCATAAACAACTCAACTTAAATCCACAATTGATAGACTCAAGTTAATCACCCTAAATAACTAATTCACTATATTTCTATGTGAATTACAATTAAAGAAGATTTAAAGTTCAGGTTCCCTATGAGATTACATGCGGTGAATAGGTATATCTCTATCCTAAACACAAATTATGAATTTCATCGACAGCAGAATACACAATCACATGCTACTATGGTCAGATCTAAATCAATACTTCATCTCTCGAATTCATATAGATTATCCCAGTAATTATTGGCCAGATAATTAAATAATTCAGCACAAACCATAATAGACAATCCATAAGTAACTAGTCATAATATCCCAGGAAGCATGTCATTCAGAACTACGCATTAAGATCCATTATAGACTTAAAACGAAATTTAGTTCATAATTAAACTAGAATTCATCATCCACAAGTTTAATAACATTCAAAAGTTCAGAGTAAAAAGAAGAGAAAAGAAAAAACACTATAAAGTAATCCTTGAATCTCTAACTTGCTCCTCTTTGCTTCCTGCTATTAGCTTGCTTCAAGTCTTCTCCAATTGCTCTAAACTAGGGTTTTCTAATAATAAGTTCAACAACCTTGAAATTAACTTAAAAAAACTATAAATAGTATCTGATAAAAACCCTCATTAATTACAAAGTATCAAATCCCATAACAAATCAAATTCACTTAAACTGCTGAAAAAGACAACTTTGCCCCTTCTCGAACCGGCGCGGCCGTGCTTGGAAAAGGCTTGTATGGCGCGCGGCCGCGCTACTCTGGCAGCCAAATTTTTTCAAGTACTGGAGATAGGCGCGGTCGCGCTGCCTCCTAGTTCATTTTGGGCGCGGCCGCGCTGCACCAATTTCTCAGCAACTCAGCAACTGCATCAGCAAAATCCATCCAACTCTCGTTAGACCAATTCCCAACATGTGCAACCTACAAAAACACATAAAATGCATGAAAAGTAACTACAAAGCATGGAAATAAACAATAATTCGCGTTCATTGGAATCCAATTCGTAGGTATAAAACCTACTTATCAAATTCTCCCAAACTTAAACTATTGCTTGTCCCCAAGCAACACAATGCAATACAACTAACACAATGCAACACAATACCATGAATGTACTAATAACTATCATGCCTAAGAATCCAACCAATAGCCAGTATGAATCTTAACCGTTAGCCTCAAAGATATCAACAACTACTTGAAACAGCAAATCCAGTCAATAGGAACTAATAATCCCAATCAATTAAACAAAATACACCTATGAACACCCAAATTGTGTGTGTGTGTTCATTAATCAATTTACTAACCAAAGTTCAAAATATAGCCACATAATCAACTCCATAGCAAGAACAATCTATTTTCCAATTTAATTCAAGTAAATACAACAAATCCAACCAAAATTAAGCAAATACTGAGCACAAGGGTCCTAACAAGGCTTATTTTTATCTTTATTCTTCTACGAGTGCGTTTTACGCTCTATCTCGTATTTTTGCTTGACCGTGCAATGCCAAGTTCTCTTAGACTTTTCTAAGTCACCCATGTAGCGAGCATTCAATTAGTGACTTCCAAACCAGTCGACTTTAGGGCACTAGGTGTTAAGACACCCCTAAGGATCTAATTACCCGAATGACAAAGGCCACAAAACCCAACTAGTCAATGCATTTATTGTATTTTTTTTGAATTTTATATATTTTTTTAGCCTTAAAAAGAAACCTCCAATCTCAGCTTTTACCTTATTTCAGCCTTCATTAGTAATTCACCTAATTTTTTTTTTTACCCAATTCTCATGTAAAAGTCAATTATGCAACACTTTGAACTCCAGCAAGCAAATTAATCAAATTGTTTGTGTTATCCGATAACTCAAGTTAAGACAGTCATAATTATTCTCATGATCGAAATTATATCATCCCTAACGACCATCACACTGTCCAAGCTAACACAATACAACCCATCTCATCATTGGCCGAGCCAAAATCATACCAACTAATCACTTGGATTCATGCAAACAAACTAAATGCACCTAATACAACCAACCATGAAACAACTATGCAAAACTCAATGATATGCTCAATGATATTAACAGATATAATGCACAAATCTAACAAATATGCTAAACAAAAACTATAAGAACTCCCCCAAACTTAAAATAGATAATGCCCTCATTGGATAAACAGTAATAAGAAAAAGAAGAGAAACTCCCCTAATCTGAAGCAGCATCGCCCGAAGCCTCCCCATCATCATCTGAAGGTGTATCCGCAGGAGGATAAGCTGAAGGAGCACCAAAAGTTGGGAACTAGACTTGAATGCCCAATTGAGAAAAGGCTTGCGAAAAATTGTCTGAAAGTTGAGTGGAGAAAGATCGAAGCTCGGTCATACTTGTGTGAATAGCATCCATCCACCGAGTCAGACGCCTCTCCATTTGATCCAACCTAGCCTGAGACGTATGAAACTGCTGTTCAGGTTCGGTCATCAGCTGATCAGATGTATCCTCACTCTCACTGAGATCCCCCAAGAGAAATCCTGCCCCACGAGCATGAGAAGGAGCACCAGTCCAAACCTTGTACTTGGCAATCGTAACATGAGCAATAGTGTTCATCGGGAGCTGCACAGGCTCACCATCACCCTATTCCACCCCAGCAACACTACATAAACGAGTGATCACCGATGCATGAGGGAGACTTCCTGATGTACCACCTTGCAGGTACCTACGTATGGACTAATGGATGATATATCCCACATCGATTTTCTTTCCTTGCACAATTCCATATAACAAAATAGCACGATCCTTGGTCACGTCATTTTGATGCCTGGTTGGCATGAGATTGGCACAAAAAAAACTGTACCAGGCCTTTCCATAACGACTCAAGGCTGTGTGAGGAAAGTGTAGTTTTTGATCGGTTCCTTGCTTAGTTGTCCATACAGTACCCGGCTTGCACAAAATATTCTTGATACGCTCCAATTTAGTGTCCCAATTTGTAAAGTATAAACTTTCCGGATCGGTGTGGTGAATAGTAGGTAAATGGTATAGGGCATTGATACTCTGGCTATTATATGGAACTTGGCAACCTCGCACAAAAGCAGTACCATCCTTAGTTATTTTTGCGTTTGCATAGAACTCTTGCACTACTGATATCGGGGCCGCCAAAGGTGGTTCCATGAACAACAACCAACCCTTAGCTCGGATCATGCTCATCATTTGACCATCTAAATCAGGATCAGGCTTTAGCCCCCATTCCAAAACAAATATTTTCCCGAGCAAAACCTTGTGATAAAAGTCCTCGGCCTCTGCAGAAACAAACCTACTATTATCGAAGTCAACTGGCTCAGAATGGGCTTGAGCATTAGACGATTCCCCACGTTGTCTTAGAAGCCATGACAATACAATCCAAACACACACCAACGTGAAGACCCCCAAACTTGACAGAAATTACACTTAAATTTAACAAACTATCTCAATCCAGTACACTTGCATGCACAATTCAATCCAATAATAATAACACAATATCTGAAAGTGTATAATCAAAATTCCCAATACAATGCAATTCCAAGCCTAAAATATGTCAATTGGAAGTAATACCTTGATACGAAGCAAAACTCAAAACCACAATGCACGTACTCTGTTCTGAACCACTGCAATTCCTCGGTATCTCCTTACAATGCACTGACAAACCCGCTTGGATCACACTTATATGGTTGGATGCTTTGGATTTTAGGGTTTGTAGAGGGGAGTGGTCCGTGGAAGGTGAAAAATTGGAGAAGAAAGAAAGAAAGAGAGAAATAAGAACTTGGGTTTGAAATTGGAGGTGTTTCATTTGGAGAAGGAGTGAATGTTGGTAGGAAGTTGATTTGGATTTGGAAAAGGGAGAGAAAAAGAGAAGTTACCGATTCTTGTGGGATAAAGGACTGATAATATGAATCCAAGCAGGAAAGGAAATAAAAGGCAGCCACCGGGTCGGGTTTTAAATGGGTTTTAAAAGTCTGGGATCCGATCGCGGCGCTGCCGCACTAGCATTTGACTTGAATAGGGCGCGGCCGCGCTAGTGTGGCAGCTGAAACTTTTTAAGCACTGAGGTTAGTCGCGGCCGCGCTGGTGTACCAGCTGAAGCCTTTTGATTACTGAAGTCGGGCACGGCTACGCTGTATTACTGTGCACTTGGGGCGCAGTCGCGCTTGCCTGGAACCTTGAAATTGATTTTGACAGCCCTTCTTTTTGAGGTCATAATATGCAATCCTTATGTGTGACCTATAAGAAAAGAAAAGGGAATAAAGTAACTAATTACTACTAGATAAAAACAAAACTAAATCTAAAAATTATTCCTAAAAATCACAAAAGTTTAACTAAAAGCAATTAAAAATTGGGTTGCCTCCCACTAGCGCTTGATTTAAAGTCTTTCAGCCTGACTACTCCCTGTTTCAAACTTTAATCGGCAAGAGTGATTGAGGTTTTCTGGCGATCGAAATCACCACCCCAATAATGCTTTAATCTCTGACCATTGACTTTGAATGACTCTTTCGGATTGTTCGCAAAAACTTCAACGGCGCCATGAGGGAATGCTTGTTTGACAATGAAGGGGCCCGACCACCGAGATTTGAGCTTCCCTGGAAATAATCTCAATCTAGAGTTATATAGAAGCACTGCTTGTCCCGGCTCAAACTTCATGTTGATGATTTTCTGATCGTGCCACTTCTTGACTTTTTCCTTGTAAAGCTTTGAGTTCTCGTATGCTTGTAGACGAAATTCATCGAGTTCATTCAGCTGAAGAAGTCTCTTTTCCCCCCACAGCCGTGAGATCAAAGTTCAACTTTCTGATGGCCCAATATGCTTTGTGTTCAAGTTCAACCAGAAGGTGGCACGCCTTGCCATAGACCAATTGGTATGGTGACATGCCAATGGGTGTCTTATAAGCTGTCCGATAAGCCCAAAGCGCATCATCCAACTTTGTTGACCAATCTTTTCTGTTCGGATTAACAATCTTCTCCAGAATTCTCTTCACTTCTCTATTTGAAACTTCGGCTTGACCACTAATTTGGGGATGGTACGTTGTAGCAATTCTGTGGTTTACCCTATATTTAGCCAAGAGAGCCGTGAAATACCTATTGCAAAAGTGGCTCCCTTCATCACTGATAATTGCCCTTGGGGTGCCAAATCGTGTGAAGATGTTTTTCTGTAGAAATTTTAGAACCACCTTTGTAACAGCCCCAAAATTCATACAATTCAACTTTCCACATCGGTCGTTAACAATACATCTATTTTCTGACTTTACAACATTATTCAATGCTAAACTTAATAAAATACGGAATAATTTTAAACTTTTCTATTACAAATCATTCTCGATCCCAAAATTTTCAACCTTTACATCTAAATGTCTTAGAATCATGTTAATATCATGACTCGCCTTGTCGAACTTATTACAAAAGTTTACACATCAATACAAACTTTATAACTCACCATAAATACATTTATTGAAAACTTAACATCATTCACGTAATAACTTCAACAAATACATTTAATCGTCATGCATCATTTTGATCCATGTCATTTGGGTAGCACCAAATGTTACCTTGAATCTTTAACCTGCAAAAATGGTTATTTGCAAGAATGAGCTCGATAGCTCAGCAAAATCTAACAGTTTGCATGCATCACATAGCACATAGATAACATGCTCATTATCTAAATTATAATCATAATCATTTGACTAAACATATCATACATAATGATCAACACGTAACAAATAGAGATTGAGTTCCATAACTCAATCAACATTCTCTATTCAATCAATAGTCATAAGTTGACTATAACATTTCATGCTGACATTACATGCAACTCGTCATGTGATTTCAAAATAAATTAACACAATTTAACATCAAGTTCACATAGCAAATAGGAACTGAAAGACTTGCCTGGTTTGTAGATTATCAATTACCATAACCAGCTTATATATATCTGCACTTCACGTATCCTACACGACATATATAATCATGTACATCATTTATTAGCCACATATCAACACTTAGTATTAATTCTACTTAACATATCATAATCCTTCATTTTTATTATAAACGTTATAAACCTTCATTTTATTGTGTCTTACTTTAATCGACACTCAACCATTAGCTAAGTCTTAAACTTCGATTTACATTAAATGTATAATGTTCATAAGTAAATCTTGTTTATGGTAACATATGATGACCAAAAAGAAAAGAATTAAAAACAAGAAAATTTTCCATTTCTGCAATTCCCGCCGGGGCGAAAAAATTATAACACAAAACTCTCGCCGGGGCGAGAAAACTTAGTACAAAACTCTCGCCGGGGCGAGAAATTTGGCTTAATGAGCTCGCCGGGGCGAGCCTCATAAATTCCAGATTCTGCAGTTCGCGAACTGCAGAATTTCCAACCCCAAAAACACGAAATTTCTTCATCCAAATCACTAAATTAAGCAATCACATATGATATATACATAGAATAACCAAATCCCAACACGTTTACAACAATTCTAACAATACCCAAAGCTTCAACAACCAATTTAGAGGCCTAAAATTAAAGTTCATGCTAGTTTTTCATATTTCAACACATTTAGCGAATCAAACTCTTACGAATTCGTTTTTCAATCAATTCGATTCATTCAAATTTCTTTGTTTTCGTTTCTCAAATCATTACAACTACTAATCATCAATTTAAAGATTCAAGTATGAATTCTTTACCAATTTCTCCATCAAAATAGACCATAATAATTTTTTTCAGAAAACTCAAGAACACCAAAATAAATTTTAGAACCAAGTTATTACCTTTGATTTCTTCTTTATATTGATTAGGAGAGCCTTGGCTATCCTTCTTCTTCCTTCTTAGATTCTCAAACATTCTTCTCAATTTTCTCAGAGAATTTCTTCTCCTAATTCTCTCTTCCTCCCTTCTTCTGAGTTTTTTTTTTTAATGTAACTTCCGCTTTGCCCAGTTAAACATGGGAAAGGTTTTCATCAGTTAAAAATATGAAGAGTCTCAAGGCCATGTTTGGCAAGACTCATTAAATCCCATTTCAACTTATTTAAATAATCTTCTTATTATATGATATTTTGTCACACCTATTAAATTTTAATTAAACTTATTATATTAATAAATCTAATTAAATCTTACTAACAAAATTTATAATCTCAAATTAGACAATTATAATTATAATTTCATTTAATAAATCATTATTCCTCTAATTTAATTATTTAATCAAAATATAATATTATCATCACTTTAGCGTACTAAAATACGCACAAATTATAAATTTCTTTAATAACATCATACATAAACAAATTATTCTATAATAATCTCCATCGAATATTTATTCCATAAATATTCCAAATAAAATATTTATTCAAATCCATAAATATTTTAAACTATAAACAAAACTCACAATCTTATTACATTTACATATATATTAAACTCCAATCTATTAAAACAAATATATTCACATTGATTCACTATTTTAATTAAGTGAATGGCTCACATTATTTATGAAACTTAATTCACAATAACTTCCGCTGTCCACAAGACATAACAAGCAAATTAGATTATCTTAATTAAAATAACTAATATTACTCAACTAATTTCCTTCTCGTGGAAATTTCATTTAATCTTTTTAATGGTTTAATTAGCTATTAAACCTCGTTTCCCAAATACACGAGTGTATAATTCTCTTCACATCAAATCACATATTTCACAATATATATAACACATATATACACATACTCAAACTCAAAACGTCACGTAATAAGAATTTTATTTGCTAAATTCTTATTTAATAATTCATAAAAATCTGGGTTGTCACAACCTTGGCATCATTAGTCGGCAAAGCACTTGCTTCCACCCATTTAGAGACATAATCGACCGCCAAAAGGATGTTGAGGTTGTTAAAGGAAGATGGAAATGGTCCCATAAAATCTATTCCCCAAACGTCGAAGACTTCAACTTCTAAAATGGCATTCAAAGGCATCTCATGACGTTTGGAAATATTTCCCATCCTTTGACATCTATCACATCTCTGAACGAAGTGGTAGGCGTCCTTAAACAATGTGGGCCAGAAAAATCCTGCCTGTAACACCTTGGCAGCTGTCTTTTCGCCTCCGTAATGACCTCCATATAGCGAATCATGACAATGATGTAAGATACTCTCTATTTCACTTTGTGGCACACACCGTCGAATCATCTGATCGGCACAATGTTTGAACAGGAACGACTCATCCCATATGTACCTTTTTACATCATGCAGAAACCCTTTCTTTTGTTGGCTGGTCAAATTTGGGGGAAGTACGTTGCTAACAAAATAGTTGACAAAATCTGCATACCATGGAACTTCTGAATTAATCACAAACAACTGTTCATCCGGGAAGAATTCATTGATCACCATTTTGTCTCCCTTGACATGGTAATTATTTTCTAATCTCGAGAGATGATCTGTCACTTGATTTTCTGTCCCCTTCCTATCCCGAATTTCCACGTCGAACTCCTGAAGTAAAAGTATCCATCGAATTAGCCTTGGCTTCGCATCTTTCTTCGAAATCAGATATCTTATGGCAGAATGATCAGTGAACACCACCACTTTAGTTCCAATTAAATACGACCGAAATTTGTCAAATGCATACACTACCGCTAGCAACTCCTTTTCGGTGGTTGTATAGTTGAGTTGGGCATCGGACAATGTTTTGCTAGCATAATAAATGGCATGAAAAATCTTTTCCTTTCGTTGGCCCAAAACAGCCCCAATAGCATAGTCGCTAGCATCACACATTCGAACGGCTTTGACCAATCCGGTGCTATTATTACAGGCACTGTGGTCAGTTTCTTTCTCAACAATTCAAAAGCCGCAAAACATTCATCATCAAACTTAAAGGGAACATCTTTCTCCAATAGACTGCATAAAGGCTTAGAGATTTTGGAAAAATCCTTTATGAATCTCCTATAAAATCCAACATGTCCTAAGAAGCTTCGTATCCCCTTGACTGTAGTTGGTGGAGGTAGATTCTCGATTGTCTCCAGCTTGGCTCGGTCTACCTCTAACCCTTTTGACGACACCTTGTGCCCAAGAATGATTCCCTCTTGCACCATAAAGTGGCATTTTTCCCAATTGAGCACTAAATTGGTTTCCACGCATCTTTTTAGAACCAGGACCAGATTTTCCAAATAATTATCAAAGGAGTCACCAAACACTGAAAAATCGTCCATGAATACCTCCACATTGCGTTCGACCATATTTGAGCAAATAGCCATCATGCATCTTTGGAACGTCGCTGGTGCATTACATAAGCCAAAAGACATCCTTCTAAAAGCAAAAGTACCATAAGGACATGTGAAGGTAGTCTTCTCCTGATCTTCGGGGGCAATCACTATCTGATTATAACCTGAATAGCCATCCAATAAGCAATAAAACTCGTGTCCAGCCAGTCTATCTAACATCTGATCAATGAAGGGTAGAGGAAAGTGATCCTTGCGGGTCGCCTTGTTTAGTTTTCTGTAGTCCATACAAACCCTCCATCCGGTCACTATCCTTGTCGGTATTAACTCATTGTTTTCATTTTCTGCAACCGTCATGCCACCCTTTTTAGGCACGCACTGTACTGGACTCACCCAACTGCTATCGGATATGGGGTAAATGATACCTGCATCAAGCCACTTCAAAATTTCCTTCTTCACCACCTCTTTCATGATTGGGTTCAGCCTCCTTTGTTGCTCAATTGTTGGTTTGGCATCGTCTTCCAAAAGGATCTTGTGCATACAAAATGATGGGCTAATCCCTTTAATGTCTGCGATGGTCCAACCAATTACTGATTTGTACTCCCGGAGAACATGTATCAACTTACTTTCCTACAATTCGTTAAGTACAGATGCAATAATAACAGGCAAAGTAGATGATTCACCCAAATAAGCATACCTGAGATGGCTAGGTAAAGGTTTAAGTTCAAGTGTGGGAGGTATTTCAAGAGACGGCTTCAAGCGCTCTAAGGATTTGTCAGTAAGTTCCAACAGTTCAAAAGGGATTTGAAATTTGCGTACTCTCGGCACTGCATCTAGAATTTGAAGAAACTCCATCATCTCTGGGTCATCCATGTCAGTTTCCCCCAATAAAGTAGTTTCCAACGGATCCTCAGTCAATTTCCTCAAAAACTCGTCATCCACCACTTTTTCTACCACTTCCAACCGGAAATACTCTTCCTCATCCGTAGGAAATTTCATGGCTTTGAACACATTAAATGTCACTTCTTGGTCTTGCACCCTCATAGTCAATTCACCTTTTTGCACATCTATAAGTGTTCTACCAGTTGCCAAGAAAGGTCTCCCAAGTATGATAGGAATGTCTTTGTCCTCTTCATAGTCCAAAATGATGAAATCGGCTGGGCATATGAATTTTTCTACTTTTACCAAAATTTCTTCCACAATACCTCTAGGATATGTAACCGACCTATCTGCAAGCTAAAGAGAGATGTTGGTTGGTTTCGGTGCAGGTAAACCCAGCTGGACATATATCGATAAAAGGCATAAGGTTGATGCTAGCACCCAAATCACACAAACATCTGTTGATTGATAAGCTGCCAATGGTGCAAGGGATAGTGAAACTACCAGGATCCTTTAATTTCGGTGGCAACTTCTTTTGCAATATAGCACTACACTCTTCAGTTAACGCAACTGTTTCATAATCCTCCAACTTTTTCTTCCTCGACAAAATTCCTTTCATGAACTTGGCATAGCTTGGCATCTGCTCTAAAGCCTCCACAAACGGTATGTTGATTTGAAACTTTTTAAAGAATTCAAGGAATTTAGAGAACTGTTTGTCCAATTTGTGCTTTTGAAATCTCTGTGGATATGGAACGGGAGGGTATACTACTGATTGATTTGCTTTCTCCTTTTCTTTCATCTCAGTTTCTGTTTCCTTTTCTTTTTCTACCAATTTCTCTGCAGGAGCTGAGACTGGGGAAGGGCGCGGCCGCGCTGCCTCTCCTTGTATTTCAGGCGCGGTCGCGCTGCTCTGCTGTAGTTGTTTCTCACTTCGAAGTGTGACAACTTGACATTGTTCCTTACCATCTTTCTTGGGGTTAACTTCCGTATTACTTGGCAAAGATCCTTGAGGTCTGTTATTCAATATATTGGCCATTTATCCCACTTGATTTTCCAGATTTCTGATGGTAGCTGCTTGACTCTTTACCAACACATCATTACTTGCCATATACTTCATCAAGATTTCTTCCAAATCTGGTTTTTTTCTGTTTGCGGTTGTGTAGCTACCGGCTAATGTTGATTATGAAATCCAGGGGGATATGACGCTCTAGGAGCTTGTTGTTGATTCTGATTATTGCTCCATGAGAAATTTGGATGGTTTCTTGCCCGTGGATTACAAGTGTTTTGGTATAGGTTTGGAGGACGTTGGTAGTTACCCACAAACTGAACCGCTTCAGGATTAATGACACAACATTCTGTAGGATGTGCACCTGCGCATAGCCCACAAACATAAAGCACTTGCTGAGTTTTTGAATCTGCTATAGCATCGATCTTTTTAGACATTGCTGCCATCTGAGCCGCTAATGTTGTGACTGCGTCGACTTCCAATACTCTAGCTACTTTTTGGTGATTCATCCTCGACGTCGGCCATTGATAGTTATTTGTAGCCATAGTCTCTAACAAGGTGAAAGCTTCATCAAAATTCTTATCCATAAGTGCTCCTCCCGCAGCTGCATCTATAATTGTTCGAGTGTTACTACTCAACCCATTGTAGAACGTCTGAACCTGCAGCCACTTGGGTAACGCATGATGTGAACATCTTCTCAATAACTTTTTGAACCTTTCCCAAGCCTCGTACAGTGACTCTCCATGACTCTGTTCAAAAGTAGAAATCTCATTTCTCAACTTAGCAGACTTAGTCGGCGGAAAGAATTTTGCTAAGAATTTCTGGGCCAAGTCATCCCAAGTTGTGATGGACCCCGGTGGAAGTGAGTACAACCAACTATTTGCTTTATCCCTTAGTGTAAACGGAAACAGACGTAGTCTCACCGCATCATCAGTTACATTGGGATATTTGAATGTATCACAAATCTCAAGAAAGTTAACCAAGTGTTCATTAGGATCATCGTTGGCTAATCCCCCAAACTGTACCGCATTCTGAATCATCTGAATTATACCCGACTTGATCTCGAAGGAATTAGCAGTGATGGCTCGCCTCATGATGCTCAACCTGATTTCATCAATCTTAAGCATGACATATTCCCTCAATGATTTCTGTTCTTCGTTAGCCATTTTTTCTCTCTCTATTGTCTCACGGCAAAACTTTCTTAACTTGCGTAACTTGTTTTCAAGATTATCCTCACTCTGCACAAGTTCCAGCTGCTTTGATCGTGTGTGCATAAACGAACCGAGATCACCTGAAACAGGAAGTAACAAGAAAAATAATGTTTAACTAAAACTGAATTAATTAAATTAAAACTTAAAATTATAGACACAATTGTTCCCCGGCAACGGTGCCAAAAACTTGTTTGCCTAATTCTATACTAGCACAAATACGCAAGTATACGCAGTCCACAAGTAATAAAGTGAAAGTAGAGTATCGTCCCACAGAGAAGAACTGAGTTTATAATGACAATTTCCAATTCTAAATCAAATCAATTTTAGTAAACAAAAGATCAACGATTTCTAAAGTTTTGAATTTAACTAATGAAGTCTAAATTAAATTACTACCACTAATTTGAAAACAGATTTTTAAAGACTTAAGACTATAATTTCACTTAATGCTTTATTTTGCTCGACACACTCCCTTTTGGATTATGCTAGTTATTTTGGATTGCTAACCAAGAACTCATCACTATCTATGACCATCTCTCAATGTTTCATAAACAACTCAACTTAAATCCACAATTGATAGACTCAAGTTAATCACCCTAAATAACTAATTCACTATATTTCTATGTGAATTACAATTAAAGAGGATTTAAAGTTCAGGTTCCCTATGAGATTACATGCGGTGAATAGGTATATCTCTATCCTAAACATAAATTATGAATTCCATCGATAGCAGAATACACAATCACATGCTACTATGGTCAGATCTAAATTAATACTTCATCTCTCAAATTCATATAGATTATCCCAGTAATTATTGGCCAGATAATTAAACAATTCAGCACAAACCATAATAGACAATCCATAAGTAACTAGTTATAATATCCCAGGAAGCATGTCATTCAGAACTACGCATTAAGATCCATTATAGCCTTAAAACGAAATTTAGTTCATAATTAAACTAGAATTCATCATCCATAAGTTTAATAACATTCAAAAGTTCAAAGTAAAAAAGAAGAGAAAAGAAGAAACACTGTAAAGTAATCCTTGAATCTCTAACTTGCTCCTCCTTGCTTCCTGCTATTAGCTTGCTTCAAGTCTTCTCCAATTGCTCTAAACTAGGGTTTTCTAATAATAAGTTCAACAACCTTGAAATTAACTTAAAACAACTATAAATAGTATCTGATAAAAACCCTCATTAATTACAAAGTATCAAATCCCATAACAAATCAAATTCACTTAAACTGCTGAAAAAGACAACTTTGCCCCTTCTCGAACCGGCGCGGCCGCACTTGGAAAAGGCTTGTATGGCGCACGGCCGCGCTACTCTGGCAACCAAATTTTTTCAAGTACTGGAGACAGGCGCGGCCGTGCTGCCTCCTAGTTCATTTTGGGCGCAGCCGCGCTGCACCTATTTCTCAGCAACTCAGCAACTGCATCAGCAAAATCCATCCAACTCTCGTTAAACCAATTCCCAACATGTGCAACCTACAAAAAAACACATAAAATGCATGAAAAGTAACTACAAAGCATGGAAATAAACAATAATTCGCGTTCATTGGAATCCAATTCGTAGGTATAAAACCTACTTATCATCTACCTACGAACTGTGTACTTTTGGCTTGATAATTTGTGAGTTATTAAGTATTTTAAGTTAATATTAGGTATTTATAAAGTTTTTATGTTATTTTGTAGGAAGAAACAAGGAAACGCAATCCGAACATTTTTTGGAGTATAAAAACAAGCAAACGCAAGAAGGGAAGATTACAGGGCTTTTAACACTAGGTTGGATGCATGTTCTTCGTTTGGAACTTGGATATTATTGTAGAGCTACTCCTTAGTTTTCTAGAATATCTTGAATCGTCACAATCGGAGTTCGGATGAGAAAGTAATGACCGTTTTACCAATGAACATCGAACCTCAAAGTTTAGATTTGCCATTTACATAGCAGCCACTTTAAGCCCAATTTAGACTTTGATTCAATCCAAATATCTCAATTATCAAGAATGAAAGTTATTGATCTCGTTGAGAGCTTCGATTTGATAGGTGGCAGGCCCTGTAACTCCTCCCGGATCAAAAGTTATATACATTTTACCAACAAATGTTGCAGCAGAAAAATAGTTGGGCGCGACCGCGCCAGTTCCTAGTGTATTTTGGGCACGACCGCGCTAGTTTGTAGAAGGAAAAACTTAGATTTTGCCATTTGGGCGCGGCAGCGCTGCTTCCTAGGCCAAATATGAGCGTGGCCGCGCTGGGTCGGGTGGTTGAAAAGCTTATTTTTTATCCAAATTGAATGGAACAAGGATTGTAACTTTTAATTGATTTAGGACTTTAACTAGAACCTAAAAATACATGATGTGAGACATAGAATAAAGGAGATCTTGCTACTTTTTGCTAACCCTAGTTGGGGAGAAAGAGATGGAGGCGTGAAGCAATTGCAAGAGCACAAAGGATTCAATTAAGGAGCTGAAGGAGAGACACAAGGATTACGTCTACAGATTCTATTCTCTTTTCTACCTCTTATTTTGTATTCTTGAATGCTTTATTGTGACGCCCCCAAATTCGGGTCTCCAACTACCCGGATCTGGTCATCACGATCCAATACAATCATTCACCTCTAACAACATATGGTATCTAAAATGCGGAATATAATAAACATATGTTGTTCATTACAAAGGTGTTACTAGTCCCAAGATACAATAACCTTAACTACTTAACACAAATCTGTACCCCAAATAAATATCAGGTTTAAATTACATTTATAATAATTAATTATACAAAAAGTAAAATCAGCTACGTGAAGCCTATCACTTCATCTTTTCTTTACCCTTGCCCTTTCCGGATGTCTCGGGTTTAGCTGCAATGAAAGTCATGATATAGCAAGGATAAGCAACGAGTTTGCTTAGCAAGTTTAAAGTTTAACAATAACGGATATATCATGATGAAGAGAATATAGAAAGAGAATTCAACAATATAATCATCAGAAGCAAGAATAATAAATGCTTTTAAAACAATTGATAGTCAAGTAGACTTCGAACAATAACTTCCAAAGGAGCCAATAGCTAGTTGACCCTCTGGTTACTGGCTACAAAATGAGTACTTGAGGGGATCAGCCTCGCGTACGCTATGTGTATGCATAACATTTAACTCTGCTGTTTGTACCTTATATACGGTACCTGGGGTATTCCCCTATAATTAAAGGGGTGTCCATTTAGTCTAAGAATCCTTACTATCGATTGGTTCGGATAGCTTTTATAAATTCTCACATACATGCCTGACCGAACAAGGGTTCAGACTTAATCATGAATAGTTCGTAAATTTTGGAACTTTAATAAATGTACGAATTCAAATGCATCGAATGCGATTGTCAATAATATCATAGATGTGGAATAACTGTAAATTAATTAAACCACTTAAGCATTCTTAGAATAAAATTTCAAGCTACAATACGATAGTAGCCTGTTCGAATGAAAAGAAACTTGCAACAGTTAAGTTTCGATATAAAGGACTTGCTCAGTGTAAAAGTTGAGTAAGATGAACTTGCCTGTTTGCTCAACTACAGATAAATTTTAGCATTAATTAATTGATCTTGAGTGACCTATCATTGGATAAAGTCGACTTATCAATTAAGATGTCATAGTTGTATATTGGCACACCTTACTATACCATTTACTTAGCAGGTAACAATTCACCATCTACATTTAATTACTATTTAACATTAGCTAAATAGAAATTAATTAATGACCTTTAGCTATTAAAATAGTGGTAGCTAATCATGATTACTATTCTTCGATTACTCAGATTTATTACCCTTATCTGTCTCTAAATAAGGGTTAACAATCCTTATTTACCATTTATAAAATAATAAATTTATCATGATTTAATAGCAACTAAATAATAGTTGATCACTTATTTAATTTTATTGCGCTTAATTACTATTTACCTTAGGGGTAATTGAGTAATTATTAATCTTGTTCCTTATTCAACATTAATGAAATACTCAATATATTAATTCTACACACACTGAATTGTTATTAAATGATCCTTAAGTGTTTATTATCATTATTTATTAAGGGCCAGAACTAAATAATTAACTTATAAATCTCACTTATACTTAATCATTATTTCATTAATGATTAAGTAGTTATTGTCCTTATTAGCTTTATTCACACCTAATTATTATTAATATAAATTAGATAATAATTAGATATTTATTATCTTTAAATGTTAAACAATAATTATTAAATAAGTGTTATCTTCATTTATTATTATTAAATAATAATAAATAATTATTTTATTACTTTTATTCATACTTAATTATTATTTAATACTAATTAAATAATAATTAGATATTTATTATTTATTGATAAATAAACTTATTCATTTTTAATTATATATATTCAGTATCTTTAGTTATTATTAATTGATAAATAATAAATAATTAATTTATTAACTTCATTCATACTTAATTATTATTTAATATTAATTACATATTTATTATCTTTATTTATTGTCTTTATTTATTATTTATTGATAAATAATAAATAATTACTTTATTAACTTCATTCATACTTAATTATTATTTAATATTAATGAAATATTAATTAAATATTTATTATCTTTATTTATTGTCTTTATTTATGATTTATTGATAAATAATAAATAATTACTTTATTAACTTCATTTACACTTAATTATTATTTAATATTAATTAAATAATAATTAAATATTTCTTATCTTTATTTATTATTTCATAAATAATAAATAAATAATTAATTTTATATATATATATATTATTATTTTTTAGTTATCATAACTAGTAATTTACAAGAGCATTATTAACTCAAATTAATTTACCAATAGTTAAACCAATGCTAGCATAATTGATTAACAATTAGACAGCAGTTAGACTCCATTTGTTAATCATTTGTTTGAATAGACCAATGAACTATACCACCTATTTGGAAGTTTATTGATATTGATCATTTGCTTATTTGTTTCCTGCCCAAATCAGTAACCACTATTGTCACAATAACCTACTGACTCCTGAAATCCTTCTTCAATCTAACAAGTACTATTCAATATAATAGGACAGATTCAAGACACACTTGGTTGTCCAATTGTTATGTATACTTAACATTTATCTTCAATTACTATAGATGGCCAGATACCATCATAACCCAAGTTTGGTTTCCTATAAACAGTCTATTGACAGAGCAGTGTATATCACAAATGGAACACAGTGCTACTCCAACATTTTCAAAGCATTAGCACTAGCCTAAACTTAGTGCACCATCAGAAAGCCAGAACCTTAAGGTTCTTTAATATACAAGGGTTCAACACAACCCAATACAAAACAACACAATACCAGATTTCCCAAATCAAAACCAAACAAAAATTAACACAATTCAATACCAGGTTTTTAAACCCAAAAATTATAATACAACGTCCAATTTCACACCAAAACAATACCATATTATACAATGTGTAACCTAAATCAAACAAAACTATCACCGTAGCTTAATAAACCCATTGTTATACCTTGGGTTTGATCGCGTTGCAACTCTTCTCCTCTTGCCGAAATAAGTGACTAAGCTGGGCATTTACAGCGTGCTCTCCTCCCCTGTTCCCTCTCTGTCGCGATTTCTCTCTCTATTTGAACAGCCAAAAATGGTAGCAGCTCAGTTTAGGGTTTGGGTGTCCAATTTATAGAGGTTTGTTTACCCAATTAGACTAGTTATTACCTTATTTGACCATTCACGGACCATCGGTAGGAAGGAGGCAGTGACCGGCGTCTATTCCAACCCATCTAAACCCAGCTGTCGCCCAACTTCCGAGCCGTGCAGTCCCGTCGGCCACGTCGCCAGTCGATCTAAGTCCCTTGGTTCGATCAATGTCGCTTGGTCGTCGATACCTTTCCCCACTTCGACCGCTGGATGCTTCGTGCTGCCGCCGGCGCACGCTTGGCGTCCCTCTTCCCTGTCACTCGCTCGCCTGTCAGTTTGATTGAGGGTATGGGGTCGCTAGGTTCGGCTAATTGAGAGCCTAGGCTGATAGGATTTCTCTTTTTCTTCTTGACTGATCTCCCCCAAATCGATTTTGGCTGATTTGAAACCCCTCCCAAATGAACTTGCCGATTATCCCCTTAATCCCACCGGTCGCCCAACCGGATCTAACCCGGCTGAAAAGAAATAAGGAATGGGCTCGAATTGGGCTGGAAGGGATTTGGGCTCAACCCAATAGGGTTGGGCCGGCTGAATTGATTAGGAAAATGGCCCAATAGAGGACTAAAAAGAAATTGGGCTCAACCCTATTAAATTTGGGTTAATTGGAATAAGATAAGGTAGCCCAACTTGTTTATTAACATTATTAACACTATGCTCCTAATATTTAAATTGAATAAATAATTTGATTAATTACTTATTTATAATATTTATTTCAACAATAATTCCTCGTGTGAATTATTTAAATCCGATAATAGTAAAATTATTTATTAATTTCCCCAATTTTCTTGTCAATCAAATGTTAGGGTTAACTCATTAATTTACTCAAACTATTAGTGAGCCCCCTTAAGGCAAAGAAAATTATTGGACCACGTATTTATATAATTAAATAAAAATACCTACATGAATCCAATTAAATTCGTAAAAATACATATAAAATGAATTTTATTTATTAAAATAAATTCGATACAATGTTTAAAAATTCCTGGACATTACATCCTCTCCCCCTTATAAAAATTCCGTCCTCGGAATTTCAATCTAAGGTTACTCAAATAACTGGGGGTAATTTGCTCTCATCTTCTCTTCGAGTTCCCACGTAGCTTCTTCCACCGCGTGGTTTCTCCAGAGAACTTTAACAGAATGAATGGTTTTATTCCTCAGCCACTGTTCCTTCCTATCAAGTATTTGGACAGGAATTTCCTCGTACGATAAGTCCCTTTCGACTTGAATTGGTTCATAGGAGATGACATGCTTATAGCCTGACTTATATGGACGTAACACTAATACATCAAATACGTTGTGAATGTGCTCAAGCTCAGGGGGTAATGTTACCTCGTACGCCACTTTGCCTATTCTCTTTAATATTTCAAAAGGTCCTATGAACCTAGGGCTCAGCTTGCCCTTCTTCCCAAAACGGATCTTCCCTTTCCAGGGAGATACCTTCAGAAACACAAAGCTTCCGACTTCAAAGTCTCATTTCTGACGATGTAAGTCAGCATACTTCTTCTGGCGATCCTGGGCTGCTACTAACCGCTGTCTTATTACTTTAACAATTTCCACGGTTTGTTGTACCAATTCCGGTCCCAACAATCTCCGTTCACCAACTTCATCCCAACACAACGGTGTTCGACACTTCCTTCCATATAACGCTTCGTACGGTGGCATACCAATGCTAGCGTGATAACTGTTGTTGTAAGCGAACTCTACCAATGGCAAGTGATCATCCCAGCTTCCACCTAAATCCATCACAACTGCTCGAAGTATGTCTTCCAGGGTATGAATTGTTCGCTCGCTCTGACCATCAGTCTGAGGATGATACGCCGTACTCATTCTCAACTGTGTTCCCATTCTTTCCTGTAGACTTCTCCAAAAATTTGACGTGAAGCGCGGATCTCTGTCAGACACAATAGATACCGGAACCCCATGTCGCGATACTATCTCCTTTACATAGAGTTTCGCTAACTGCTCCAATTTGTACCTGATCTTGATCGGTAAAAAATGGGCAGACTTGGTCAAATGATCTACAATCACTCAGATGGCGTCTAGACCCTTCTGTGTTGTTGGAAGTCCTACCACAAAATCCATTGTGATGTGCTCCCACTTCCACTCTGGAATCTCCAAAGGTTGCAACAATTCACTCGGCCGCTGGTGCTCTGCCTTGATCCTTTGACAAGTTAAACACCGGCTGACGAATTCTGCAACTTCCCCCTTCAAGTGCGGCCACCAATAATGTTGTCGAAGATCTTGATACATTTTGGTGCTACCCGGATGTACCAAAAATCTCGTATTATGGGCCTCCTACAATATTTCTTCTCTTAGGTCTGGTACGTAGGGTATCTAGATCCTTCCCTCGAATCTCAACAACCCTGTACTGTCAACCTTGTACTTCAACGTTTTTTCCTCCGATAGTTGCTTCTTAATGCCAATGCATTCTTCATCAAATTCTTGAGCCTCCTTTATCTTATCCAGTAGAGTCGGACCTACTGTCACGGTGAACAATTTTTCGTTCGTCTCCATCGGACACTTAACCTCCAGTTCCAAACGTTCGAAGTCCTTTATCAATTCCTCTTGAACTGTCAGCTGCATCAATTTCACCTTGCCTTTTCTGCTTAAGGCATCAGCCACTACATTTGCTTTGCCCGGATGGTACAGAATCTCACAGTCGTAATCCTTGATCAATTCTAACCATCGGCGCTGCCTCATGTTCAGCTCTTTCTGAGTGAAGATATATTTCAGACTTTTGTGATCTGTATATATTTTTCACTTCTCCCCGTATAGGTAGTGCCTCCAAATCTTCAAGGCGAAAACCACCGCAGCTAATTCTAGGTCATAAGTCGGATAACCCTTCTCATAGTCCTTCAACTGACGTGATGCGTATGCCACGACCTTGTCGTGCTGCATCAGCACACAACCAAGACCTTTATGTGACGCATCGCTATACACTACGAAACCCCCAGTGTTGTCTGGTAAGGTCAACACCGGTGCTTGGCTAAGTCTCTTCTTCTACTCCATGAAGCTTTCCTCGCATTTCTCCGACCAAACGAACTTAACTGTTTTTCTGGTGAGATTGGTCAACGACGATTCTATCTTTGAAAAATCCTGAATGAATCTCCGATAGTATCCCGCTAATCCCAAGAAACTCCTGATCTCTGTTGGCGTCTTCGGTTGCTCCCAATTAATAACCGCTTCTACTTTTGCTGGGTCCACTGAAACACCATTTTTGTCGATGACGTGACCCAGAAATTGCACCCTCTGCAACCAAACCTCACACTTAGAAAACTTTGCGTACAACTTCTCCCTCCTGAGAGCTTCCAATACAATCTTCAAATGTTCAGCATGTTTTTCCTCTATTTCTGAATACACCAAGATGTCATCAATGAATACAACTACGAACTTGTCCAAGTATTGCTTGAACACTCTGTTCATCATATCCATAAATGCTGCTGGCGCATTCGTTAATCCAAATGACATTACCAAAAACTCGAAGTGCCCGTAATGAGTCCTGAATGCAGTCTTCGGGATATCTTCCTGCCTCACCTTCAGCTGATGATAGCCTTTCCTTAGGTCGATTTTCAAAAAATATTTCGCTCCCTTAAGTTGATCAAATAGATCGTCAATCCTCAGAAGGGGATACCTATTCTTAATCGTAACTTTGTTCAACTCCCGATAGTCGATACAAAGCCTCATCGAACCATCCTTTTTCTTTACAAACAGAACTGGCGCTCCCCATGGGGACACACTCGGTCTGATATAACCCTTGTCTAACAGTTCCTGCAGTTGAACCATCAACTCTTTTATTTCTACAGGTGCCATTCGATACGGCGGCTTCGATATTGGTGCGGTTCCCGGTGCCAAATCGATAACAAACTCAGTTTCCCTGTCCGGCGGTAGTCCCGGAAGCTCGTCTGGGAAGACATCGGCGAAATCCCTCACGATTGGTATTTGACTCATCTCATCCCCGACCTGACGAGTATCAACCACATGGGCCAAATAACACACGCAACCTTTCTTAAGCAATCTCCTTGTTTGCATCATAGTAAGGCAACAAGATTGTCTTGGTGACTTACTACCGTAAAATACCACCTTCGACTTATTAAGAGCCTTTAGGTGTACACACTTCCCTTTACAATCAATAACTGCTCCATGGATTGATAGCCAATCCATTCCCAAGATTACGTCAAACTCTCCCAGCTGAATTGGTATCAAATCTACATTGAGCTTAAATCCTCGCAATTCAGCACAACAATTCCTATGAATGTATTCTACGGGGATAATTTCCTTGTTTGCTACTTCTACGTTCATAGGGTGTTCTAACTTGTCACGAGGTAAATTTAACTGGCTAGCAAATTCTTCAGAAACAAAAGAGCAAGTAGCACCCGAATCAAATAACATATATGCATTTATATCATTGATTGGGATGATACCTGACACCACGTCCCTGGATTCCATTGCATCCTGAACAGTCATGTTGAACGTGCGTGCCATTGGCCTGTTGGCTTGATTGGCTAGTGCCCCGTAGCTCGGCCGGTTGCTGTTTCCGCTGTTGTTGTTGCTCCTGTTGCCACTCCCGACATCACCCTTCCTCTTCGGGCAATCCTTAATCTGGTGGTCGGGTGATCCACAAGAGAAACATCCTCCTTTCGATTTATTAGGGCACTGAGGAGCCATGTGCCCTGGTTGTCCATATCGGTAACAAACACTTTTCCCCTTCATGTACTCCCCCGAGTGACTCTTGCCACAATTGTTGCACCTGCCTGGTTTCTTCACCTCCCCTCCAGATTTGTTTCCCCCGGATGACTGACTCTCGAGCCACTTACGTTTGTTGGGGTTACTACCTCCGCTGCTCCCTGCCTTGGTTACCTCTTAATTCTTCTTTCTCTCTTGGTTAAATCGTGCCACTGCTTCATTGCCCCCTTCCGCAATGATAGCCCTTTCCAGTTCAACGAAGTTCTTAATTTTCAATATTGCAACTGACTTCTGCACCCAGGGTTTTAGTCCCAATTCAAACCTTCTTGCCTTCCTGGCCTCGATGTCCACTTGATGTGGGGCAAATTGGGCCAACTCATTGAACTTTGTCGCGTACTCGGCGACAGTCATATTCCCCTGTTTCAGTTCCAGGAACTTTACTTCCATATCTTGCTGTGTATTCTCCGGGAAGTAATTTTCGAAGAATAGTTCTTTGAATTTATCCCATGGAATGACTCCCTCACCTGCTCGACTCTTATTGGCCTTCCACCAATAGTTAGCCTCGCCCTTCAGCATGAACGTGGCAAATCCTGTCTTTTGTTCCTCGGCCACCCGTGCGACCTCGAAGACCTTCTCTATCTCTTCTATCCAGGTCTGTGCTTCTATTGGGTTAAGAGTTCCCTTGAACTCGGGTGGTCCAACCAATTTGAAATCTTTGAAATTTACCAGATGATGCGCTGGCTCGGGTGCTGGTTGGGTCCCTACAGGTGGTGGTCTTGATTGCATGGCTTCTGCCAGCATCTCAGCGAACATTCTCATTGGATTGGGTTGAACCCCAACCTCGCTTTCTGACTCTTCAACCCGCTGGTTACGTGGTCGTCCTCTTGGCAGCATGATTTGAATAAGGAAAACCGCTGACTTTTACCTATAGTTTATATTTTACACAATATGTCTTTAAAATCAGCGATCAAGAGTAGAAACATTTATCAAACACGTTTGATTTAAGTGAAACATCTGCATTTATATTTATATACCACTGTTTGTTACATTCAGACTAAACATGTGGCATACTTCTATAAATGCGCCACTACATGCCCTATCCATCATTAAACATTCCCCTAAGATAAAAGTGGGGAATCCTAACTTTCCATCCCTCAAGACAACAAAAGTTGGGGTTTAACTGCTACCCCAAACATGAAAATAAATATAGAGTTTCACAAGACAAACATGAATACGTCCCTAATATAACAAAAAGTGAGATTGACTGTACTAAAGACAAAACAACCATCATATCACGTCACTGCACGTCGTGACGAATCCGTGCCTGCTGACTAGAAGAGAATGCCCCACCCATGACCTTTCGACGAACAGAGCGGCTAGACTCCCCTACCTCAGTCCGGGGCCTCCTGTAGGCGGCATCCAAGGAAAAACCTAAGGTCTCGATCCTCACTGCTCTGGCCTCCAACTGGTCCTCCAACTGGTCAACCCTCCTCGCCTCTCTGACCCAAACATCTCTGACCCGCCTCCTCTCCGCAGTCTCCAGCACAAACTCGAACTTCATGGCCTCCTGCTTGGCCTTCAGATGGGCGATCTTTATATCCTTCTGCTCCAATCTCTCTCTCAGCTTAGCATTCCGGGCCACCATCTGATGTAGCAGTGGTCCAATCTGCTGCGCTGAGGTCTCATAACCCTGCAGCTGCGCCTTTACCGTCTCCAACTCATACTCCAGCTGATAAGCTAGCTCCCTATACTGATCCTCCGTGATCTGGTGGGTCTGGTTCTGCTCCTCCAGATGAGCTACCCGGTCCTCCAGCTCCTCGTTCCTACTGGTCAGTCCCTCTATGATATCATCTGCAGTAGAGCCCATGCCATCAACATAAGCAGGTGGCTCATCACCGCCAGTCTCCGGGTCCTCCTCACTGTCATCCGGGTCCTGACTACCGGATCTCATCACCCTACCTATAACAGGCTCTGGTAGATCCCCCTGATAGTCCTCCTCTGGCTCGGATTCCTCCAGCGGTACTCCTGGGGCAATAGGAGCATACCCCATCAACTGCTCAACAACTACTGGTATATCTATGAATGTCTCATTCTCCTGGGTCCCACTAGTCCCTTCCCTGTCAGCCATCCTACAACACAGACAGAGACAACAATGTCAGTATCATAATAAAATACATTCATTGATAAAATGAAAAGATATTTTATCATGTACAACTTGGCTTGGCAGATTTCCACAATCCACCCCCAGACAAAACCATTATTCGAATCTCCTTGATTCAAATCCTAGCGTACTCAATACAAGTTTAAAACTAAGGTCATAACCTAGGTTTAGCGTTCCTAAAGTTTATAACCTACAGCTTTGATACCAACCTGTAACGCCCCCAAATTCGGGTCTCCAACTACCCGGATCTGGTCATCACGATCCAATACAATCATTCACCTCTAACAACATATGGTATCTAAAATGCGGAATATAATAAACATATGTTGTTCATTACAAAGGTGTTACTAGTCCCAAGATACAATAACATTAACTACTTAACACAAATCCGTACCCCAAATAAATATCAGGTTTAAATTACATTTATAATAATTAATTATACAAAAAGTAAAATCAGCTACGTGAAGCCTATCACTTCATCTTTTCTTTACCCTTGCCCTTTCCGGATGTCTCGGGTTTAGCTGCAATGAAAGTCATGATATAGCAAGGATGAGCAACGAGTTTGCTCAGCAAGTTAAAAGTTTAACAATAACGGATATATCATGATGAAGGGAATATAGAAAGAGAATTCAACAATATAATCATCAGAAGCAAGAATAATAAATGCTTTTAAAACAATTGATAGTCAAGTAGACTTCGAACAATAACTTCCAAAGGAGCCAATAGCTAGTTGACCCTCTGGTTACTGGCTACAGAATGAGTACTTGAGGGGATCAGCCTCGCGTACGCTATGTGTATGCATAACATTTAACTCTGCTGTTTGTACCTTATATACGGTACCTGGGGTACTCCCCTATAATAAAAGGGGTGGCCATTTAGTCTAAAAATCCTTACCATCGATTGGTTCAGATAGCTTTTATAAATTCTCACATACATGCCTGACCGAACAAGGGTTCAGACTTAATCATGAATAGTTCGTAAATTTTGGAACTTTAATAAATGTACGAATTCAAATGCATCGAATGCGATTGTCAATAATATCATAGATATGGAATAACTGTAAATTAATTAAACCACTTAAGCATTCTTAGAATAAAATTTCAAGCTACAATACGATAGTAGCCTGTTCGAATGAAAAGAAACTTGCAACAGTTAAGTTTCGATATAAAGGACTTGCTCAATGTAAAAGTTGAGTAAGATGAACTTGCCTGTTTGCTCAGCTATAGATAAATTTTAGCTTTAATTAATTGATCTTGAGTGACCTATCATTGGATAAAGTCGACTTATCAATTAAGATGGCATAGTTGTATATTGGCACACCTTACTATACCATTTACTTAGCAGGTAACAATTCACCATCTACATTTAATTACTATTTAACATTAGCTAAAAAGAAATTAATTAATGACCTTTAGCTATTAAAATAGTGGTAGCTAATCATGATTACTATTCTTCGATTACTCAGATTTATTACCCTTATCTGTCTCTAAATATGGGTTAACAATCCTTATTTACCATTTATAAAATAATAAATTTATCATGATTTAATAGCAACTAAATAATAGTTGATCACTTATTTAATTTTATTGCGCTTAATTACTATTTACCTTAGGGGTAATTGAGTAATTATTAATCTTGTTCCTTATTCAACATTAATTAAATACTCAATATATTAATTCTACACACACTGAATTGTTATTAAATGATCCTTAAGTGTTTATTATCATTATTTATTAAGGGCCAGAGCTAAATAATTAACTTATAAATCTCACTTATACTTAATCATTATTTCATTAATGATTAAGTAGTTATTGTCCTTATTAGCTTTATTCACACCTAATTATTATTAATATAAATTAGATAATAATTAGATATTTATTATCTTTAAATGTTAAACAATAATTATTAAATAATTGTTATCTTCATTTATTATTATTAAATAATAACAAATAATTATTTTATTACTTTTATTCATACTTAATTATTATTTAATACTAATTAAATAATAATTAGATATTTATTGTTTATTGATAAATAAACTTATTCATTTTTAATTATATATTCAGTATCTTTATTTATTATTAATTGATAAATAATAAATAATTACTTTATTAACTTCATTCATACTTAATTATTATTTAATATTAATTAAATATTTTATTATCTTTATTTATTGTCTTTATTTATTATTTATTGATAAATAATAAATAATTACTTTATTAACTTCATTCATACTTAATTATTATTTAATATTAATTAAATATTAATTAAATATTAATTATCTTTATTTATTGTCTTTATTTATTATTTATTGATAAATAATAAATAATTACTTTATTAACTTCATTTACACTTAATTATTATTTAATATTAATTAAATAATAATTAAATATTTCTTATCTTTATTTATTATTTCATAAATAATAATTAATTAATTAATTATATATATATATATATATTTAGTTATCGTAACTAGTAATTTACAAGAGCATTATTAACTCAAATTAATTAACCAATAGTTAAACCAATGCTAGCATAATTGATTAACAATTAGACAACAGTTAGACTCCATTTGTTAATCATTTGTTTGAACAGACCAATGAACTATACCACCTATTTGGAAGTTTATTGATATTGATCATTTGCTTATTTGTTTCCTGCCCAAATCAGTAACCACTATTGTCACAATAACCTACTGACTCCTGAAATCCTTCTTCAATCTAACAAGTACTATTCAATATAATAGGACAGATTCAAGACACACTTGGTTATCCAATTGTTATGTATACTTAACATTTATCTTCAATTACTATAGATGACCAGATACCATCATAACCCAAGTTTGGTTTCCTATAAATAGTCTATTGACAGAGCAGTGTATATCACAAATGGAACACAGTGCTACTCCAACATTTTCAAAACATTAGCACTGGCCTAAACTTAGTGCACCATCAGAAAGCTAGAACCTTAAGGTTCTTTAATATACAAGGGTTCAACACAACCCAATACAAAACAACACAATACCAGATTTCCCAAATCAAAACCAAACAAAAATTAACACAATTCAATACCAGGTTTTTAAACCCAAAAATTATAATACAACGTCCAATTTCACACCAAAACAATACCATATTATACAATGTGTAACCTAAATCAAACAAAACTATCACCGTAGCTTAATAAACCCATTGTTATACCTTGGGTTCGATCGCGTTGCAACTCTTCACCTCCTGCCGAAATAAGTGACTAAGCTGGGCATTTACAGCGTGCTCTCCTCCCCTGTTCCCTCTCTGTCGCGATTTCTCTCTCTATTTGAACAGCCAAAAATGGTAGCAGCTCAGTTTAGGGTTTGGGTGTCCAATTTATAGAGGTTTGTTTGCCTAATTAGACTGGTTATTACCTTATTTGACCATTCACGGACCATCGGTAGGAAGGAGGCAGTGACCGGCGTCTATTCCAACCCATCTAAACCCAGCTGTCACCCAACTTCCGAGCCGTATAGTCCCGTCGGTCACGTCGCCAGTCGATCTAAGTCCCTTGGTCCGATCAATGTCGCTTGGTCGTCGATACCTTTCCCCACTTCGACCGCTGGTTGCTTCGTGCTGCCGCCGGCGCACGCTTGGCGTCCCTCTTCCCCGTCACTCACTCGCCTGTCAGTTTGATTGAGGGTTTGGGGTCGCTAGGTTCGGCTAATTGAGAGCCTAGGCTGATAGGATTTCCCTTTTTCTTCTTGACTGATCTCCCCCAAATCGATTTTGGCTGATTTGAAACCCCTCCTAAATGAACTTGCCGGATCTAACCCGGCTGAAAAGAAATAAGGAATGGGCTCGAATTGGGCTGGAAGGTATTGGGCTCAACCCAATAGGGTTGGGCCGGCTGAATTGATTAGGAAAATGGCCCAATAGAGGACTAAAAAGAAATTGGGCTCAACCCTATTAAATTTGGGTTAATTGGAATAAGATAAGGTAGCCCAACTTGTTTATTAACATTATTAACACTATGCTCCTAATATTTAAATTGAATAAATAATTCGATTAATTACTTATTTATAATATTTATTTCAACAATAATTCCTCGTGCGAATTATTTAAATCCGATAATAGTAAAATTATTTATTAATTTCCCCAATTTTCTTGTCAATCAAATGTTAGGGTTAACTCATTAATTTACTCAAACTATTAGTGAGCCCCCTTAAGGCAAAGAAAATTATTGGACCACGTATTTATATAATTAAATAAAAATACCTATGTGGATCCAATTAAATTCGTAAAAATATATATAAAATGAATTTTATTTATTAAAATAAATTCGATACAATGTTTAAAAATTCCTGGACATTACATTTATCAATTGTCTATTATGATTTATGATTAATTGCTTAATTGCCTGATCAACAATTACCGTGATAATCTATATGAAATCGAGAGATGGATTATAGATTTAGACCTAATCATAATAGCATGTGATTATATTTTCTACATGGTGATGGAACTCATAATTTGTATCTAGGATAGAGATATACCTATACGCCGTATGTAATTTGAAAGAGAACCTAAGCTTTAAATCCTTTTTAATTGTAATTCACATAGAGATATAGTGAATTAGTTAACTAGGGTATTCACCTTAATTCTATCATCTGTTGATTTAAGTTCATTCGTTTGTGATACATCGAGACATGGTTATAAATATTGAGGATTTCTTGATTAATAATCTGAAATAGTTAGCATAACTTAACAGGAAGTATATTAATTCAAGTGAAATATTAAGCGAAATTGTAATCTTAAGCCTTTTTATCAGAATTTAATTCTTAGTATTTAGTGATTAGTTAGTTTAGTACTTTATTTTCAAAAGTCAGCAACTATTATCGAATTATTTAAATAAAATTAATTTGATTATGAGTTAGTAGTTGCTAATTATTATTAAATAATTCTCTATGAGTTCGACACTCTCTTATCACTTTATTACTTGTGGACTGTGTATACTTGCGTATTTGTGCTGTATAGAATTAGGCAAACAAGTTTTTGGTGTCGTTGCCGGGGAATTAATTTAATAATTTTTGCCAATATTAATTTTAATCAAATTAGTCTTAATTTAAACGTTTTTATTTATTTATTTATTTTATTCTACTTCCTTTTGATGCACCATGGCCAACTATGATTATTAGTGGCCTTATACAAGAATGACTCAGCCAAGAGTGACAGGGATTTGTGAACTCAAGGAATTGTCAGCACAAATTGAGACACTTTCGAGGAATATTGACGCTTTTGCCGCACAACGTATTCAAAGTGTAATGATTATTTGTGATTATTGTGCTGGAAATCATTTGAGTCATCAATGCGCCATCAGTTTTGAGTCGATGCAGTATGGTGGCAACTTCGGCGATTACCCCAATGATTATGCCTATTTTAACAATTATCATCAGAATTTGGGGTATCACCCGAATTTTTTATGGAGCGATAACAATCAAATCCAAACCTTTGCTCTAAGCCACTCATATACTCCAGAATTTCAAGATCAAGCTCTTACTCAAGAAGAAAAGATGTCAAGCTTAGAGGAACTTTTATCCAAGATCATAACTTCAAATGAGGAGAGTAGAAAAAGTCAGGAGATTTCGGCCCGAAATATTGAGAACCACGTAGAACAGATTTTAAATGCCATTAACAATCGTCATCAAGGTGAATTATCAAGTAACTTGGTTCTTGAAACTGATAGAGTGCTCGAGCTAATTTGTGAAAATTCGGATATGGAGGTGTCTACCGTTGTGAAACAAAAGCTGCAACCGAATGGGCTAATTGACGATGATTCTGATATGGAGAAGACAAGTGGGGATCAGGAAAATACAGCCGAGGAAGATCTAGCCTTGAGTTCCAACGCTAATGAGCTGATTTTTTAGTGCCCCATGTACCTTCTCCACCAAAGCTCAAGGATTCTGGTGGTTTTGTAATCTCATGCCCAATTGGTAGTCATGTCTTAGGTAAAGCTCGATGTAACATTAGAGCTAGAATACATTTGGAACCACGGTGGGACGAATAAGGGGTCCATGAGAAGATAGCCGATGATCCTATTGTGTTTGAAAAACTTCAATCCAACATTCCGTTCACAGACACAATGGACCATGAACCTAGCTATTTGAAGTTTATAAATAAAATTTTATCCAAAAGTAACATGCTAGGTGAACTTGATATAAGGGCCCCTATTGCAGCAAAACCCTCAAATGTTACACGGTTATTAATGGATGGAGGGTTCCTCAATTATTGAAGGGGAATTGAATATAAATTGAAGAAGTCAGGCTGAGACTAACAAACAAGCGCTACTTGGGAGGCAACCCAAGTTTAAAGTTTAATTTTTAGTTTTAGTTTTTATTTATTTTATTAGGTTTCATAGTAGTTAATAAATTTGCTTCTATTGTGTTTACAGGTTATTCGAGTCCAATTCAAGTGCAATGCCTTATTCATTTCAATGTGTCTAGCCTATTCTTTAGACTTAGCAAACAAGGAGAAAGATTGCTATATTTTTATAGAAGTCCTCTGTTTTAATTTTTTCTATCTTAGCCATTAAGGACAATGTCTAGTTTAAGTTTGGGGGGTGTTCTTGTGTTTGTTTATTTGGTATTTAAATTTAGTTAGATTTTTATTTTAGTTAGTATGTTTTTAGGATAGGTGAGCAATGGTTTGATTTGAATTTGATTATGGCCAAGGATAAGAAAAAATTGTGATTAATTTTGTTTTAACTCTTGCGATGTTGAGAAGTACGCTTAGTTTATATTTTGACTTATAAGTTGGGTTTACACTATTTGTGATCTTCTTGAACTTCAAAGCATATATCCATCTATTTAGCTAGTTGTGTCTTACGGGAAAAAAAATTTGGTTGAATACTTGTGAAAGATATCATTGAAATTTTAAAATCTTATTTGAGCATCAGTTGAAGTGAAATTTAGGCATTAACATAAGTTTGAGAGAAATCTTGGGTTATTAAAAATTTTAAAAATTGTGAAACCTTCCTGAGTTAGAATAATAAATCGTGTGGTGGGTTGATGGAGTGTAAAACGCACTCGTGCGAGAGAAAATGAGAGGACGTGTAAAACACACTCGTTCAATGGGAAGTGAGAGGGAGCGTAAAATGCAATCACTAAAAAAGAAAGAAAAATTATGTTTTAAAATACTTGGGAAGGGTTCAAGTGTGCTTAAATGTATGAAATATCCTTTTGATCCTCTAAATTTTATGTTTTGCCTTTATTAGCGGAAATTGATATGAAAGCAGGTTTTTAGAGTTGATTTAAAAATCTTTTATGAGTATTTGATTATATGATCTAGTGTGAGTCATGACTAATTTGAACATTTGGATGTATAAACGCACTTAAAGGATCATGAGTAGTTGTGGAACTAATGATTAGGTTGAAATTTTAGGCTTTGCATGTTTTAAGAAATTTTTCTTGAGTTAACATTAGAAGAAATCTTTGAGGCTATTATGTAAATTTTTATTAATTCATTGCTCGAGTCGTGTGAGTTCTTATTTAGAATTAGTTGTTATAATTGTTGTTCTTAGTCTTTGCTTGAGGACAAGTAAAGATTTAAGTTTGGGAGTATTTAATGAGTGAGTTTTATACCTACGAACTAAGTACATTTGGCTTGATAATTTGTGAGTTCTTAAGTATTTTAAGTTAGTATTAGGTATTATAGTTTTTTTTTGTTATTTTGTAGGAAGAAGTAAGGAAACGCAATCCGAACATTTTTTGGAGTACAATAAGCAAACAAATGCAAAAAAGGAAGATTGCAGGGGTTTTAACAATAGGTTGAATGCATGTTCTTGGTTTGGAATATATTTTATTGTAGAGCTACTCCTTAGTTTTCTGGAACATCTTGAATCGTGACAATCGGAGTTCGGAAGAGAAAGTAATGACCGTTTTACCAACGGACGTTGAACCCCAAAGTTTGGAGTTACCATTTACATAGCAGCCACTTTAAACCCAATTTCAACTTTGATTCAATCCGAATATCTCCATTCTCAAAGAATGAAAGTTGTAGATCTCGTCGAGAGCTTCGATTTGATAGGTGACAGGCACGTAACTCCTCCCGGATCAAAAGTTATGACCATTTTACCAATAGATGGTACAGTAGAAAAATAGTCGGTCGCGGCCGCGCCAGTTCCTAGTGTATTTTGGGCACGGTCGAGCTAGTCTGCAGAAGGAAAAACTTAGTTTTTACCACTTGGGCACGACAGTGCTGCTTCCTAGGCCAAATATGGGCGCGACCGCGCTGAGTCGAGTTGTTGAAAAGATTATTTTTTATCCAAATTAAATTGAACAAAGAGTGTAACTTCTAATTGGTTTAGGACTTTAACTAGAACCTAAAAATACATTATGTGAGGCATAGAATAAAGGAGATGTTGCTACTTTTTGCTAACCCTAGTTGGAGAGAAAGAGATGGAGGTTTTAAGCAATTGTAAGAGCACAAAGGATTCAAGTAAGGAGCTGAATGAGAGACTCAAGGATTGCATCTACAGATTCTATTCTCTTCTCTACCTCTTATTTTGTATTCTTGAATGCTTTATCAATTGTGGGTTATAGCTTTTAATTCAATCATGAATTAATTTCTTTTTAAGATTACAATGGAACTTATTGCGTAGCTTTTATTAATTATTGTTGATTATTATCGGATTGTCTATTATGATTTGTGATTAATTACTTAATTGTCTGATCAACAATTACCGTGGTAATCTATATGAAATCGAAAGATGGATTATAGATTTAGACCTAATCATAATAGCATGTGATTGTGTTTTTTAAATGGTGATGGAACTCATAATTTGTGTCTAGGTTAGAGATATACCTATACGCCGCATGTAATCTGAAAGAGAACCTGAGCTTTAAATCCTTTTTAATTGTAATTCACATAGAGATATAGTGAATTAGTTAAGTACGGTATTCACCTTAATTCTATCATCTGTTAATTTAAGTTGATTCGTTTATGATACATCGAGAGATGGTTATAAATATTGATGAGTTCTTGATTAACAATCTGAAATAGTTAGCATAACTTAACAAGAAGTATATTAATTCAAGTGAAACATTAAGTGAAATTGTAATCTTAAGTATTTTTATCTGAATTCAATTCTTGGTATTTAGTGATTAGTTAGTTTAGTACTTTATTTTCAAAATTCAACAACTATTATCGAATTGTTTAAATAAAATTAATTTGATTATGTGTTAATACTTGGTAGTTATTATTAAATAATTCTTTGTGGGTTCGACACACTCTTATCACTTTGTGGACTGTGTATACTTGCGTATTTATGCTGTATAGAATTAGGCAAACATAAAATGCACTCACCCATAAATACATGCAATAAGTGAGAAAGAGCGTAAAACGCACTCACTTGCAAAAGAAAAGAATATGTATAGTGTGATATGGAGCATAAAATGCAATCACCTATAACAATTTGAAGTTGAAGGTTCTATTGGCTGAAAAAGAATAGCAAGAAAATTAAGTTTTGAGTAAGTTGTGCACAGTTATTGTTCCATATGAGCTTATTTGAGTATTTTTGTTGATCATAGGGAGGATATTTATGTGGATGAATATTAATTTGAAGATGTACAGTGGTGAATGACAAAGTTGTTATTGTGAATTGATTGATGAGTGTTGATCAGATTTCTGTTAATTAGTATTGATATTAATGGTTGGGAATTGAGTTGAAACCTTTGAAAGTTTAGTTGAATAGTCAGATGAGTTTAATAGACATTTATTTTGATTTACACGAGGACGTGTAAAGGCTAAGTGTGGGGGAATTTGATAAGTGCATAATATTCTATGATTTTAATTCCTTTACGTTTAGTTTTATTACATGTTTTATGTGTATATGAGCTTAATAAGGTATTTATTATTTTCAAAAAGAGTTGGAGCTGAAAAGAAGGAAAAGGGATCAAAATGGGCACGCAAAGGAGCAAAAAGAGAAAAGAGACAAATTGCGGAGGGTCGCGACGCTCTAAAGGCAAGTCGCGACACTCTAAGGCTTTCGTGGGCGCGTGAGGCGCGTGGTAGATCGGTGAATTTTCCCAACTTTGTTATTTTTGGAGGAATTCGACTGGAACTTGAATTGTTACTTCATAGGGTTTTAGGACTTTGACCTAGGAGTATAAATATATATTTTTAGTCAAGTTTAAAGGGACTACTTCTGATACACACAATTGTAAATCCTAAAATTGGAGGCAAGATTGAAGGCATGTCAGGCTAAGCTTTCTTATTTAGTTCTAAAGGATGTTGAACCTTATTTGTAATTAATGATTTAATTAAGTTTATATTATTTATTCCAAAAAACAAACAAATAATTTTGGTTAGGTAATAAGAAAATTAGGGTTTTGTTATTCTGGAATGTGACATGAGCTTAATTTTGAGTTGAATTTAACCTTTAGCACTATGATTCTGTATTTTTTATTAGAAGGATGAGAAACGAGAGAGGAGAATGAGTGAATGATCACAAAAAGCTTTCATGTTCTTTTTTTATAACTACTTGAGAACTAAAATATTGAGCAAGTGCCTAAAATTCTTTTAGGCTGATCTAAAATATTTTTTGTTATTGACAAGTGAGCTAATCTAAGACATTATTTTAAAATTAGAGTGACTCCATATTTATTCTAGTTGATCTAGATGGTTTTACAGTACGGTGTAAATAATTTTACCTTATTCAGTAGAATTTAGTTTACAACATGGCGTGGAATGGATGATATCTTTACTTGGTTCTATTTCCATATGTATGGTATGCAAATTCTATAAATGGAGTCGGAGAAAATTAGATAATGATCAAAACATTGATTAGGCAGTATAAAGGAATAGATGAGTTGCAACTTTTATGTAAGGAGTAGCTCTACATAAAACCTTTGCAAGTGGAGTAGCTCATTGCTTTCTAGACCTAATAAGTTGTGTTGAAATTTGACTATTAGTACTATTTCTACATGGTTGAATCTTGTTTTGTAGTGCCTTTTGAAGAAGATGACAAAGTTCCTAGCATATAGTTTATCAATCATAATTACCATGAGGCAATGTTTTCTATGATCAAGAGAATAAATGGTATTGCATCCCAATTTAAGTGTCCTAATGATTTGTTGGTTACATTTTCTTAAAGAATGTATTAGCCATGTCATTCTGTAATTTTTTTTTGGAAAAATATTGCCGCAAAGGAGCATGTTGTTGGTTGGTATAATACAAGTCCAAAGCTGTGAGAAAATGACCTAAAATGTTCATGGTTTATTTAATAAGTAAGATTTAATATTGATCCATGAAATTCATGCTTGTTTTTTACGTTACATAAAAATGCCTTTCCATCTAATCTTGATTAATTTCCAAGGGTGGGGAGGTCTGAACCACTTTAAAGCACATTATATTTGTAACCTTCATCTCCTTAAGCTTCTTTTTTATCTGCATATGCATTCGTTAGAAGCCAAACGCAAAGTGCAATTGAGCTTGGGGATTTATTAGTAACCTGGTCTTGGGTTTTACTAATGTATTGAACCTCATGAGTTTGAGCTCATGTTATAGCAGCTAGGGTTTTCTAGTTACTATAAAAACATTGTTTGGTGTGTGGATCATTGTAAAGTGTGTGTGAGGCATCTTATGAATACATCAGACAAGTAGGACTAGCCAAATTTATGAACCTGGGTATATCGTGTATTTTTACTTTTCCATCTTCCATATAATATCTGTGTGATTATAATATTATTTGTTCTTAAATTCAAATAGTTATTTGTCAATGGCAGTAAATGTATCTTTTCTTTAGTTTCTATTATTGGGTGGTATAACAATTTATAAGAGCACATTATATTTTGTTGTTCTCCAAGAGATGCTAAACAGCATATAATTTTTTTCCCTACTTACTTATTGATAGAATTTGGTATGCAAAGTCTTCTTATTAGAAAATTTTTTGAGATATAGAAGTTCCAGATTGAGGAATTTAATTATGGCAATTAAACTGCACTGCAAGATGAGACTATATCATGCATTATCCATATTAAGTTATCAAGAGCTAATTCCATGAATAGGACTATGCTTGCTTGCTCTTCTCCAGTATCGTTGAAATGATATATTCTGTATTTCTCTTGATTCATGTTATGTCAAAGTCTGAAGTCTAAGTTTTTTGTGATCCTATTTACTTCTCTCTATCTTCATGTGTAGTTCAAGTGTATCTCATATATGAAAGAGTTTTAACAGAGAGAAAATTCTACTTGCAGTGTTTTGTCACTTGATATTGTGGGGGGGGGGGGGGACAAAAAAATGAGGAGAACCCCAATTTTGTTGCAGTACACCTTAAATAAGAGTCATTTGGATAATTTGGTTGTTGGTCATTAGCCGGGTTAAGTTATGTGAATCTTGTTTTGTACATTATGTATTCTTAGAGGTATGCACAAGGGGATGTAACGCCCCCAAATCCGGGTCTATCTTTAAACCCGGGTCTGGTGCATCATAGTACTACCCATCCAATATACACATATATCTAACTATATAATCTTAAATGACATGAATGTAATTATTATATTATTACAATATGTCTTACTCTAATCCTAAGTTTTATAACCATTACATCATTCATCGTCATACTATTAATAAATATTACCCTTTGACATTTAAGTAGCAAAAGCAGTCTTTTGCTCCTCACCTACTCTGGCAATAATAAGTGCCTTCTCTATCTCATTAATCCATGATTAAGCCTCTATAGGCTTGGTGGTTTCCTTAGACTCGGGTGGTTCCACTCTCCTGAAATCCCTGAAGCTTGCTACTTGCAAAACTGGTGGATTTATGTTTACTCCGACGGAGTTTCTATTAAAAACCCCTACTAACAAATTTATATGCTACTGCATAGGGTTTCTCTTATTCCCTATTCTCGTTTTCGTTTTCTAGTTCTTCTTGCATTATTTGCGTTTTAGGCCTACCTCTCGGCGGTATTCTTTGTTTAATGAACTACATTATCATTATTATCATTCCATTTATTATTTTAAAGCATTTTTATTTAATACTCAAAATATCACTCATTACATACCACATAACCAAACATATTTAATAAATATTCTTATATTAATATGCTTCTTAATTCTTACAACTTACATCTTTATAGCTTTCATTATTTACATATCCATCCCTCTATTGCTTACAAAAAGATGGGATTCACATAACCTATTCCACAACTTATACAAAAGTTGGGACTTACAAAAGATATTCCGCTATTCATATAAAAGCTGGAATTACATTCTTACACAGATATATATATATATATATATATATATATATATATATATATATATATATATATATATATATATATATACCTATACATCGTTTACTATACTACCTTCATAAGGTATTATCCTACCTTAGTTACTTAAATAAATCCTAATTCTCCGACTTTAATCCTTCGTCTTGTCCTCACTCCTCCTGTCCTATCACCCAACAATTCTTTACTAAATGATCTAACAATCCACACCTATAGCATCCATAATTCTTCGATTTGGGGCAGTTAGGAGAGATGCATCCCTCATTCCCACAATGGTAACATATCTTCGGTCCTTTCCTACATACGCCCGTATGCATCTTCCCACAATTCTTACACTCCTTGACTCCATTTTTGGGTGTCCCTGCTTGCTTCCAGAATTTCCTGGATTGTTGTTATTCCATTTCCTCTTCCCCTTCTTACTCAGAGCTTGGAGCAATATATTGCATCCGGCTCTCACTTCATCGACTTATACTCGCAACTTATTACGTTCCTCTGCCATTTTACTTAATGACATTACTAATTGATCGTTTAACGATCTCTCCATCTTCCACATTCCCTCCAAGACAAACACCCTATTCTTCAGAGCCTGCACCTCAGCTGATGATTGACCAACTTCGCCTGTTACACTTTCTTTTTCTCCTTCTTTTATCCCTCCTTCTGGCTCTATCGGAGCTTCCTTGGGATTTGATTCTCCCTCTTTCACTCAGCTCCATCTCAAGGAAATCTCCAAGATCACTCCCTAGATCCACAATAGGTTCATCTCTTAATACCTCCTCAGGGTCATTCTTATTGTGAGCCTCAACCTTAGCTATACGCTCGGGTACTGGCTCGGGTTGAGCGATAAGCTCCTCGTTTACTACGCGAACATTTCTATACTCTACTTCTTCTACTGACATCTACAATCCAATTTTAATATCTTGATTAGCACATAACAACAAAGTATATTTATTAATATCACATAACAAATATAGTTTGTTTTAGTTTTACTGTTACTTTTTTTTTATTATTATTATTCTTTGATGAATTTCCTTAATTCATTCCTTAAAAACTCTATTTGAGTTCATCTCTTGACTGACTTCTCTAATTAACTCTTTCAAGGTTATATTCCTAAGGTTTTCCCTAACCTAAGGTTTATAACCTACAACTTTGATACTAACATGTAACGCCCACAAATCCGGGTCTACCTTTAAACCCGGGTCCAGTGCGTTACAGTACTACCCATCCAACATACACATATATCTAACTATATAATCTTAAATGACATGAATGTAATTACTATATTATTACAATATGTCTTACTCTAATCCCAGGTTCTATAACCATTACATCATTCATCGTCATACTATTAATAAATATTACATTATTTATAATAATAAATTCTTCATAGTCTAACACTATTACACATATGGATATTATAATCCTACTCGTTAACTTTTCCATAGCCTTTGTCCCTCCGGGAACCATCGACAGTCTCTGGCTTAACTAAAAACATTTAATTTTAAGTAAGAATGAGCATTCAATTACTCAGCAAGTATAACAGTTTAATAACAACAAAATCAAGAATCATATCATCATTTCTCAACAAATTAACAATAGTTATGAACTATACTGAATAGACAGGAATAATACTTTACTTTTGTTTGAAGTAATTTTCAAAACAACATACTGAATGGTCATAAGATCTTTGAACTTTTTCTTTTTTTCATTCATATAAGGTTTCACTATATTTCTACCGTAAACCGACATGCTTACGAGCACTTCTAGGTGATCGGCCGATAGTACTCTATGTTGATCAACACTCTACTTGTAAATAACTATATGCGTTTGGTTTAGGCGCTTGAAGCCTTGTCGGAATATCTGACTGAAAAATTTCCCTATTATTAGGGTTTTTATTACATACATACAATTTGAATCCTAACCGAAACAATTCAGTTGTATAGCTCTACTTAACCTTAATAATATTTCAAAGATTTATAATTCAATCGATAAAATATTTAAACATTTGTCTAGCCGAGTCAAATGGCATCGACAATCATCATAAACAGTTCATGGATAATAAAACTTGAAAGCTTTAACAGTTTATGCATGACATTGCTTGAACACTTGTACAAATACTAAACGATTTGCATAAGTTTGGAAATCACATAATCATTTAAGGATTATGTAAATCTGAATAACAACATGACATAAAAACTCTACAAGAACATAGTCGAATAAAGTTAGGAAACTTGCATTCAATATAAAAATCAAATGAAGTTAGAGAACTTACCTCAAGCGTCTTCTAGAAAATAATGCTAGTTTGCCCATCGAATGGCCTACACAATTAAGTTTACATACACATACCAATTAGCCACATAATTGATGTTTCTTATAGTTTACATTATCTTTATTTCATGTTTAATAATGTCCGTTTCATTAGAATCGGAACACCTTTTAAGTTCATTTACGATTGACTTGGCGTTTAGAAGTTCGCACGTCATATGCCCAACCCTGACTGTACAAATGCCTAAGCGATACGCCAATGCGTAGGTTTCGCACGCTTTTAAAACTCATACAAGACTCCTTGATTAATATTAAGTCTCTTACATTTCATACTATTTGTCTTTTAGGACTTAAAATGATCTCTTTTATTGACTTAAGCATTGCACGTTATGTACGCGATAGCCCGACGCTCGACTGCACAGCAGCACACCTGACCAGGCCTTGATCCAGGTCTGCGCAGCTGTGCCCACTGGCAGCGCAGCTGCACTGAGCTCTCAGGAAGTCTTAGCGCAGCTGCACCAAGGACCAGCGCAGCTGCGCTGAGCCTTGGTCAACCCAATTTGATTTTTACGCTCTGATGTGCCTATTTCGTAATGTCGTAACTTCGTTATTCCGCATCAGAATGAGTCCGTTTTTGAGCCATTTTACTCCTTGTAGCAAGTTATATACTTTCCCCCAGACAAAATAATTTCTAAAGTTCTCCAACAAGCCTAAAAATTTGGCTCAAAAGTGGTTTTAATCTAGTTTTCATTATTGAACGTCTTTTATTCCAACTTTCGCCATGACTTCGTCGTAGCACATTTTTATTCTATTCCACTTGGAACATTTACAAGACTTATACACGTTTATTTCCTTCTTCTTAGGTTTTATTACTAATATGCAAATGATGGTTTTAAACTTGTCCATCAACAACATTTACATTGAGTTTCATACTTTTCTTGGTTTGATTTATTATTAACGTTATGTTCTTGCTTAACATGCATTTATCGGGTAAATATTAGTCCTCTAATGTCATCACCCTTGTATCGCCTAGATCATTCAATAATCTATCATATAGCCAACATCCACCAACAATGTAATTTTATTTAAATATTAAAGCACAAGAGATGGTTTTAGGGTTTTTACCTTTTTGTGTTATTGCTTATTCTTGATGAAGATGTTTACTAGTTGCTAGCTTTTCTTCCTTCCTTCCTTCTTTGATCTGAAATCCCCTCTCTCTCTCTCTCAATTTTGCTATAGGGTCTCTTCTAATACTTGTGAATTAGTAAGTATTATGAAGTGAATGGGTGGTTATTTATAGGATTTCCAATGCTTAGGGTATTTAGGTCTTTAAAGCAACTTTGCTAAGGTTTATAAGTATTCTCCTTAGGTTTGGTCTTGAGTGGTCTTTCCCTATAACTTTTCATTCCTTGCAACCATGCCCTTAGCTAACTTGACCATGGTTGAATTAAGATAACCGACCAAAGACTTTTGAGGTAAACATTAAATGGTTTACTTAGCTTATGGGGAAAGCTTTACCAAGATTCCCTAACAAGCTTCTCCTCCCCTCAAGTGGTTGGATCCCACCCCCTTGGGGGTCCCATATGGGTTGCCCCATCCATTTTGCCCACCCATCGATCCATGGTTGACCTGCTTTGTTCCAATTAGGTTTTGGGCTTGAATTAGTATTTGTTTGGGCCAATCTTTTGGGCTTTCTTAATAATTTATCTTGGGCCTTCATTAAATGATGTTGGGCCTCCTACATTACTTCCATTGGGCTCTCGAAAACAAAGCTCGAAGGATTAAAGATTAAAACATTGACTTTCATTGACTTTTCGTAATCCGATCCATAGCCAAAAAATTATGTTTTTCTTTTTCGAATTTTATTAGATATTACGCTTCGTGACATCATATAAACGCTATTGCGTCTTTCAAAATTTTGAAAAACGTGAAAGGCGTTTTTAACGTGAATAATGTTATTTCGTCTTTTTCTCAGGAAAAATTTTATTTCTTCGTATGAAACCTTAGTTCATTAATTCTAACATGTAAACACATTCTTGGTCATAATACGACCTTTAAACATATAACAAAAACTAATACTCATAAAAATTAAGTTTATTCCATAAAACCCTAATTACAAGCTAATCAGGATTCTCGGTCATTACATTCTCCCCCCGCCATAAGGATTTTGTCCCCAGAATCATGATCCAAGGTTAAACAAAAAGATTAGGATAATTTTCTTCATCTTTTTTTTGAGTCCCCACTTCGTTTCTTTGGCGATGTGGCTCCTCCATACTACTTTTACTGACGGTATTATCTTATTTCTTAAGTCTTGCTCTTTCCTATCAATTGTCTAAATCAGAATTTCTTCTTATGTTAAGTCTTTTTCAACCTACATAGGTTCATACTTAATTACATGCTTATAGTCGTAATTGCCGACACATGAAACATATTATAGATGTGCTCTAACTCATGAGGTAAGGCACTTCTCTCACCCGGCTTACTACTACCAACGGTCCTATAAATCTTGGACTTAGCTTCCCTTTCCAGGGAGACACTTTCAAAAATACGTATGACGCGACTTCAAAATCTTTGTTCTGGCGATGCTGATCTGCATACTTCTTTTGTCGATCTTGAGGCGTTTCTAGCCTTACGCGTATTAACTTAATAATCTCCGCAGTCTGCTGCACCAATTTTGGTCCCCACAGTCGACGTTCCCCTTCCTCGTCCTAGCACATTGGCGTTCTACACTTTCTCCCGTATAACACTTCGTATGGCGGCATGCCAATACTTGCGTGATAGCTATTATTACAAGCAAATTCTACTAAGGTAGGTGATCGTTCCTTTTTGTGAAATAGTAGAAATTGGCACTCCATGTCTTGAAATAATTTCTTCGACATAAAGTTTAGTTAATTAGTCTAAATTAATCCTATTCTTATTTGGCAAGCAATGTGCCGACCCGGTTGAACTATCCACTATAACTCATATAGTGTCGTACCTCTTCTGTGTCGTTGGAAGTCTTATCATGAAATCTATCGTGATATGCCTCCATTTCCACTCTGGAATTCCTAATGGTTATAACAACCTACTTGGTCTCTAATGTTTTTCCTTGACTTATTAACAAGTCATGCACCTACCGACGCATTTCGCAGCTTCTCCCTTCATATTCGGCCATCAAAATGATATCAGATGTATGGATACATCTCCGTACTACCAGGATGAATCAAGTACCTCGAACAATGGGCCTCTTACAAAATTCCCCCTTTAATCCTGGTACTGATGGTACCCAAATTCTTCCTTCAAATCTTAATACTCCCCCATTATCGAGTTTATACTAAATCTCTTTCCCCTAAGACCTGTAACTCATATCCGTAATACGGACAATACTTCGCACTGGTACCTATCAACATCATTGCACCCCTTCACACTCCTCATCTCTTAGTTGTGCTTCCTTTACTCTGCCCAATAAGGTTGGACGAGTATCTATTGAAAATAACTTCTCCCTTGATTCCTTTCAAAATCTAACTTCTAACTCCCTTTTAGCCATCTCCATTATTAGCTCATCATGAGCCGTTAAGATTGACAATTCTCCTAACCCTTTATACCTAAGGCGTCGGCCACTATATTCGCCTTTCTCCGGGTGATATAGAATCTCACAATCATAGTCTTTAATCAATCTTAACCACCTCCTATGTCTCATGTTCAACTCCTTCTGTGTGAAGATATACTTTAGACTTTTGTGGTATGTGTATATCCATATTTCTCCCCGTATAAATAATGCCTTCATATCTTTAAGGCAAACACTACTACTACCAATTCTAAATTGTGAGTAGGGTAACCCTTCTCATAATACTTCAACTATCATGACATGTACGCAATAACTTTACCGTGTTGTATAAGCATGCATCCAAGTCCCCTATGCGATGCATCACAATAAACTAAAAAAATTGTTGTGTCATCTGGTAAGGATAACACTGGCGCTTCACATAATCTCGTCTTCAGTTCCTAAAAACTCTCATCGCATTTCTCCGTTCATACATACCTCACCGCCTTCCTTGTCAAATTTGTTAACGGAGTGGCTATCCTCCAAAAATCTTAGATAAATCTTTGATAGTATCCTGTTAACCTTCAAAACTACGCATTTATATCGGCGTCTTTAGTTGTTTCCAATTAATTACCACTTCCACTTTCACTAGATCTACGGATATACTGTCTTCGTTGATTACGTGCCCCAATATTGGACCCTCTTTCTAATCAAAATTCACAACTTAATGGATTTCGCGTACTATTTCTACTTCCTTAGTGTCTCTAACACAACCCCTAAGTGTTCAGCATGGTTTCCTTGCGTTTACGAATAAACCAGAATGTCATCGATGAACACAACTACAACTTACTTATATATTGCTTGAACAATCTGTTCGTCAGAACCATAAATGTGGCTAGCGTATTCGTTAACCCAAACGACATAACCAGAAACTCGTAATGGTCGTAATGAGTCCTGAATGTTGTCTTCGGTACGTCCTCTCTTCTAACCTTCAACTGGTGATACCCCGTTCTTAAATCTATCTTAGAAAAATATTTTTCCCCTTTCAACTGATCAAATAGATTGTCGATCATGGACAACGGATACTTACTATTGATCGTTACTTTGTTCAACTCTCCATAGTCGATACAAAGCCTTAATGATCCATCTCTCTTCTTAATGAATAACACTGGTGCTCCTTATGGAGACACACTTGGTTGGATATATTACTTATCTAATAATTCTTACAATTATATCATCAATTCCTTCATTTCTACTGGTGCCATGCTATATGAAGTCTTTGAAAATGGTGCCCTTCCGACACAACGTCTATAACAAACCCGATCTCCCTATCTGCCATAAGACCTGGCAACTCGTCTGGAAATACATCTGCAAACTGCCTTCACAGCCTTTTGGCTTGCATTATCGTCAGACAACGAGAATGTCTTAGCGATTTACTACCCCTACCAACTACCTTAGACTACTTCAAAGTCTTAAGGTTTACTAACTTCTTCTAGTAATCTATCATTGCCCCTTGATTATACAACTAATCCCTTTTTAGGTTTACATCGAATTCTCCAGTTGAGTCGAAATTAAATCTACCGTCAACTCATGCTCCTTTATCTTAACGCAACAACTTCTATGAATATCTTTCATGGAATTTGCACTACCTAAATTTTGTTATGGAGCCAGGGTTTCAGGCCCTGCTCAAACCTCCTAGCCTTCCTCTCCTCGGTGTCCACTTGGTGTGGAGTAACCTAGCCAGTTCATTGAACTTGGCGACGTACTGGGGAAATAACACATCCCCCTGTTTGAATTCTAAGAATCTCCTCTCCATCCAACTTCGCATACCCCTGTGAAGGTAGTTCTCGATGTATAACTCCACGAACCATTCCCAAGCTACTACTCCCTCACTAGCCCTGTGCTGGTTTGCCTTCCACCAGAAGTTAGCTTTACCCTTTGACATATAAGTAGCAATAGTAGTCTTTTTTTCCTTACCTACTCTAGCAATAATAAGTGTCTCCTCTATCTCATTAATCCATGATTGAGCCTCTATAGGCTCAGTGGTTCCTCTAGACTCAGGTGGTTCCACTCTTCTGAAATCCCTGAAGCTTGCTACTTGCAAAACTGGTGGATTTATGTTTATTTCGACAGAGTTTCTATCAAAAACCCCTCTACACTTTCTTCCGTACAACGCATCGTAAGGTGGCATGCCAATACTTACGTGATAGTTATTATTATAGGCAAACTCAACTAGAGGTAAATGGTCGTCCCAATTTCCCTTAAAATTTATAACACAAGCTCTCAACATATCCTCCAATGTCTGGATGGTCCTTTCGCTCTGGTTATCAGTTTGAGGATGGTATGTTGTGCTCAGTCTTATCTGTGTTCCCATACGCTCTTGTAGTCTTTTCCAAAAAATTGATGTGAAACGCGGATCTCGGTCCGACACGATTGACACTGGAACACCGTGCCTTGAAATAACTTCTTTGATATATATAACTTCGCCAACTGATCTAAATTAAACCTAATTTTGATCGGCAAGAAATGTGCTGATTTTGTCAGTCAATCCACGATAACCCATATCGCGTCATAGCGTTTTTGAGTAGTTAGAAGACCTACCACGAGATCCATCGTAATATGCTCCTATTTCCATTCTGGTATCTCCAATGGTTGCAACAAACCACTTGGCCTTTGATGTCCCACTTTAACTTTCTGGCATGTTAGGCACTTTGCAACACATTCAGCAACGTCTCTTTTCATATTCGACAACCAAAAATACAGACGAAGGTCCTGATACATTTTTGTGCTCCTAAGATGAATCGAATATCTCGAATTATGACCGTCATGCAAAACTTCCTCTTTTACTTCTGGTACTGGCATTACCCAAATTCTTCCTTCAAACCTCAATAATTCTTCGGTATCGATTTTAATTAACATCTGCTCCTTCGGAAACTCTTTTCCTTATCTTCTCACACTCTTCATCCTGGAGTTGTGCTTCCTTAACTTCACTTCTAGCTCCAATTTTTCCATATCGGCTATGAGCTCCTCCTAAGTAGTTAACATCAACAATTTCTCCTAGCCTTTTCTACTTAAGGTGTCGGCAACCACATTTGCCTTTCCCGGATGGTACAGAATTTCGCAATCATGGTCCTTGATCAACTCCAACCATCGCCTTTAACGCATATTTAAATCCTTCTGTGTAAAAATATACTTCAAACTTTTATGGTCCGTGTATATCTCACATTTCTCCCCATAAAGATAGTGACTCCAAATCTTCAATGCAAATATTACTGCAGCTAATTCTAAATCATGGGTTGGATATCTTTTTTCATAATCCTTTAACTGTCGCGATGCATACGCAATGACCTGGCCGTTTTGCACAAGCACACATCCTAGTCCCTTGTGCGATGCGTCACTATGCACCACAAAATTCCTTGTATTATCTGGCAAAGACAACACAAGTGCCATACTTAACGTCTCCTTCAATTCTTGAAAACTTTCTTCCCATTTCTCCGTCCAAACGAACTTAGCTACTTTCCTTGTCAAGTTAGTCAACGGAATGGCTATCTTGGAGAAATCTTGAATAAATCATCTATAATATCTTGTCAATCCTAAGAAACTCCTTACTTTTGACGGTGTCTTCGACTAATCCCAATTTATCACAGCTTCTACCTTTGATGGATCTACCGAAATTTCATCCTTATCAATCACATGTCCAAGAAATTGTATATGTTCCAACCAAAATTCGTATTTTGAAAACTTCGCATACAACTTCTCTCTTCTTAATGCCTCTAATATCACTCTCAAGTGTTCTACATGCTCTTCTTGGATTTTAGAATATACCAATATGTCATCGATGAATACCACTACAAACTTGTCCAAAAATGGCTTAAACACCTTATTCATTAAGTCCATAAATGTTGCAGGTGCATTAATTAAACCAAATGACAGTACCAGAAACTCGTAATGACAATATCGAGTTCTGAATGTCGTCTTCCGTATATCTTCCTTCCTCACCTTTAACTGATGATATCCACTTCTCAAATCTATTTAAAAAATACTTAGCTCATTTCAACTAATCGAACAAATCATCAATTCCTGGCAACGGATACCTATTCTTAATAGTGACCTTATTCAACTCTCTATAATTGGTACAAAATCGAATTGATCAATCCTTCTTCTTGACAAATAACACCGGCGCTCCCCATGGTGATACGCTCAGCTGAATATACTTCTTATCTAATAATTCCTGCAGTTGAACCATCAACTCTTTCATCTCCACTAGAGCCATACGGTACGGGGCTTTCGATATAGGGGCAGTCCCTGGTGCTAAATCGATCACAAATTCAATTTCTCGATCAGGCAGAAGTCCTGGCAAATCGTCTGGAAACACATCCACAAAGTCTCTAACAACTGGTATCTCTTCCAGCTTTATACCCACCTTCCGAGTATCGACTATGTAGGCTAAATACCCTACACATCCTTGTCTCAACAACCTCTTGGTATGCATCATCGTCAGACAACTTGCTTGTCTAGGCGACTTGCTGCCATAAAATATTACCTTTGACTTCTTCAAAGTCATAAGGTTTACACACTTTTTTGACAATTAATTATTGCCCCATGGTTAAACAACCAATCCATTCCTAGGATCAAATCAAATTCCCCAAGTCGAATTGGAATCAAATCCACCGACATCACATGACCCTTAATATCTACACGACAATTTTTGTGTACAAACTTAACAGGAATCACTTCCCTATTCGCTATTTCTATGTTCAGAGGGTAACCTAACTCTTCTTGAAGCAATTCTAATTTTCTAGCAAATTTGTCGAATATAAATGAACAAGTAGCACCCGAATCAAATAATACATAAGTATTTATATCATTGATCAGAATGATATCTGACACCACATGTTTTGATTGCACAGCATCCTGCACCGTCATGTTGAATGTTCGGGCAGTTGGTCGATTTGATGATGCTAGTTTGGTGATAGTCAACTTTCCACTGTTGCTATTATTACCTCTGCCTCCACTAGCTTCACCTGCTACTTTCTTGGGACAATTACGAGCAAAGTGATCCTTCGACCCGCAACTGAAACATGCTCCCTTCTTCGGGCTAGGGCAGTTTGTCGCAATATGGCCCTCTTGACCACAGTTGTAACATACCTTTTTTCCTTTCATGCACACTCCCACGTGATTCTTCCCATAGTTACTACAAGCCTCTATTCTCTTCTTCTGATTCCCCCGCTGATTCCCAGCAGTAATACTATCATTCCATTTCCTTTTCTGATTATTGCCATCGTGACTTCTTGTTGCCTTATTATCACTCTTACTCTTCTTCTTCTTCTCTTGGTTATATTTAGTTAGAGCATCGCTTCCTCCTCCTGCGATAATTGCCTTTTCCAATACTGCTATAAATGAATAAAGTTAAAACATTAAGATTCAACTATACAGCCAGGGCTTCAGTCCCTACTCGAACCTCCTCCCCTTCCTCTCGTTAGTGTTGACTTGATATGGCACAAACTTTTCCAATTCATTAAACTTGGCGGCATACTCGGGCACCGTCATCGTTCCTTGCTTTAAGTCTAGAAATTGAACCACCATCTGGTTCTGCGAACTCGTCGAAAAATACATCTCGAAGAACATCTCCTTAAACCTCTCCCAAGGAATTATCCCCTGCCCACCTCGGCACTTGTTCGCCTGCCACCAATAACTAGCTTCTGCCTTCAACATGAAAGTCGTGAAGGCAGTCTTTTGATCTTCGTTAACCCTAGCGACATCGAACACCTTCTCTATCTCCATAATCCAAGTTTGAGCTTCAACCGAATTCATAGAACCTAGAAATTCTAGGGGTCCAACAGTCTTGAAGTCTTTAAAAGTCGTGGCCTGTGTACCTGAGGTTGATTTGCAAATGCTCCTGTTAGCAGATTTACCAACTGCTGCACTGGGTTGGCATCAGCTTCGTTATTGTTCGTAGACCCCTCGAGGTTTGTTGACGTGGTTGTCTTCTTCTTGGCGGCATCTTACTGTTTGAAAATTCGCGATATTAGATCATTATTTATTCACGTACTAAAACATTTAAGCTTATCTTAAACATTTTAAAATAACACATAACATAACCAATTAACTTTAATATTTATTCATTTTTGCTTTGAAACATAACATAGTTACCATCATTGTTATTTACATCATCTATCCCGAAATAATAAAATTCCAAGATTACATCATCATGTCCCATTATTATATCAACATTTGGGATTTACATCTTATTAACTCTTATAGTTATTCACATATTATTTTGTTACTGCTCTAGCAACCTATAAGGACATTCCACGTCGCACAGCTTCATTGCACTATTGCTCCATAATACGAATCATCGTCCCTATTATGTACCACAGGCAATCCTCGAATTGCACTAGATAATAAAAGACTCAATCCTAAGCTCTATCAATCGCCGTGTGGAAAACATACTTCATCTCATCAATTTTGGCCTTCTTTGACCGAACCTTGCCTTTAATGAGATCTACACATTAAGAAGCCTTCATCCAAGAGTCTTCAGCTCTCGCTCGCTTAACTTACTCCTCTCTCAAGTCATTTTGCATGTTCCTAATCTCAGCCAATAAATGCCCTCTTTGATACTCTGACTGAGCTAAATTCTGCTCAAGCTCCGAAGTTTGCGCAGTGAGATCTTCAATCGCTACATCTTTTTGCTTTAGCGTGGCATGGTGCTCTACGGCTTGCCCTTCTAACTCCTCAACCCTATCCTATAACTCTATGTTACGGTCATACACTTCATCGAACATCTCAGCTCCAATAGAATTAAGTGGTGTCTCTTCAAGATCCTCTTCCTCAGATTCAGGATCAAACTCAGGCGTATACTCCGGACCTACAACAGTAACCAATGGGGATGGCTCCTTTAGCAGTAACTAGTCTCAGACTGTATGAATGTCTCGGGGCTCCTCCCCCCTAGCCTGGATGGATACTCCTATATCAGTCATCCTGACATCAAAATATTTTAAGTTTTAATTACTACTCGATACTACTCGTGTGCACATAAGTTATTGACAAGTAAGCACATAAATCATTTAATTAATTATCTTTAATGAATTCCTTAATTCATTCCTTAGAACTCGATAAGAGTTTTACCACCATTATGTTTTTGATCTCCTATATGGTTATAGCCTAAAGTTTTCCCACCTAAGGTTCATAACCCAAAGCTTTGATACCAACTTGTGACACCCCCAAATTCGGGTACTTCGATCCCACAAATCTGGTGCTCACTATTCATCACATTCATATCTAACTACCCACAATAAAGGATAATAACAATAATAAACTTAATAAACAATAACCCCATTAAAGAGGTTACATAATTAATACAAAATCCCAGGTCAATTAACCTTTAATTATTACATCGTCAGCGGAAAACAAAACAAAATCATAATTTCGTCTGATTACAAAATAAACTTCCTGAATGGAAAATAAACTAATCATCAGCTACTTGTGCATCTTGCCTTTGCCCTTACTAGTAGATGGCTCCTCAAACTTTTCAACCTTAGCTACAATATTTTTATGTAAGAATGACCAAAATAATTGCTCACTAGGATATTAATAAACAATAACAATATATTCATCATCAATGAATAAGCTTTTACTGAACAACATAACTTTCTCTGAAACCAGTCAATGATACTCAACAACTGTAAGCTCAAAGGAAAATTCGGCTTTTGAATGAATAATAGAAATCAGGGTCAAGTATAACTACGGATCGCAAGACCACGAACTATGTCCTAGGTTAACAAATATTTCTACCGTAACTTTTAACAGTCTTAGACTATATAGACCATCCATCTCGTACTCCGGGAGATCAGCTCTTCGTACAATGTATTATTGATGAGGACATACCTAGCTCGGATAAGGATGGGAGTCATGGAGGGCAAACATGGGCGAATCCAGTTCAAGTGCTAATTAGTCCAGTTACGAGGTTGCGAGCTAAACGATTCAAAGAAGGACTTAACGGATTAATTCAAGATGTTTGGAATGAAAAGAATTTATGGGCGAAGGATGAGTCTAAGTTCGTTATGTTGTTGCAATAAATTGGTTTAAAATCAGCAAAACAAAACGGATTGGATAGGAGTTTTGGGTCGCAACGCACGCATGAGCCACGACGCGCTTATTTGTGGGCCGCGGCACACAAACTCTGTTCCACGTACCAAATTTCTTTTAAGCGCGGATTTACACGGGATTTCAAGATTTTTAGTTATGATTTTGTTCTCAATTCTAATTAGAAGATATATTAGATAAGATTTCGTTTTCAAATCAATTTGTTTATTCCTTATCAATTAGGGTTACCTTTTGGGTAATATAAATAAGGATTGGCTGATGTTATTGAAAAACAATTATTATTCTGAGTTTTTATACAATTGAGAGCTATTCTCTACTTTTGGTTCTTTCAAGGATTTCTAAGTTATTATTCTTAGTTTTTCTTTTGAGATTCATAATTAACTTATCATACAACAAATCACAATTGTGTGTGGTATTACTCTACCGCATTATACAATCGTACGGAGATTATCGTTTACAACTAGATGAGGGTCAAAGTGTTGTTGGTGTTCCATCTTACACGCATTTCAATTGGTTGATCGATTATACTGAGGTTTATCGTCTACATATAGGCGAGGGGTTAAGGTATCAAAAGAGTTCCATTAAATTTTCTTACTAGAAACGATCCGAGCGAGGACCACCTCACGTAAGCGTGTCGTAGAGTCTATCATTTGGTATCAGAGCCGCGTTCTCTAGCTAAGTACCTATCTTTACTTTATTGTTGAGTTGTTAATACAAAAAAATCATTAGTACAAAAAAAAGAGAAAAATTATTATTAATATTCATCGTATTGTGAGTAATTTCATATTTGGTGCGATTAAGTAGAGTTACATATTCTATATTTGTTCCTGATAAGTTACTATTAAGTTGATTGGGAAAACTGTGATTGTCACTTGGTTAATTCGATAAGAACCTATTAGAGGGAATATTTTGATGTAAAAGGGTTAGTGGTGAGATCATTAGAGGGTAAAAGCCTAGTGAGTGCATACACGAGAGATTCATCATTATTAAGCAAAAACACGTAAGGGAGTGGTAAGGAAAATTATTCTTTTCTACTAAATTTTGTTTTGCAGCTAATAATGTCTGGTATGAAGGATAAGGGTTTGTTTGGAGAGGGATCCTCCACAAAAGGACAAAGGGAAGGATCAAGTGTGGACTTGGACGTTTTACTACAACAAGTAATTCGAAAATTAGATCTTTTTGATGATAGATTTGAGAGGATAGAAAGTATTCAAAGAGAGCCATCTCAAGTGATCATGGGTTCTCAAAAGAAGGAGAAGGTGTAGAAAAACGAGAATAGGGATAACGAGGATGATTCCTACGAAGAAGAGGTTGTTCCAATTATTGGAAGGCGGTTTGAGGCCAGGAATAGGAGACACAGGGATGATAGAGACGATCAGAGGAATCGGGTGGATGATAACTTGGGAAGCATTAAATTGAAGATTCCGTCTTTCCAAGGGAGAAGTGATCCTGAGGCTTATCTTGATTGGGAGAAGAAAATAGAATGGGTTTTTGAAGTTCAAAACTATTCAGAACGCAAGAAGGTACAGTTGGTAGCTACAGAATTTACAGATTACGTCATCACTTGGTGGGATTAATTGAAGACTAGTAGGAGGCGATGTGGAGAGCGGTCGATTGAGACTTGGGCTGAGATGAAGGCGGTTATGAAGAAAAGATTTGTACCAAGCCACTATCATCGGGAGTTAGTTTGAAGTTTACAAAGCTTGCAAAACGGTAGTTGGAGCGTAGAAGATTATTACAAAGATATGGAGATGTTGATGGCTAGGGCAAACATAAATGAGGATAGCGAATCAACAATGGCCAGATTTTCAGCGGGATTAAATTGGGAGATTGTAGACTTAGTGGAATGATAACATTACGTGGTATTGGAGGACATGGTACACATGGCTATCAAGATTGAGAAACAGCTCAAGAGGAGAGGTAGCCAACGTTCGATACTTAATTCGGGATTATCATGGAAGTCTAATGCTGGAAGGCGAAAGGAGAAACCAGTTGTAGTTAAACCCAAGGTGGAGTTTAAATTAGAAACAACTACCCGTGGGACGCAAGGTAAAACTGAATTACCTTCTTTTAGTCGTAATCGTGATATTAAATGTTTTAAGTGTCAAAACAAGGGTCATATATCAAGTCAATGTCCAAATCAATGATAAGTAGGTTTCATACCTACTTATTGGATACTATTTGGTTTCATTTGTTGCTTATCTAATAGCTATCTAGTGTAATTTCATGCATTTTTCCCTCTCTTTCGGTTTTTGATTCACTATTCTCATTTTACGGCTTTTGCATTGTGTTTGGTAAATTCGGCTCGGGATGTTGTGCTTTTGTGGATGGGTGCTATTTGATTGTTTGTTGATTGTGCAGGATTAGAGAGTAGAGAAATTATCCAACAGCAGCACTGCAGCAAACTGGCATCCGGCGCAGCTGCGCCCCTTTTACAAAGGACGTCGGCGCAGCTGCGCCCCTCCTACTCAAGCCCTGCCCCCGGCGCAGCTGCGCCCCTTTTACAAAGGGCGCCGGCGCAGCTACGCCTGTCGCCAGCCAGCCATGCAGCACGTTCCATCCAGCGAAGCAGCATTATCAAAAAATGGGGTGGTGCCTGATTTTGGGGATTCAGTGGGTTCGAACTTTATCAGTGGGAATCATAATAAGTCAAAATATGACAATTCATGCATGCATTATTAGCCAATTTTGGAATTCAATTTGCAGCTCTCCTCCTACACGAAAAATAGAGTAGTTTACTGCATGTTAGCTTAAAAACTTAGAATAGTCAGTTGAGCATTTTTGGCAATTGGAAATTGAAGAATGGAGCTATATGGATGCTAAATTGGAGATTGGGAGTGAGGAATCAACTATCTACACAACTTGGAAAATCACCAGAAGTTGCAGAACGGAAACAGGGAGCTTGAATATTTTCTATTTTTGATTAATTCTCCTATTTTGTAATTATGATGATGAACCAATTGTGCATGATGAACTCTAGTATTGTTATTATGAACTAAATTTAATTCTTGGGATTATAATGGATCTTTTGCATGACTAAGAATTGAAATGCTTCCTTATTTTTACTAGTTGGTTATGAAATGAATGTCTAGCATAATCTATACTCCATGTTTAATTGCTTGATCACCAATTACTGTGATAATTTATATGGAATTGAGAAAGGAAATATAAATTAAAATCTCATTATGCTAGCATATGTTCATGATTATTACATTCCTCGTGAAATTAAGTTTCGTGCTTAGGATAGAGATATACCGAAGCACCATGTGTGGCCAATGGAAAACTTGTTCTTAAACCCTTTTGATTGTAATTCACATAGGAGTATAGTGCGTTAGTCATCTAGGGTGTTCACATTCATTCTATCAATTGTGGATTTAGTGTGATATGGATATGGTGCATCGAGAGATGGCCATATTTTACTTTCGTGTTCTCGACCAACATTCTATAGTAACCAATTAGCAACAATAGGAAGCATGGAAATCTAAGTTTGCAATAAGTGAAATTATAATCCCAAGCCCATAAAATCTGTATTTTTACAACCAAATTTACTCTAGTTGTTTTAGTAGTAATTATTAGACTATTTCATCACTAAATTCACTTGTTTAAAGAGACTGAACTAATTATAAAATCGGTGTTTGTAGTCATAAATGCAATTCAATTCCTCGTGGGATCGATACTTTACTTACTTTATATTACTTGTGGATCACGTGCACTTGCGTGTATGAGTTTTATTTGTTATACATACAAATATCCCAACAAGTTTTTGGCGCCGTTGCCGGGGAGTTACAATTGTGTTTATAACTTTCATCATCAGTTTAAATTAGATTGGTTTTAGTTAAACAAATCTGTTCTTATCCTAATTCTGTTTTATTTTCTTCTACATTGTGTTAGGTACTCTTGAGTAGTGTATGCATACTCGGTCGAAGAATCCTGACCTATTTCCTTTTGTGGATAACATTGAGAAAAGGGTTCAACAATCAAGAAAGTGTGCTGAAAATACTCTGGAGGATCTAGAACAACCTCAACCAATGGCGGGAGAAGCACAAAAACCCTTAAGAGATTATGCTACGCCAAGAATCAATGATTTGCAATCAAGTATCTCAAGGCCAGCCATAACAGCCAATTCCTTTGAAATCAAACCGGGGACAATCCATATGATCCAAAATTCTGTCCAATTCGGAGGGATGGTGGTTGATGACCCAAATGAGCACTTGATAAATTTCTTGGAGATATGTGATACATTCAAATTCAGCGGAATCTCGGAAGATGCGGTGAGACTGCGGTTATTCCCATTCACATTGAGAGACAAAGCAAAAAGTTGGCTACATTCGCTACCACCTGGATCCATTACTACTTGGCAAGATTTGGCCCAGAAATTCTTAGCAAAGTTCTTCCCACCTGCCAAAACTGCCAAGTTGAGAAATGACATCTCTTCATATGAACAACATCATGGAGAATCCTTGTACGAGACATGGGAGCGGTACAAGGAACTATTGAGAAAGTGCCCACATCACGGTTTGCCCCAATGGATGCAGCTGAACACATTTTACAATGGGTTAAATATTCAAACACGCGCAGGCATTGATGCAGCTGCGGGTGGGGCATTCATGGGTAAAAACTATGACGAAGCTTATGAACTTTTGGAGACTATGGCTGCAAACAACTATCAATGGCCATCCTCCAGAACCACTCACCCAAAAGTGGCGGGGATACTAGAGGTTAACACAACCACTTCACTTCAAGCCCAGATTTCAGCTATAGCCAAAAAGCTTGACAACATATGTGAAGGTAAAGGTCAGCAAGTTTCCATGATTTGTGAGCTTTGTGCAGGTTCTCACGCTTTGGATCAATGTGCCATCAACGCTGAATTTGTGCACTTTGTGAGCAACTATCAGAGGCCAGCAAATCAATATCAGAACAACTACACTCTGGGGAATAGGAACCACCCAAATTTCTCATGGAGCAACCGTCAAGATAATCCACAAGCTCCAAAACCTCTCAATCCTCCGGGGTTCCACAATCAGCAACAGGTAACAGCCACTGACAAGAAGGTTGCTGAAATGAGTGAGAATCTGGAGAAATACATGGCCAAAACTGACAGGTTGGAGCAAGGCCAAACATTAGGCTTCAAGAATCTGGAAAATCAAATGAGTCAATTGTTCAGTTTGTTGTTTAGCAGACCTCAGGGAGCTCTTCCTAGTGACACGGAAATCAATCCAAGGAGAAATGGGAAGGAGCAATGCCAAGCTGTCACCACCAGAAGTGGGAAGTAGACCCTGCCAGACAGCGCAGCTGCGCCACTATCACACGAGCAGACAGCGCAGCTGTGCCCATCTTCAGCACTGGAACCAAACGGCGCAGCTGCGCCCATGTTGCAAAGGGAGACGGCGCAGCTGCGCCCTTCCCCAGAAACTGCATCTGCTGAAATTTTTGAAGAAGAGGATAGCATTGAGAAATCTGAACCCCCACCCATAAAAAGCACAGAAAAAACTCAAGCCCCTCCCACCAGGTACTACCCACCAGTTCCATACCCTCAAAGACAGCAAAAGCAGAGAATGGACAAGCAATTTTCTAAGTTTCTTGAGGTTTTCAAAAAGCTTCAAATCAATGTACCATTTGCAGAAGCTTTAGAACAAATGCTAAGCTATGCCAAGTTCATGAAGAGTATTCTGTCAAGAAAGAAGAAACTGCAAGATTTTGAAATTGTAGCTTTAACTGAGGAATGCAGTGCGGTATTACAAAGGAAGCTACCTCCAAAATTGAAGGATCCAGGCAGTTTCACCATTCCGTGCACCATTGGAGACTTATCATTCAAGAAATGCTTGTGTGATCTTGGTGCAAGCATTAATCTCATGCCATTGTCCGTCTTTACTCAGTTGGGATTGCCACCTCCCAAGCCAACTAATGTCTCTCTTCAGCTAGCAGATCGTTCAGTCACTTATCCGAGAGGTATTGTGGAAGATGTCCTGGTTAAGGTTGATAAGTTCATTTTCCCAGCTGATTTCATAATCCTAGACTTTGAGGAGGACAAGGACATCCCCATCATACTTGGGAGGCCATTTCTAGCTACCGGGAGAACTCTCATTGATGTGCAAAAAGGAGAATTAACAATGAGGGTTCAAGACCAAGAGGTCACCTTTAATGTCTTCAAGGCTATGAAATTTCCAACTGAAGAGGAAGAGTATTTCCGAGTTGACAACATTGAAGAAGCAGTGACCGAGGAATTCATTAAAGCCACACATAAGGACTTGCTTGAGCAGACACTAACAGGAGACATCGACTTGGACGAACTCGAGAACTGTGAGTATGTTCATTTTCTAGATGCAATACCCAGGATGGCAAAGTTCAAGGTACCTATTGAGCCCTTGAAAAGCTCAAACGATGCCTCATCTCAATTAAAACCATCCAGTGAGGTACCTCCTAAACTTGATCTAAAACCCCTGCCTAGTCATCTCAGGTATGCATTCCTAGGCGTTTCAGATACATTACCTGTCATTATTTCCTCTGCACTAACATCCTTGCAGGAAGACAAACTGATAAGTATCCTCAGAGAATTCCAAGGGGCTATTGGATGGACCATTGCAGACATAAAGGGAATCAGCCCCTCATTTTGCATGCACAAAATCCTGATGGAAGATGACAACAAGCCTACAATAGAGCATCAAAGAAGGCTAAATCCCATCATAAAGGAGGTGGTTAAAGCAGAAATTCTGAAATGGCTAGACGCCGGGATCATTTATCCCATTTCTGACAGTGCAGTGTGTACCAAAGAAGGGAGGAATACCTGTGGTAAAAAATGAGAACAACGAGCTAATACCAACCCGAACAGTCACGGGGTGGAGAGTTTGCATGGATTATCGAAAGCTCAACAAAGCCACAAGGAAAGATCACTTCCCACTCTCATTCATTGATCAAATGTTGGACAGACTTGCAGGGCATGAGTACTACTGGTTGCTTGACGGATATTCTGGATATAATCAAATTGCCATCGCTCCTGAGGATCAAGAAAAGACCACTTTTACTTGTCCTTATGGAACTTTTGCTTTCAGGCGAATGTCTTTTGGTCTATGTAATGCTCCTGCCACATTTCAGCGATGCATGATGGCAATATTTTCTGACATGGTGGAAATCAACATGGAGGTCTTCATGGATGACTTCTCAGTGTTTGGAAATTCCTTTGACAGCTATCTTGAGAATTTAGTCATGGTATTGAAGAGATGCGTGGAAACAAATCTTGTGCTTAATTGGGATAAATGTCATTTCATGGTTCATGAAGGCATAATTTTGGGTCACAAAGTCTCAGCCAAAGGTTTGGAAGTGGACAAAGCAAAGTTGGAAACTATCGAGAAATTGCCTCCACCGACTTCTGTAAAGGGAGTTCGGAGTTTTTTGGGCCATGCTGGATTCTATCGGAGATTTATCAAAGACTTCTCGAAAATCACAAAACCCCTGTGCAATCTGTTGGAAAAGGATGTCCCATTTCTATTTGATGATAATTGCTTAGCAGCCTTCGAGTTGTTAAAACAGAAGTTGACAACAGCACCTGTGATAGTAGCACCGGATTGGTCTCTTCTATTTGAGCTTATGTGTGATGTTAGTGACTACGCTGTGGGCGTGGTATTGGGACAGCGCAGAGACAAGGTTCTACATGCAGTCTATTATGCCAGCAAAACACTTTCGGAGGCCCAAATGAATTACACCACCACCGAGAAGGAACTACTCGCGGTTGTCTATGCATTCGACAAGTTCTGATCCTATCTCATTGGAACAAAGGTAGTGGTGTACACTGATCATGCAGCAATTCGGTATTTGATCTCAAAGAAAGATGCCAAGCCAAGATTAATCAGATGGATCCTTTTGCTCCAAGAATTTGATTTGGAAATTAAGGACAAGAAAGGCACGAAAAATCTGGTAGCCGATCATCTTTCCAGATTGGACAATCCGGATTTGGAGAGCAAAGAGAAGGTTGAAATAAACGATTGCTTCCCTGATGAGCAGCTATTTGCAGTCACATCTGTAATCCCATGGTTCGCTGATATTGTCAACTATCTTGTGAGTCATGTGCTACCACCGGATCTAACTTCTCAGCAGAAGAAGAAATTTCTGCATGATACAAAGAGATACATGTGGGATGAGCCTTATTTGTTCAAACAATGCCCGGATTCTGTGATCCGAAGATGCATCCCCGATGTTGAGAGTACCAGTATATTAAATGCATGTCATTCTTCTATGTATGGTGGCCATTATGGAACGCAGAGAACAGCAGCAAAAGTACTCCAGGCCGGATTTTATTGGCCCACCTTATTCAAAGATGCCCACCACTTCATAAAGAATTGTGATCGATGCCAACGGGTGGGAAACATCTCCAACCGTAATGAAATGCCACTAAATGTGATCTTGGAGGTGGAGATCTTTGACGTATGGGGGATAGACTTCATGGGACCATTCCCATCTTCATGCAATAATCTCTATATCCTTTTAGCGGTTGATTACGTGTCCAAATGGGTGGAAGCTTCGGCGTTACCAACCAATGATGCTAAGGTGGTTTTGAGGTTCCTACAAAAGAACATTTTCACTAGGTTTGGCACTCCTCGGGCGATCATCAGTGATGAGGGCAGCCATTTTTGCAACAAACAGATCACAGCCCTCCTGGCCAAATATGGAGTGAGACATAGAATTGCCACTGCCTACCATCTACAGACAAATGGTCAAGCCGAAGTATCCAACCGAGAGGTAAAAAGAATTCTGGAAAAGATTGTTAATCCTACCAGAAAAGATTGGTCTCTAAAGCTAGATGAAGCCTTGTGGGCTTATAGAACTGCATATAAAGCACCTCTCGGCATGTCTCCTTACCACATAGTTTATGGAAAGGCTAATCATCTACCGGTCGAATTAGAGCACAAAGCTTACTGGGCTATCAAAAAGTTGAATTTCGACCTATCTGCAGCAGGAGAAAGGAGACTTCTACAGCTAAATGAACTCGATAAGTTCCGATTGCAGGCCTATGAGAATTCTAAACTCTACAAAGAGAAGGTAAAGAGATGGCACGACCGAAAAATCATCGAGAGAAAATTTGAACCTGGCCAAGCGGTCTTACTATTCAACTCCAGGCTCAAGTTATTCCCGGGAAAGCTCAAATCCCGATGGTCGGATCCCTTTACCATCACTGTTGTGTTTCCACATGGAGCCATCGAAATTGTTGGAAAGGACAGTGAGCAACCATTCAAGGTTAATGGCCAAAGATTGAAGCACTACTGGGGAGGTGAATTTGATCGCCAAAAATCCTCAGTTGACCTGGCCATGGATTGAGCATCAATGATAGTCTAGCTAACCGACTTTAAAACAAAGCGCTCCTCGGGAGGCAACCCGAGATTACTTTTATTATTTCTATTCTTGTGTGACTTTTATTTAGTTTGTGTGATTTCATTTTAACATGCTTGTTTGTTTTTATTTCAGGTGTCCATTCGTGCCCTCAACCGTTTGACTTGATCACACTTTGAGTTTGGGGGTGCATCATTCCATTGCAAACACTAGCCGTTGTTCAGAAAAAGAAAATCTTTCAGGAATCTTGAGCTCCTGCGCAACTGCGCCCCATCTTCAGTGCTGCACCTGCGCAGCTGCGCCGGGCCACCCTTGCACGCAACATCTGAACAATTGCGCAGCTGCGCCTCACCATCAGTTCATTTCCGGCGCAGCTGCGCCGGTGTCCGCCTGAGCCAAGCCTGAAGCTCAGCGCAGCTGCGCCCCCTTCCCAGTACAACTGCGGCGCAGCTGCGCCGATCGCGGAAATCTTTTTTTTATAAATAGTTCGGTCCCCATCAGTCAAAATCATCCAACCCTAAACCTAACTGACTCTCTAGCAGCAACACAAAACCTCTCCTCTCATACCTACCCACTCTCTCAAAACCCTAACTACCTTCAATCTTCCTTCAAATCCTAATCACACACCACCATGCCGAAGCGTGCACGCACTCCCCAACCTTCTTCTTTCAGCAGCAGCGGATCCGAATCTACTGGTGGTGGCATCAACACTCTGGATGCCACCAAATTTGTCAATCTCTCTGCACAGCATTACTACTGGGAGGTGCTTAGCGTCAAATCCTTCATACCAGAGAGGGGTTTGAAGCCCAAGGCACAGGATGGGCGTATTCTTGACCAAATCCGGCGTTTGGGTTGGTTACTATTCATTGAGACACCGAAGTCAGCCCCGATAGCCATTGTTCGAGGGTTCTATGCCAACGCCCGGGAAACACAGAATGGGATTTCCTTCGTGCGGCGCAAGCAGGTATCCTACTCGGCGCAGGCAATCAATGAACTTTTTCGCCTGCCATCTGCTACTGCTGAGGCCACCGACTGGGTGGTACATGAGCGCTACGAAACCGACCTTGACGCTTTGATACATGAGATGTGCCAACCGGGCACGCAGTGGAAGACTCAGCCAGGCACCACCTTGAAGGTGCACTTCCCTCAGACCGCGCTAAATAGATTTGCCAAGGCGTGGTACGCCTTCATTTGCGCGAGTATCTTGCCGACCACCCATCATCAGGACGTGACACGGGACCGCGCGGTACTCTTGCACCGCATTCTGTGTGGAGGGAGCATCGATGTGGGCTATATCATTAACCAGTCCATGCTTCGTTTCATGCGGGCTGTCACTTCCGGTGCCATTCCACACGCCTCGATCATCACACGCCTATGCTTAGCGGCAAACGTGAAATGGGGCGAGGAGGCTCTCCAGCTACCTATGCGAGACATCGATAGCGCCACGATCCGAAAGTACAATGTTTGGCGCGGTGGAGAGTCCCGGCCTAATGGGTTGGGTTTTATTGTGGCTGATGAAGTGGAGGAGGCCAGTGAGGAGGGCATGCCTGCCCCGCCAGTGCAGCAGAGGGGCGTCAGTGGACATGAGCGCGACATGCGCCGCCTGCAGCGCCGCATGGACGCGTTGCACACGAGCTTTAGGGATTACAGCGTCTCCTTCGCAGGTGCACTATCAGAGGCGTTCAGTCAGCAAGGGGTCCATATTGAGTTTCCCACATTCGACTCCGGCATCCCTTATCCTCTGCCCGATACGCCGCCTAGCGGCGCCGAGGACGCTTCTTAGGGGAGTACTCTTTACCCTATTATCTCCAATGAGGACATTGCATATTTTAAGTTTGGGGGTATTAGGCTTGCCTAGTTATTTTGTGATGCTTTAAATTATCTGTTTTTATTGTTATTTGTTTGCTTTATTGTTATTTTAGGTATTTGTTTCCTTATTTTCGTTTAATATAAAAAAAATGGTGAATTTCTCATGCATATCATATCACATCATGTAGTTTAGTTGCATGATCCTCTTATGTTGATTAGTATGCATCCCCACATGCCTATGATGAAAATTTTTGATTTTTTTGCTCACTGTTAAGACTTGGGTCGAATGCCATGATACGTTGCAACTCTTGTCTTGCGTTTGCTATGATAAAATTGGTTTGCACGTTCTCAGTAGTTTTCTAACTAAGTAGCCCAAAGATTGGCATAATTGAGTTCTGGGGAGAATTGGGTGTGTTTATAATGATTGTAGCAATTGTGGGTAGTATTAGTTGAGATCACACGTGTTCAAGTTCGGGGGAGTACTTAGTAGAGTATTTATGCAACGAAATGGAGCGTAAAACGCATTCGTTGTTAATAAAATAAAAAATATATATATATATATGTATTAATAAATGCGTGGTCAGCCTAGTTTTGTGGCCTTTGATATTCGAGTAAGTACACCCTAGGGGATGTCTCTACACCTAGCGCCCTAAGACCAATTGGTTTGGGAGTCGTTGGCCGAAAGCTCGTTACATGGGTATCATTGAATAGCCTAATGGAACTAGGCATTGCACTACCAAGTGTCATGTTCCGTATAGCGTCTAAGTACATCCCCACATTTTGATATTGCGTGGTTTTAACTATATTTACCCCAATTGTCTTATGTTGGTTCGAATATATAAATTTCCCCTAAGAAACATATTATGAGAATCGATTGGGATTACTTTAGTTTGATGATTACTTCACACACACACTTTATCATTCACCACAGAATTTGAGCTGCATGATTATCATGGTACATGAACCAAGTTTTGATGTGTCGTTAGATTCTTCTGAGGCAAATTTTGTGGATTGCTTGCTAATTGATGAGGGTCATGGTGCATTCTTATATCATTACATTGCATTCATATTTGCATTTATTTCGATTGTATTTGCTTGAGGACAAGCAACAATTCAAGTTTGGGGGTATTTGATAAGTAGGTTTCATACCTACTTATTGGATACTATTTGGTTTCATTTGTTGCTTATCTAATAGCTATCTAGTGTAATTTCATGCATTTTTCCCTCTCTTTCGGTTTTTGATTCACTATTCTCATTTTACGGCTTTTGCATTGTGTTTGGTAAATTCGGCTCGGGATGTTGTGCTTTTGTGGATGGGTGCTATTTGATTGTTTGTTGATTGTGCAGGATTTGAGAGTAGAGAAATTATCCAACAGCAGCACTGCAGCAAACTGGCATCCGGCGCAGCTGCACCCCTTTTACAAAGGACGCCGGCGCAGCTGCGCCCCTCCAGCTCATGCCCTGCCCCCGGCGCAGCTGCGCCCCTTTTACAAAGGGCGCCGGCGCAACTGCGCCTGTCGCCAGCCAGCCATGCAGCACGTTCCATCCAGCGAAGCAGCATTATCAGAAAATGGGGTGGTGCCTGATTTTGAGGATTCAGTGGGTTCGAACTTTATCAATGGGAATCATAATAAGTCAAAATATGACAATTCATGCATGCATTATTAGCCAATTTTGGAATTCAATTTGCAGCTCTCCTCCTACACGAAAAATAGAGTAGTTTACTGCATGTTAGCTTAAAAATTTAGAATAGTCAGCTGAGCATTTTTGGCAATTGGAAATTGAAGAATGGAGCTATATGGATGCTAAATTGGAGATTGGGAGCGAGGAATCAACTATCTACACAACTTGGAAAATCACCAGAAGTTGCAGAACGAAAACAGGGAGCTTGAATATTTTCTATTTTTGCTTAATTCTCCTATTCTGTAATTATGATGATGAACCAATTGTGCATGATGAACTCTAGTATTGTTATAATGAACTAAATTAATTCTTGGGATTATAATGGATCTTTTGCATGACTAAGAATTGAAATGCTTTCTTATTTTTACTAGTTGGTTATGAAATGAATGTCTAGCATAATCTATACTCCATGTTTAATTGCTTGATCACCAATTACTGTGATAATTTATATGGAATTGAGAAAGGAAATATAAATTAAGATCTCATTATGCTAGCATATGTTCATGATTATTACATTCCTCGTGAAATTATGTTTCGTGCTTAGGATAGAGATATACCGAAGCACCATGTGTGGCCAATGAAAAACTTGTTCTTAAACCCTTTTGATTGTAATTCACATAGGAGTATAGTGCGTTAGTCATCTAGGGTGTTCACATTCATTCTATCAATGGTGGATTTAGTGTGATATGAATATGGTGCATCTAGAGATGGTCATATTTTACTTTCGTGTTCTCGACCAACATTCTATAGTAACCAATTAGCAACAATAGGAAGCATGGAAATCTAAGTTTGCAATAAGTGAAATTATAATCCCAAGCCCATAAAATCTGTATTTTTACAACCAAATTTACTCTAGTTGTTTTAGTAGTAATTATTAGACTATTTCATCACTAAATTCGCTTGTTTAAAGAGACCGAACTAATTATAAAATCGGTGTTTGTAGTCATAAATGCAATTCAATTCCTCGTGGGATCGATACTTTACTTACTTTATATTACTTGTGGATCACGTGCACTTGCGTGTATGAGTTTTATTTGTTATACATACAAATATCCCAACAATCAACAGACAATGTTGCTACGTGATAATGGTGAAATAGAGACCGAGGAGGAAGAAAGTGATACTGACTCTATGCCACCCTTAAAGGAAGTAGAAGATAGGGAAGTTGTAATATTTGGGGAAGTTTTGGTGATGAGAAGGGTGCTTAGTGCACAAGTGAAGGAGCATAGCAGCGAGCAGTGTGAGAATTTATTTCATACTAGATGCCTTGTGAATGGAAAATTTTGTTGTGTTGTGATAGATGGAGGTAGTTGCACGAATGTAGCAAGTAAGGCTATGGTAGAGAAGTTGGAACTTTCCACAACCAAGCATCCTCAACCATATCGATTGTAGTGGCTTAATGACAATAATGAGATTAAGGTGACTAAAAAGGTGTTGGTGTCATTTACTATTGGAAGGTATGTTGATGAGATTTGTGCGACGTGGTTCCAATGCAGGCAGGTCACATATTGTTTGGTCGACCATGGCAATTTGACAGGCGAGTGAAGCATGATGGCTTTACAAATGAGTATTCTTTTTTTCACAATAAAAGAAAGGTTACTTTATGTCCTATGTCACCACAACAAGTGCATGAGGATCAAATTCACTAACAGAAAGATCATGAAAAAGAAAAGAGAGTGAAGAAAAGAAAAATAATGAGGAAAAAATAATGAGGGGAAAAATAAGAGAGAAAAAGAAAGAGAGAAAAGAAAAGATGAGGAGCGAAAAATAAATATCTATGCAAAAAAGAGCGATGTGAGGCGAGCTTTAGATGCTAAGCAGCCGATGATTATACTTCGGTATAAGGAGGCACTGTTGAATACTAACACGAATGATTCTTTATTGCCTAGTATTGTTTCTTCTATCTTACAAGAATATAAGGATGTATTTCTCGAGGAGCTTCCACAAAGGTTACCACCAATTCGGGAAATTGAGCATCAACTCGACTTCGTACCCGGCGCTACCATTCCAAATCGTCCAGCTTATCGGAGTAATCCCGAGGAGACGAAAGAGTTACAAAAGCAAGTTGGGGAATTGATGGAGAAAGGGTTCGTGACAGAGAGCATAAGTCCATGTGCAGTTCCAGTGATCTTAGTGCCCAAGAAAGATGGGAAGTGGCGTATGTGCATCGACTGTCAAGCGGTAAATAATATTACGGTAAAACATCGACATCCCATTCCTCGTTTAGATGACATGTTAGATGAATTTCATGGGTCATGTATATTTTCTAAAATTAATTTGAAAAGTGGTTATCATCAAATTAGAATGCAAGAGGGTGATGAATGGAAAACTGCTTTCAAAATAAAATATGGGTTATATGAGTGGTTAGTGTTACCTTTTGGTTTAACTAATGCTCCTAGTACTTTCATGAGACTAATGAACCATGTTTTGCGATCATTCATTGGAAAATTTGTGGTAGTTTATTTTGATGATATTTTGATATATAGCAAAAACTTGGACGAACATGCATTGCATTTAAAATCTGTTTTAGATGTACTTCGAAAAGAAAAGTTATTTGCTACCATGGGTAAGTGCACGTTTTGTACGGATCGAGTTGTGTTCTTTGGTTTTGTTGTTAGTGCACAGAGAGTACAAGTTGATGAGGAGAAGACACGTGTAATCCAAGAATGGCTGAGTCCGATAAATGTGAGTCAAGTTCGTAGCTTCCATGGACTTGCTAGTTTTTATCGGCGATTCGTGAGGAATTTTAGCGAAATAATAGCACCGCTTACTGAAGTGATTAAGAAAAGTGTGGGTTTTAAGTGGGGTAATGAACAGGAAGAAGCATTTAATCTAATTAAAGATAAATTGACTAATGCTCCTTTACTTGTATTATCTAACTTTACTAAAACTTTCGAAATTGAGTGTGATGCTTCAGGGTTAGGGATTGGAGCTGTGTTAATGCAAGAAGGAAAACCTGTAGCATACTTCAGCGGGAAGTTGAATGGTGCGGCTTTGAATTATCGGACGTATATATGATAAAGAGTTTTATGCGTTGGTTAGAGCATTGGAGACGTGACAACACTACCTATGACCGAAGGAATTCGTGATTCACACGGATCATGAATCGTTGAAGTATTTGAAAGGTCAGCATAAGTTGAACAAACGACATGCACGATGGATGGAGTTCATTGAGACATTTCCATACGTCATCAGGTATAAGAAAGGTAAAGAGAATGTCATTGCTGATGCTTTATCTCGAAGGTATGTGTTATTAAATACTCTTGATACAAAACTGCTTGGGTTTGAACGCATTAAAGAATTATATGGTGATAACTTGATTTTAGTGAAGAGTTTAAATCATGTGAAAAGAATGGTGTAGGTAGATATTTTAAAGTTGAAGGTTTTCTGTTTAGAGAAAATAAATTATGTATGCCTGCATGTTCTTTACGTGAGTTGTTGATTAGAGAGTCACATGGGGGAGGTCTAATGGGTCATTTTGGTGTGGAAAAGACTTTATCTGTTTTAAAAGAACATTTTTATTAGCCTCATAGGAAACGAGATGTGGAAAGAATTTGTGATAAATGCATTATTTGTCGACAATCTAAGTCTCGTGTTCAACCTCATGGATTATATATATCATTGCCAATACCTAATGAACCTTGTGTTGATATATCTATGGATTTTGTGTTGGGTTTACCTAGGTCTAAGCATGGTCATGATTCGATATTTGTGGTCGTGGATAGGTTTTCGAAAATGGCACATTTTATTCCATGTCATAAAACTGATGACGCTTCCCATGTAGCTGATTTGTTCTTTAGGGAAATTATTAAATTGCATGGTATGCCTAGAACAATTGCTTCTGATAGAGATACTAAGTTCTTAAGTTATTTTTGGAAGACCTTGTGGTGTAAGTTATGTACTAAATTGTTATTTTCCACTACTTGTCACCCACAAACTGATGGTCAAACAGAAGTAATTAATAGAACTTTATCTACATTGTTAAGGGCTATTATTAAGAAGAATGTTAAAGTTTGGGAAGAGTGTCTACCGCATGTTGAGTTTGCATATAATCGATCTGTTCATTCTGCTACACAATTTTCACCATTTGAAATTGTTTATGGTTTTAATCCTTTGACACCGTTGGATTTATTGCCATTACCTGTTTCTGAATTTACTAACATGGATGGGAAGAAAAAGGCTGAATTTGTTAAGTAGATACATGAGAAAGCCAGGCTTAACATCGAGAGAAGGACGGAGCAATATGTGAAGCAGGCTAACAAGGGTCGTCGACACATTATTTTTGAACCAGGAGATTAGGTGTGGTTACACATGCGGAAGGAGAGATTTTTGGCTCAAAGACGATCAACATTGCTTCCAAGGGGAGATGGTCCTTTTCAAGTTCTCGAGCACATAAATGACAATGCATACAAATTGGAGTTACCTAGTGAGTATAACGTTAGTGCCACATTTAACGTTGCTGATTTAAGTCCGTTTGATGTAGGTGATGATTTGAGGACAAATCCTTTTCAAGAGGAGACGAATGATGAGGACATACCTAGCTCGGATAAGGATGGGAGTCATGGAGGGCAAACGTGGGCGGATCCAGTTCAAGTGCCAATTGGTCCAGTTACAAGGTCGCGAGCTAAACGATTTGAAGAAAGACTTAACGAATTAATTCAAGATGTTTGGAATGAAAAGAATTCGTGGGCGAAGGATGAGTCTAAGTTCGTTATGTTGTTGCGAGAAATTGGTTCAAAATCAGCAAAACTAAACGGATTGGACAGGAGTTCTGGGCTGCGGCGCACCATTCTCGGGGACACGTCGCGCGCATGAGCCGCGACGCGCTTATTTGTGGGCCACGGCGCACAAGCTCTGTTTCGTGTTCCAAATTTCTTTTAAGCGCGGATTTACACGGGATTTCAAGATTTTTAGTTATGATTTTGTTTTCAATTCTAATTAGACGATATATTAGATAAGATTTTGTTTCCAAATCAATTTGTTTATTCCTTATCAATTAGGGTTACCTTTTGGGTAATATAAATAAGGATTGGCTGATGTTATTGAATAACAATTATTATTCTAAGTTTGTATACAATTGAGAGCTATTCTCTACTTTTGGTTCTTTGAAGGATTTCTAAGTTATTATTCTTAGTTTTTCTTTTGAGATTCATAATTAACTTATCATACAACAAATCACAGTTGTGTGTGGCGTTACTCTACCGCATCATACAATCGTATGGAGATTATCATTTACAACTAGACAAAGGTCAAAATGTTGTTGGTGTTCCATCCTACAAGTATTTCAATTGCTTGATCGATTATACCGAGGTTTATCGTCTACATATAGGCGAGGGGTTAAGGTATCAAAAGAGTTCCATCAAATTTACTTACTAGAAATGATCCGGGCGACGACCACCTCACGTAAGCATGCCGTGGAGTCTATCAATTGTGCACAAACATTTTAACGCTATTGAGTAATATAATCCCCTATTCTAGGGTTGTTCATCTCAGCTTTAACATTAGAGTTTGTACCAAAGGAAGTTTGGTTTGGAATAGCTTCAATAGAAATTCTAGATTTTAGAACGCTCATCAACTATGGACTAGTCAAACCAAAAGGGTTCACTAGCCACATAACAGTCTAATATCAACAACAATACAATCTTTGTAAAGTGGGACTTCAACAATAATAGAATACAATGACTGCAAACAAATAAGTATCATACATCGGAGTAATGCTTTTGAGAGACTAGAAAGTTTAATCAAATCATAGGCGTTGGACACTATAAGAAACCTTGCTTGAATAATAAGAAGCCAAGGTTAGAAAAAAAAAAAACTTGCTCAATGAAAAAGTAGAGTTAAGAAACTTGCCTCGTGCGTTAGCTACACAATTACAACTCACGTTCTTCAAATACCCTACATATACCATTAGGATTACAATACCAATTAGTTACATTACAACTATGTTTATTGGTTTAATTCCCACTTTAGTCAAAATTATGCTCTTAAGCTTAAGATTTGATTATCCTAACCATTCACATAACACAAATCTTTGTTAACACATAACGTAACATCCAAACAACATCATCAATCCTCACGAACATCAAGTTAAAGTCTTTCATAACTTATTAATTTATACTCTATAATCATCATATGTGTGATTACAACGTGGTATTAAGTCTTATAACATGTTTAGGCTTCACTACATTCATTAGAGTAGGTTAACTTAGCATCACCCAAGCTGTACATTTAAAAGCTCAACATTGAGTCTGATCTGCGCAGCCGCACTGGTGCGCAGACTCAGTTGCTGCAGTTCGTGACACAGCATAGATCATCCCAAAACACCCAATTTCTTTACCTAAACCACATTTAAGCAAACTCAGATATTATAAACTTTGTAAAATCAAAACTGAACATGTATACAGCGATTCAAACAACATAAACAACTTTAACAACGAATTTAGAGACTCAAAAAAAATTCAAAGTTCATGCTCTATTTTTTATATTTAACATATTTAGCAAAATCAAATACCAAAAATTCGTTTTTCAACCAATTTGATTCATTCAACTTGCATTGTTTTCGCTTCTCAAAGTATTAACAACATCCATCATAAATTTACAAATTACAACATAAATTCCTAGCCAATTTTAGTCCCAAAATAGACCGAAACGGCAAAACATACATATTACAACAAAACTCAAATTTCCTCTTCTAACACATGTTTTCTTGAATTTGATTACCCAAAAAAATCATTTATAGATGCAATATAACAGGTTATACACACTTGATAACATACAAAACAATTCACTTAACAAATTAGCCATCAAAACCAATTAAAGAGAAGTAATTTTGAGAAGTATGAACTAAGAACTTAGAACTAGATTATTACCTTTAATTTTTCTTTAGATTTAGTATAGATGATTAAAATGGCTTGATCATCCTTCTTCCTTCTTTGATTTTCGGACTTTGGCTCTCAACTCACAGAGAATTTCTTCTCTCTATTTCTCTCTTTCTCTCTATTTCTCTCAGCCTTAAAAAACTAAACTGACAAATACACATTACGTACATTTTAACTTGCCTATTAGTTATACAAACAAAGGAGCTTTAGCTGTTATAGAATATAAAGAGTCACTAGGCCATGTTTGGCAAAACCAACTTATTCTAATTTATTTTAATAATCTTCTTATTATATGATACATTTGTCACACCGACTAAACCAATCTTATAATTTCATATTAAATTACATTAGGTTTATTAATAAACTAAATTTATTAACAAATTAAATTAATTCTTATCGACATAATTATAAAATTATTAAACAAATTATTAATTCTCTAATTTAATTATTTAATTAAATTAGAACATTATCATTCCATTAGCGTATTAAAAATACGCACCGATTAGAAAATTATTTAGCATAATTTAATTAATATTATCATACATAAATAAATTACTCCACAATAATTTTCATCAAATATTTATTTTATTTAATAAATATCCAACTAAAATATTTATTTTATCCGATAAATATTTTTAATTATTTACAAAAAATTACATTCGTTACATGATGAGTGGGTTTTAACCTACGAATTAGATACATCTTTGGCTTAACTATTTACCATCTTTAAGTATTTTTAGTATCTTTTTATTTGTTTTTGTGTTTATTTTGTAGGTTGAGGCTTCGGATGGTAAAAAGAACAAGGAAATTTGGTGTAGGACATCTTCGTCGGGGCGCGGAATTTACAAAGGGATTTCTCGCCGAGGCGAGGATGCGACTGGAGGAAAAGAAGATTACTTTCAGCGGGATCAGTTATTTTAGGAGGTTGATGCTAACAACGATTCTTTCTACTAATCAGACGAGGAGACTATAAGAGACATATGAAGGCATGGAAAGACACACCTACACAGACAATAACCAACACACAGAGATTGATTTGCAGAGCTGATTGTCAAGATTGGAGATTAGAAAAGCTTCGTGAAGAATTCAAATTTGTGGCTGAAGGATTGAAGAAACTTACTGAGTTTTTCCTAATCTTTTATCTCAGATTTGTAATTAATTATGATGGTTTATTCTAGGTGTTTGGTTTTTATTTTCAACATGAACTAAACTTTCAATTAGGACTACAATTGAACCTTCTATGACTATGAACTGAGTATCTATTCGAATCTAATTATTATCTCAAATTGAGTTCTCTATCTTATTTTGTGTTTATTGATTAATTGTTTGGCCAGCAATTAGCGGGATACTTTAGATGAATTCGGGAGATGAAATCTAGGGTTAGATCTGGATAGGATAACATGTATTCTTAATTATTTGCATGGGATGAATAATTAGGGTTATGAAGTGAATAGATTTATCTCTTTGCTGCATGTGACAATTGGGAATTGGTACTTAAAGAATTTAAACTTTTAGTTTTCCATAGGAATATCGCAGAATTAATTGGGTTAAATAAATTTGTTTGATAACTTTGAAAAGGGCTTACAAATAAAGTTAAATTCTTGTTAACAACTCTAATGAGCTTAATAATTGGATGAATTGGAGAACTTAGTTTGTATTGCATGAATGGGATATTGTAGTCTTAATCTTCAAAATCTGAATTTCAATCTTTGTGTTTAGTTGTTAAATTTAGTTTTAAATTAGTTAGTTGTAATCAACATTCAAATCGTGATTGTTTAATAAAATAGAATTAATATAGGTTGATATGTGAAAGTGTAAATCGCAATATTTCTCTGTGGGAACGATATTCTACTTATCATTATATTACTTGTTGATCGTGTATACTTGCACGTAATTGTTGATTGGGAAATCGAACAATAAGTTTTTGGCGCCATTGTCGGGGAACTATTTGTGTTTATAATTTTCAATATCAGTTCAATTAATCATGTTTTAATTAAGCATTTTTATTTACTTCTTTTATTTCCTGACTCAGGTGACTTTTGGTTCGTTTATGCAAACGTGATAAAAAACAACCGGAGCTCATGCAGTGTGAGGATAATCTTGAGAACGAGTTATGTCAATGGAGGAATTTTTTCTAAGAGATGCTTGAAAAAGAGAAAATGGCTAACGAAGAGTAGAAATCACTGAGGGATTATACTATGCATCAAGTCAAGCATCACGAGGCTAGCTATTACTACAAACACTTTTGAGATTAAACCGGATACAATTCAGATGATTCAAAACTCGGTACAGTTTAGGGGATTGGCCAATGATGATCTGAATGAACATTTGGTGAGCGTTCTTGAGATTTGTGATACATTCAAATACCACAATGTTACGGATGATGCAATTAGATTACGTCTTTTTCCATTCACCTTAAGGGATAAGGCAAAGAGTTGGTTGCATTCACTTCCACCGGGATCTATTACAACCTAGGATGATCTGGCTCAGAAATTTTTAGCAAAATTTTTTCTGTCAGCCAAAACTACTAAGATGAGGAATGACATTACTACTTATGAGCAACAACAGGGAGAGTCACTGTATGAGACTTGGGAGAGATTCAAGGACTTATTGAGAAAATGCCCGCACCATGGGCTACCCAAGTGGCTACAGGTTCAGACATTCTACAACAGGTTAAGTAGTAATACTCGAACGAGCATAGACGTAGCTGCGGGAGGGGCACTCATGGCCAAGAACTTTGATGAAGCGTTTAACTTATTGGAAACTATGGCTGCCAATAATTACCAATGGCCTACTGCGAGGGGAAATGCACCGAAAGTGGCTGGAAAATTTGAAGTAGATGCAGTAACAGTCTTATCAGCACAAATGGTGGCATTAACGAAAAAGAATAAAGCATCGGGACCACAAGCAACTCAGCAAATGGCGATGATTTGTGAATTATGTGCAGGAAATCATGCTATGGATCAATGTGCCATCAGTGCAGAGTCGGTACAGTTTCTAGGAGTTATAATAGACCGCAACAACTATATCAGAATGCTTATAATCCGGGTTGAAGGAATCATCCGGGTTTTTCTTGGAGTAATAATAACCAGGCTCAAAACCAAGCTCCAAGGCCAAAAAATCCACCAGGCTTTCAAAACCAAGTTCCACAATAAGCAGAGAGAAAACCGAGTTTAAAGGAATCGTTGGCAAGATTCATTACAGCGTCAGAGAAGAGAATGAATGATCAAGATAAGCTGTTAACTCCGGTAGATTTGAATGTAAAAAGCCAAGCAGTGTCGATTAGAAACTTGGAGAATCAGCCGGGTCAGTTAGCTCACGTTTTGAACAGTCGACCATAAGGAGCACTACCAAGCGATACAGAGGTTAATCCAAGAACAGATAGAAAAGAACATTGCAAGGCTATAACCTTACGGAGTAGAAAAGAGCTTCCTGATACAGTTGAAGGAAATTCTAAGCTAGAAACAGTTGTGGTGAATGAAGATGAGGTAACCCCGAGGAAACGTAAGGCGAATGAAACGCAAAAGGTGAATGATACAGGTTTGGAGGCAAAGTCAAAAGAAATCAAGCAAGACAGTGTAGTGCCTTCCGTTCTATTTCCTCAGAGATTTCAAAAAGTAAAGTTAGATAAGCAATTTACCAGATTTTTAGATGTTTTCAAGAAACTGCACATCAACATACCATTTACAGAAGCCCTGGAACAGATGCCCAGTTATGCAAAATTCATGAAGGAGATCTTGTTGAATAAGAGAAGATTGGGAGAATTTGAGACGGTGGCATTAACCGAAGAATGCAGTGCTATCTTACAGAATAAACTGCCACCCAAGCTAAGGATCCAAGGAGCTTTAACATTCCATGTGTAATTGGTAACCAGTTCTCTGGAAGGGCATTGTGTGATTTAGGAGCAAGTATCAATTTAATACCTTTATCAGTTTACACTCAGCTAGGCCTAAAAGCACCAAAGCCGACAAATATCAGCTTACAATTGGCAGATACATCAGTGACATAGCCGAGAGGTATTGTGGAAGACATTCTGGTTAAGGTCGGTAAATTTATCTTCCCAGCTGACTTTATCATTTTGGATTATGAAGAAGATGAGGAAATACCAATTATATTAGGTCGTCCGTTCTTAGCAACAGGGAGAACTTTGATAGATATTCAGAAAGGTGAATTGACAATGAGAGTTTGAGATCAGGAAGTCACCTTCAATGTGTTCAAATCCATGAAATTCCCTAAAGAAATTGAAGAATGCTTACGGATAGACCTGATGGATGAGATAGTGACTGAAAGGACTAAAGCAAGCTATTTAGAAGATCCATTAAAAGTTGCCTTGGTTGGAATAGACACTTTTGATCATTTGGAAGAGTGGGATTATGTCAAGGTATTAGACGCATCACCCATCTCTCAGAAATTCAGCAGGCAATTTGATACACTTGACCGACCGAAAGAAAGAGAAAAGAGGTCCAAAACATCAGTGGAAGAACCACCTGTGCTTGAACTTAAACCTCTTCCATCTCATTTAAGGTATGCTTACTTGGGAAATTCCGACATGCTACTAGTGATAGTTTCTACTCATTTGAATGAATCTCAAGAAGAAAAGTTATTAAGGGTTCTGCGTGAGTATAAAACAACAATTGGGTGGACAATAGCAGACATCAAGGGAATTAGTTTGTCGTTTTGCATGCATAAAATTCTGCTTGAAGAAAGAGCAAAACCGGTGATTGAGCAACAAAGAAGGTTGAATCTGATCATGAAGGAAGTAGTAAAGAAGGAAATTATCAAGTGGTTAGATGTCGGTATTATCTATTCGATTTTAGACAGTTCTTGGGTAAGTCTCCTAAACAGTGTGTGCCAAAGAAAGGAGGAATGACAGTGGTTGAAAATGAAAATAATGAACTCATTCCTACAAGAACAGTTACTGGGTGGCGAGTATGTATGGATTATCGCAAGTTGAATAAAGCTACTCGCAAGGTTCACTTCCAACTGCCATTTATTGATCAGATGTTGGATAGGTTGACCGGTCATCAATTCTACTGCCTTCTCGACGGATATTCGAGATATAACTAGATAGTAATAGCTCCGGAGGACCAAGAGAAAACGGCTTTTGTATGCCCGTATGGAGCGTTTGCATTCCGGATAATATCCTTTGGACTATGCAATGCACCGGCTACATTTCAGCGATGCATGATGGCTATCTTCTCGGATATGGTTGAGCAGAACTTGGAGGTATTTATAGACGATTTTTTCGTATTTGGTGATAGTTTTGATTTGTGCCTTAACAATCTCATCTTAGTGTTGAAGCGCTGTGTGGAAACAAATTTGGTGCTTAACTGGGAAAAGTGCCATTTTATGGTGCAAGAAGGGATTATTTTGGGTCACAAAGTGTCCGCAACCGGCTTAGAGGTAGATAAAGTAACGATTGAAGCAATTGAAAAATTACCTCTGCCGACATCTGTAAAGGGGATAAGAAGTTTTTTCGGACACGCGGGCTTCTACTGGCGATTCATCAAAGACTTTTCTAAAATTTCAAAACCATTATGTGCACTCCTTGAGAAAGATGTTCCCTTCAAGATGGATCAATCATGCATAGAGGCCTTTGAAGTGCTGAAAAAGAAGTTAGTCACAACACTGATCATAGTTGCCCCTGATTAGACGTTGCCATTTGAGTTGATGTGTGACGCGAGTGACTATGCAGTGGGAGCGGTGTTGGAGCAGCGAAGGGATAAGATTTTTCATACCATTTACTACTCAAGTAAGATACTTACTGATGCACAATTCAATTACACCACCACAGAGAAGGAGTTACTTGCAGTAGTATTTGCCTTTGATAAATTTCGAGCATATTTGATTGGAACCAAGGTAATAGTCTACACTGATCATTCAGCCATCAAATACTTGATTGCAAAGAAGGACGCCAAACCAAGGTTGATTTGATGGGTCCTTCTTCTGCAAGAATTCAACCTGGAAATTCGAGATAAAAAAGGTACAGAAAATCAGGTGGCTGATCACCTTTCGAGGTTAAAAAATTCAGAAATTCAGAAAAAGGATGATGTAGTGATCAATAAGCTATTTTTGGATGACCAACTATTCCGTATCAACACCGAAGTGCCTTGGTATGCTGATTACGTGAACTACCTAGTCAGTAATGTACTCCCGCCCGATTTGAATTCTCAGCAACGAAAGAAATTTCTCCACGATATTAAGCAGTACTTCTGGGATGAACCATTTCTCTTCAAGACTTGTGTGGATTAGATGATACGACGTTGTGTGCCACGTGACGAGACGGAAAGCATCTTAAATCGGTGCCATTCTTCAGAGTATGGGGATACTATGGGGGAGAAAGAACAACGGCGAAAATGCTTCAATCGGAGTGCTTCAATCGGGGTTCTTCTAGCCATCATTGTTCAAAGATGCCCACCTCTTTGTTCTAAAGTGCGACAGATGTCAACGGGTCGGAAATATTTCAAAACGACATGAAATGCCTCTTAACACTATACTTGAAATGGAGCTCTTTGACGTATGGGACATTGATTTTATGGGGCCATTTCCATCATCCTTCAACAATCAGTACATACTTTTGGCAGTTGATTACGTATCAAAATGGGTTGAGGTAGCTGTTTTACCCACAAATGATGCCAAAGTGGTTCTGCGGTTTTTGAAAAAAAATATTTTTACTCGATTCGGTATGCCCATTTTTGCAACATGCAGTTCACCAAATTGCTAGCTAAGTATGGAGTCAAACACGGGATTGCTAAGGCTTATCATCCCCAAACAAATGGCCAAGTGGAGGTGTCAAATCATGAAGTTAAGCAAATTCTGGAGAAAGTGGTGAATCTATCTCGTAAGGATTGGGCAATGAAGTTAGACGATGCTTTATGGGCGTATCGAATGGCCTACTAGAATCCCATTGGAATGTCACCATATCGCATGGTTTACGAAATAGCGTTCCATTTACCGGTTGAGCTCGAGCATAATGTATATTGGGCCATTCAAAAGTTAAACTTTGATTTACAAACATCTGGCGAGAAAAGGCTGCTTCAACTGAACGAGATGGAGGAATTTTGACACCAAGCATATGAGAATGCTAAGCTATATAAAGAAAAAGTCAAGAGGTGGCATAACAAGTGGACAATTGAGCGAAAATTTGAATCGGGACAGAGGGTATGGTTGTTCAGCTCCAGATTGAGGTTATTTCCCGGGAAGTTGAAGTCTAGATGGTCAGGTCCTTTTGTTGTCACTTCCGTAGCTCTCCACGGGGCAATCGAAGTTGAAGAACCAAATACAAAATGCACATTCAAGGTTAATGGACAAAGACTTAAGCACTATTGGGGAGGCGATGTGGATCGACAAGCAACCTCGGTTTATCTCACTTCGATCGATCAGACTAATTCATGAGACTGCAGAGAAAGTCGGGCTGACGACTATAACCAAGCTCTTGATGGGAGGCGACCCAATCATGTTATTTTATTGCTTTAGTAGATTTAGCTTAGTCAATAATTTTGCTTATAGTTAGTTTACTTAGGAGTTCATTTCTTTTCAAATTTTTAGTGTTTCTCCAATCTCGTATTGTTGAATTAATCCATGTTATTTTGCTTTGATCGGGATAAGGCTTTGGGGAATACATTAGAAGAAGGGATAAGTTTTTGGGATAGTACCAATTCTAGAAAAGAGGAAAAAAAACAAAATTTTAAAATTCAGGATCTTCGCCCTGGCGGGAAAAATGACTTAGAAATCCTCACCGTAGCGAGAACCCCTCTGCCAGTCTTCACCCTAGCACTAAAAATCTTCGCTCCAACCTAGACTTCTCTGGATATTCTCGCCCCGGCGAGCTTCTAAGGTTAAAAATCTTCGCCCCAGCGAAGATCGCGGAAATCAGTTTGTTAAATTCGTGCCTAATTCGATTTCTTTCATTCCAAATCCTATTCAACTTTCCCAAACCCTATTTCTTCCTTCTCCCAAACCAACCGAACTTCCCCAAACACATTCTTCTTCCAATTTCTTCTCTTCCCCAACCCACATTCGGATTCAATAGCAAAATACATTGATCCTTTCTCCAACACTACACCCGTACACGGCTTACACTCTTAATCTCATTCACATTCGAATTTCTCTATTCTCTACTCCAAATCTACACGGGATATCTCTGTGCATGAACAAGTGCTAGGGTTTCTTAACTAATTAAAGAAGCAAGTTCACAAGTGCAACCATTCAACATACACAGAGACTTTTACATTGTCCCTTACTTCTGTAAGGTATCATACATTGAGTGAATTTGATACTCTAGCAATCTATTTAGTTTGAGATAACTTTATTTGGGGTTGGAATTGGTCAGTGTGAACCCATGGCATAGTTTTGATTTGTTGTTCAAATTGAATCTCTGTTAGATCAATTGGATTTCGATTTGTTTTATTTTATTCACTTGTGCAAAGTTTAGTGGAAATTGGTGTAGTTTGAGTTTTGGGGACATCTTTTTCCAATATTTCATAGTAGGCACGCGTAGTGTTGGTTTTATTGCTTCAGAATACACATTTGGGTTGTTAGTGAAGTGAACCTTGATGGCTCCCAAAAGACACCGAGGTGAGGGTTCCTCGTCAACACCATCAAAGCAATATGATAAACATAAATTTGTCAGTTCTGAGGCCGTAGATAGATTTGATTCGCATATATCGGGTAAAGCTCTAACTCTCAAACGTGGTCTCCAACCTGACGAGGTGGTAGATGGTGAGATGATGTTACAGATTATAGAGAGGGGATGGGAAACATTCACATCTCATCCAGAACCTGCTTGTATAGCCATTGTCAAAGAGTTTTATTCCAATGTAGAGGACACGACACCTTGTGAGGTTATGATCAGGGGCAAGAAGGTTTCCTTTAGTGCACAGACTATCAATGAATATTATAATTTGAGGCTTGACGAACGATGCTGCTATTCCCAATTTCTCTCCGCCGGGCCAAATCTTAAGAAGGTGGTGACAAATTTGTGCAAACCTAGAATGGCTTGGATATCAAAAGGACCACGCGCTGCAATGTACTTTCTTAACAAAGATTTAAGTCGTTATGGAAAGGTTTGGTATGCTTTCCTATCAGCTAAGCTGATGTCTTCTCAACATGTGAGCGACGTTCTAAAGGAGAAAGCCCTTCTATTGTATGCAATTGTGATGGGGATAAAGATTAATGTGGGGAATGTGATTGAGGCGTCGATTCGCCAAAGTTTACGAGGAAATACTCAGGGTGGTTTGCCACATCCTTCTCTGATTTTTGGGTTGTGCCTTCGAGCGGGAGTTCGCTGGAGTACTGAAGAAGCTCTGCAGCAACCTTTGCTTTTATTGGACCACAAGTTAATTGCACGGTATAAGGAATGGGATGGTGGTGAGTCACATCATCGGGGTTTGGGGTATACCATTCATCCTCCTTTTGAAGGTGAGGAGCAGGAGTCTGATGAAGAGGCAGCGGGTCCTTCGACATCAACTTACTCCAGCAAATCCAAATTTAGTCTTCAATTTCGCGAATTACAACGTCATATCGATGCTCATCATAAGACTATATTAAGGCAGAATCAACGGTTAGCGAACCGACAGGAACATATGTTTGCTTATCAGATGAGTTGTACGCAAGCGATAGCCGATATGTATGATAAGATGAGACCATTGATGGATCTTGTTCATTTTCTAGAGCCTCAACCGTTGCCGGTATTTCCACCACCAAACCCAGATGATGCTCCGGAGGTCGAGTCCGACGCTTGACCTATCAAGGAAGTCCTTAGTTCTTATTTTCTTTATTTTCAGCACAATGAGGACATTGTTTCGTCTGAGTTTGGGGGGTTTATTTGAAAATGTTAGTTTTATTCTGTTTTGGTGGTGTGTACAGGCATATAGTTCGTTTTATTTAGTTGCATAGTAGTTGTTAATTTAGTTGCATTGTAGTTTGCATTTATTAATTGTGTCAAGTTTAGTTTTTGTCTAAAAATAATATAAAAAAACCCAAAAATATAGTAAAGTAGGATCATATAGAATTGCATTTAGGGGTACTCGAGCAATGAATTGATGTAGAGTATTTATGGAAGGCCATTGATGAAAATTTGATCAGTTATTAATTAGTTAACAAGATGGATAGGGAATGCTATGTCAGGAGTTTGACTGTTTCTAGTTGTGCCTACTTGAGACCCTTAGTTTGTAATTGCTTACAACTATGTATTGAATTGGTTAGGATCTAGTTCGATTTTTGTGTATTAAGTGCTCATTAAGGATATATTGACTTTTATCACTTGTTAGATCGTAAAAAAAAAGAGAATGTTGTTAAATAAACACTGCTTCGATGTCTGTCTAAGTTGTAAGAAAAAGAAAAAATAAGTAAAAGAAACAAATATAGACAGATGAGAGCAGAACTTGACTAGTTTGTCTTTGTGGTCGGTGTCATTTGAACAAGTAAGCCCTTAGGATGTGTCTTTATACTCAGCGCCCTAAAATCGTCTGGTTTGGGAGTCGTTGGTCGAAAGTTCGCTACAAGGGTGGCATTGAAAAGCCTAATAAAGATGAACATTGCACAAGTCAAGGAAAAATAATATGAACGAGATGGAGTGTAAAACGCACTCGTTGAAAAAAAAAAGATAAAAAGAAAAGTGAAGACAAGTGGATAAAAGTGGAGCTTAACAGTAAATATGTAAACTTATCTTTATCTGAGCACTGTGATACTATGGGTTGAATTAAAATTCTGATTGGTTTGATATATTGCACACACACATGGAAGGGTTGAGAGTAAAGGTATAGCTAGTGACAAGTTGGATTGCTGATGGTGCATGAATTTGAAGTCCTGTTGAATGATTAGTTACTGATTTCTGAGGCTGGATTTTTTATATTATATGTTGATTAATTGATTGAGTTTAGTCAATCATGCATGTGCAGTCATGTAGGTAGTTGGTTTAATGGTTGTTTTTATTTATTTTGTGTTTTGCTTGAGGACAAGCAAAGTTTTGAGTTTGGGGGTATTTGATGAATGAGTTTTAACCTACGAATTAGATACATCTTTGGCTTAACTCTTTACCATCTTTAAGTATTTTTAGTATCTTTTTTATTTGTTTTCGTGTTTATTTTATAGGTTGAGGCTTTGAATGAGAAAAAGAACAACAAAATTTGGTGCAGGACATCTTCGCCGGGGCAAGCTTTTTAAGCTCGTTATCTTCGTCGGGGCGAGACTTCGCAGGGGTGCGGAATTTACAAAGGGATTTCTCGCTGGGGCGAGGATGCGACTGGAGGAAAAGAAGATTACTTTAATTGGGATCAGTTATTTTAGGAGGTTGATGCTAACAAGGATTCTTTCTACTAATCTGACGAGGAGACTATAAGAGACAGATGAAGGCATGGAAAAGACACACCTACATAGACAATAACGAGATTGTTTTGCAGAGTTGATTGTGAAGATTGGAGATTAGAAAAGCTTCATGAAGAATTCAAATTTATGGTTGGAGGATTGAAGAAACTTACTGAGTTTTTCCTAATCTTTTATCTCAGATTTGTAATTAATTATGATGGTTTATTCTAGGTGTTTGGTTTTTATTTTTAGCATGAACTAAACTTTCAATTAGGACTACAATTGAACCTTCTGTGACTATGAACTGAGTATCTATTCGAATCTAATTATTATCTCAAATTGAGTTGTCTATCTTATTCTATGTTTATTGATTAATTGTTTGGCCAGCAATTAGCGGGATACTTTAGATGAATTCGGGAGATGAAATCTAGGGTTAGATCTGGATAAGATAGCATGTATTCTTAATTATTTGCATGGGATGAATAATTAGGGTTGTGAAGTGAATAGGGATATCTCTTTACTGCATGTGACAATTGGGAATGGGTACTTAAAGAATTTAAACTTTTAGTTTTGCATAAGAATATCGCAGAATTAATTGGGTTAAATAAATTTGTTTGATCACTTAGAAAAGGGCTTAACAAATAAAGTTAAATTCTTGTTAACAACTCTAATGAGCTTAATAATTGGATGAATTGGAGAACTTAGTTTGTATTACATGAATGGGGATATTGTAGTCTTAATCTTCAAAATCTGAATTTTAATCTTTGTGTTTAATTGTTAAATTTAGTTGTAAATTAGTTAGTTGTAATCAACATTCAAATCGTGATTGTTTAATAAAATAGAATTAATATAGGTTGATATTTGAAAGTGTAAATCGCAATATTTCTCTATGGGAACGATACTCTACTTATCATTATATTACTTGTTGATCGTGTATACTTGCACGTAATTGTTGATTGGGAAATCGGACAACATTACAGTCACAGAAAACGATCGCTGATACTTTTTAATCTAATCGGAACAAGCAGTCGAGCAGACCAAAAGATGGAGGAAAGAAAGAAAAACAAGAGGGAGATCTAGAAAACGAAGAGGGAGAAGAGGGAGCAGAGGGAAGAGAGGGAGGTTGTCGCCGCCGTTGCAACCGCCGACCAAGCCCAAGTCGCCCTTCTGATCAGGTATTGTTATTATGATTGAGCACATATATGCCATTTGGAAAAATGTTGAAATATTATGTTGAATCCTCAAAGTAATTTAGGATTAAGTCATGTTATGTTTAAATTATGTTAAAATCTTACTGTTATTATGTTTAATCTGATCCGATATTGTTCTTATGTTCCCTTTTAATTACTTATGTTTTGACATTGTTTTGAAATTGATTGGCATGTTTATGAGAGACTGGATTATTGTATTCTGATACTGTTATATGATATTGGGCATATAAATGAGATTGGGCATATATATGTTCTGAAATCTTTCCTGTTTGCGATTGTTTGATGATAATTCCAATACCTCAAACTTCCTGCTCTACACAAAAGGCATATCCTCATAATACAGTTTTGTCATACAAAGTTAGAAGCGTTGTTCATAGTTCCTCCCAAAGAATAGCATTGAACAATCTGAAACACATATTGTTTGTTTTAGAAAGGTTCTTGCTCAAATAAACTGAATGTGCGTGTTAGACCTAGACCTATAGATTTTCTACTTACTTACCATATATTATCACGTATCTCATAACCTGAAGATTTCATAAGCTTAATAAATTAAATTTGACATTGTTTATCCTAGTTAATTGTAACTTAGGGCATAATTGTAATATAATAGTATCCAAAATATTATATTGCCCATACATTACGTATATGTTGTAGAATGCCAAATCAATTTAAATTAATTTATATGTAGGTATGTTAAATTCAAATCAAATTAATTCCTTTTTAAAAGTCTCTCCAAAAGAAATTCTTCCAGTTCTTCATCTAGGCCAATATAATATGATATTATTAAATATAATATGGCAAAACTAATGAATTACTCACTATAGTTGGCACGTTTTACTGATTACACCGTTGAACTTTTAATTTTTCAAATTACCCAGTAACTAATTATTATTTTGAAATTGGGCCATTCCGTTAAATAATTAAACGGACGTTAATTTTTTATCGGCAAAACTAATGAATTACCCACTGTAGTTGGCACGTTTTACTGATTACACCATTAAACCTTTAATTTTTCAAATTACTCCAGTATACTAATTATTATCCTAGTCAACATATATACTATATATTTAACATGTTTTATTCTTTTATTACAACCTCATTTGGACGATATTTGATGTGTGAAGACATTTGTATTCTCCTCTTCTCTTGTTCTACATTTGTATTATTCTTTTTTTTACCGACTGAATGTACGAAGTTTATATTGTACGTTATGACATTTAATTTAGTTGGACAGTACTTGTTTATGTTTATACATGCGTGGATGTTTATATATATTCTGTTAGTTTTATTTGTATTAATGGATCGATATCTTTTTATGGATGCTGGTTTATTTATAGGTATTGTTATGTGTTGGGATATAAAGTAGGTACAAAACAGATACAATTTTTTTTGGGAAATCCACAAAACAGGCCAAAAAAATTTTTTAATTTAGTATCAGCGACCGCAAGTGGTCGCTATTCTCTTTCAGCGACTGCAACTCATTAATTTTTTTTTTTTGATATTAGCGACCGTCGGCGGTCGCTACTACTGGTAGCTGAAATATGGCTCCACGTTATGATAAAGGCTGACTCAACCTGACTCAACCTGGCGACTGGATCCATAACGGTCGTTGATAATTTGGTCACTGATGGTGGTCGTCGATAGACAGCTAGCGACCAGAATAACTACGACTGCTATTAGCGACCAGAATTGGTCGCTGATTTATATCAACAACCACTTGCGGTCGTAGATAAGCGGTCGTAGAGTGCCCTTTTCTTGTAGTGAACAATAGCAGTGAATACACACAGTAACTATAAAACATGAAGATGAGTCTTTTAAATTTTGTTTATTATCTTGAAATTGGGAAGAAAGGGGGTGGTGGAATCACCAGATCCGGCGATCCAACTGGATCTCTAGCCAAGATTGACTAGTCCTCAAACTCAATATGAGAGAAAGAAAGAGCTATCTCACATTCAATATGAGAGAGAGAAAGAGTTATTTTATTTTGACTAATCATTGTGGTTAATTACTGTATTTGAGCTAATTAGACTATGGTAATTCGTTTATTTAAAAAAATTAAGTCAACTATGGTATTTATATGGTCAACTATATTTAAATATTAAATTATGACACACAGTTATTTTTCGGCAAAAAGATTAATCGAAAATTTGAATAGGGTCTATCGTGGTTACTTAACGGTACTTTGGGTAGCGGGATGAGAGTGTTTAAACTTTGGGATACGAAATGTAAAAAGGTGTGTATACTTCGGGGTCCGATATGCAGTTAACTCCAATATATGTTATATTATAGTATTATAATATAATGTAAAATAAATATAATACATATTAATATATGTAATATTATATATTATAGTTTTATATAAATATAATTATAGTATTAAAATATAATATTTTATATATTAATGTGTTAATAATATATAATATATTATGTATATTATATATAGGTAACGGGAGGTGAGGACTACCTCACGTTCTTGCATGATACATTCTTTTATAATAACAATGTTTTGAGAAATTATAAAAATACCCTTTTGTGCATAATATGGGAGGAAGTGGAGTGTATTTAATTATGCAAAATGACGACGTTTCGAAGGTTACCTCACGCAAGAGCGTGAGGTAGCCCTCACCTCCCATTTTGCGTATGTAATATTACAGCATATATTATAATAATATATGATATTATTTAATATATATATAGATATAATATTTATATATTTATATGGGTGAGGCATTTTTGTCCTAACAATTTTTTTTTTCATTCCTTTACTCATTGAAATCCTCATTCCTTAGCACCCCTAAGGAATGCCCATTCAAGTGTATAAAGGAATGGGCATTCTATCGGAACGATCATTCACACAAAATTTAACATACTAAACATAGAAATGGAATGGTTGGACAGAATGAACATTCCTTTTCACCCTCCATTCTGTCCAACCAAATGGCTCCTTAGATATATTAAAGGAACCTTCAATATGGCCTTAGAATTACTTCACAATATGATCTTACTCTTTATGGTAATTTTGATGCTGATTGGGCTAGATGAGTTTATAGTAGAAGATCTACAACTAGTTTTTTGTGTTTATCTAGGAGCTAATTGTATTTCTTGGTGTTTTAAAAAGTAACTGATAGTTGCGCACGACCAAGTGCTAAACCTGAATATAGATCTCTTACTTCAACAATAGCTAAATTAACTTAGCTTTCTTATGTACTTCATGATTTGAGAATTCATACCAACTACACTAGTTTTGTTTTATGATAATATTAATGCCTTGTACTAGTATCTTGTTAGAATCATAGTTTTATAGAATCAAAATCGTAGTAGAAGACACGACACGGGTGGTCTATGTCCTTAAAGTCTTTATCGCCCCCAGCTTACACTTCTCAAGGAGTACTGGGGCAAACAATAACGACTCAGTGGCACAGGCAGCTCTGGTAGTCAGTCTACTCAGTCCTCGTGCCATCCGACGACGCTCACTCCTGCTGACTGTGTGAGAGAAATATATCAAAATCGTAATTTTCTTCTTACACTTGGCGAGCATCTGCAGTCTCTGAGTCCTGAGGAGTTAGCAAATGTAGTGGCGAGAGCAACACAGCAGCAGGATAACGCCGAGGTAATCTTATCATTGTTTAGCTTTGCATGTTTACTTTAGCTTTCTATTTATGTTTAGCTTTTTTTATTGTAATACATCAGAAAGGGTCGTTTTTTTCTTTGCATAAGGCATACCAGTATCAACATATATAATATATATTTAACATGTTTTATTCTTTTGTTACAACCCTATTTGGACGATATTTGATGCATGAAGACATTTGTATTATTCTTTTTTTTACCGACTGAATGTACGGAGTTTATATTGTACGTTATGCCATTTAATTCATGTATATAAATTTTAGTCAGACGGTACTTGTTTGTGTTTATACATTCGTGGATGTTTATAAATATTGTGTTGGTTTTATTTGTATGGATGGATCGATGGATTTGTATGGATGTTGGTTTATTTATAGATATTGTTATGTGTTGGAATATAAAGCAGGTACAGAACAGGTACAAATTTTTTGGGAAAATCCATATAACAGGCAACAAAATTTTTTTAAAAAAATTAGTATCAACGACCGCACGCGGACGCTATTCTCTTTCAGCGACCACAACTAATTAAATTTTTTTTTTGATATTAGCGACCGCCGACGGTCGCTACTATTGGTCGCTAAAACGTGGCTCCACATCATGTTAAAGGCTGACTCAGTCTGACTCAATCTGGCGACCGGATCCGTCGCTATTTGTAGTCGTTGATAATTTGGTCGCTGATGGTGGTCGTCGATGGACAGCTAGCAACCAGAATAACTGCGACTGCTATCAGCGACCGGAGTTGGTCGCTGATTCATATCAGCAACCACCTACGGTCGCAGTTAAGCGGTCGCAGATAGCCCTTTTCTTGTGGTGAACAATAGCAGTGAATACACACGATAACAATAGAACATGAAGATGGGTCTTTTAAATTTTGTTTATTTTCTTGAAATTGGGAAGAAGGGGGGTGGTGGAATCACCAGATCCGGCAATCCAACTGGATCTCTAGCCAAGATTGACTAGTCCTCGGATTTAATATGAGAGAGAGAAAGAGCTATCTTAGATTCAATATGAGAGAGAGAAAGAGTTATTTTATTTTGATTAATCATTTTGGTTAATTACTGTATTTGAGCTAATTAGACTACGGTAATTCTTTTATTTAAAAAAAATTAAGTCAACTACGGTATTTATGTGGTCAACTATATTTAAATGTTAAATTAAGACACGTGGCCATTTTTCGACAAAAACATTGATCGAAAATTTGAATAGGGTCCATCGTGGTTTACTTAACGGTACTTTGGGTAGCAGGATATGAGCGTTTAAACCTCGGGGTACGAAGTGTAAAAGGGTGTGTATACTTCAGAGTCCGATGTGCAGTTAACCCCCATTATATATTAGTATTATAATATAATGTAAAATAAATATAATACATATTAATATATGTAATATTATATATTATAGTTTTATATAAATATAATTAATATAATATAATATTTTATATATTAATGTGATAGTAATGTATAATATATTATCTATATTATAAGGAACGGGAGGTGAGGACTACCTCACGTTTTTGCATGATGTATTCTTTTATAATAACAATGTTTTGAGAAATTATAAAAATACCCTTTTGTGCATAACATGGGAGGGAGTGTATTTAAGTATGCAAAACGACGACGTTTTGAAGGTTACCTCACACAAGAGCGTGAGGTAGCTCTCACCTCCCATTTTGCCTATGTTATATTATATTATATATTATAATAATATATGATATTATGTAATATATATATATATATATATATATATATATATATATATATGGGTGAGGCATTTTGGTCCTAACAATTTTTTTTTCATTCCTTTACTCATTGGAATCCTCATTCCTTAGCACCCCTAAGGAATGCCCATTCAAGTGTATAAAGGAATGGGCATTCCATCGGAACGGTCATTGTTAGGTTTGTATATAGCGCGAACATGTAATCAAATTACATAAATAGTGCGGAAGCGTGATTAAACGGATTTTAAAATTTTTCATACAAACCATCACCATGATCATCCATGTGCTAAATTATCAATTAAACGAAAGAGATAAAGTATGAGAATCATACCCCTGTAGAACCATGCTTCCACAGGTACGAGTTCACCTCCAAATCCTTTGCATTCTCCTTGAATTCCACCGATTAAATTCCTTCCTTTGATCCACCAAGGAATAATAGTTGTTCAAAAAGATGGGTGTTGGCAAAACCATAGTTTCTATCTCTATAGAAATTACAAGTACTCTCTCTCTCTCTAATTCATATGGAAGAGTGTGTAACTGTCTAACAGTCTAACTGTCTAACCCTAAATCATAAAAAGACTCCTCTTATTTATAGATATAGGGAACCCTCCTAAACTATTTAGGATTAGCTTTTTATTTTAATTAAACTCCTAATCCAATTAGTAATTTCTGAGAGAGTGCTTCTATTAATTAATTCCCAATCCCTATTAGGAATTAAATAATAGTAATAGTAATAATAATAATAAGACTCCTCTTATTAATTTATATTTAATATTTTCAAAATATTAAATAATAAATATTAAGCTATTTAATTTATTCTATCTCCATAGATTAAATTAAATACACGTAACTTATTATTACAATTATGCCATTTACTTTTTAAACAAATATTTTTCTTTTTGCAGTGTGACCCTTTAGGTTCTCCATATTAAACCGGTTGTGAATAAATCAATTAGAACAATTCTAATCTTATTTAAATAAATAAATTAAACTATTTAATTCATTTAAATAAATAATATTTATTCTACAATAAGGGTAAGCCCCCTTAGCGATCAACGACTTTCCAGATAATATACATTTCAACATTAATCACAAAAAAACCTTTCAGTGAATAGTTACCGTACAATTCAATCCTTCTACCATACAATGTCCCAATTAAATATAAGACATGGAATTACTGTCAAGTCTTATTTTATTTAATTATATGTATTTCGATTCTCAAATGCACAACTCTGATAATGCAAATTAAAAACTCCTTTCTAATTTCATTCTGCTTTGGCTAAAGACTTCTGAGTCGTCATTTATCGAATCACATAGGACATTCTCTCCTTTTACTAGAAGTGGTAGATTCTTTGTTGATCATTTACCTATCTCCATGTATAACTTATTATACCCAATCATACCCTTTGATATACCCTAAGGGTCTTAAGGGACATGTCAAAGTATAACTTATCATACACAAGATACTATGATGATCTCAAGTCCAAGGATCACTTGTACTACTATCACTAGAGGAATTCCTATTGACAGGCGAGTAAAACTCCATTAGGTATTCCTTAGCGAGCCACGTTCAGTGTACTTATTCTCCAATAAGCACCTACATACTTGCTTTAGTGTCTCCACACAAATAATTATGAGATCAATCATCCTCTTCCAAAGAGCAAGCAACGTATGTACTAATCTATCCGGATTCACTAATCCCCTTTTTAGTAATCCAACGATTAGGAACGATTTTAGTTTGTGAGCTATCTAGAATTTAGATCTCATTAGCATGATCCCCATCATGATTCTAAAAGCATTGCTCAAAACTATGGGTTTATCACATTTAATCTAACAGCACTATGTAGATAATGTAAAATGCCTTTAATAACCGAATAAGATTACAAAGTATATGCTACATCATATCAAATATGATTGGCTTGTGTGCATACTACTTTTAATCTCCCACTTGCACTAAAGCCAATCGTCATGGTATCTAATACCCTTCTCCTCTAAGTGACGATCATCCTGCTGTTTGGATAAAGCTTCAATAGATGGATATGCAATGCTGTTCTCGAGAGTCCACTATCTCTATAGTGACTTTTCCTTTTTCAATGATTCCACTAATCAAATGAAAGTGCTGCAATACATGTTTGAATCCATGATGAGACTTAGGAATTATTCCTAGTTCTGTAATGAACTTTTCATCCAAACAATCAAACTTGCAGCTTCATTTACAGCTATATACTTTGTCTTTGTCACTAAACTAACAACTCTTTGCTGTTTGGAACCTTTCCAATTCACTACACCACCTTTCAAGGTAACGATTTACCTTAAAGTGGATTTGTTATCGTCTTGGTCAGTTTGAAAAACTTGAGTCTGTTTAGCTCTCTAGTTTTAATTCAGACCTACCATGAATCATGATCACATCTTCAGTACCGGTTAAGTACCTAAAGATGTTTATCACTGTCTTACAGTGATCTTCTCCAGAATATGACTGATCAACATCAGGCCTAGTATATTCATTGCATACATGATAGTAACTCATGCGATCTCTCTTTCAATTGGGGACAATTTTAGAGAGATACACTCCATGGCTCATCATCATGAGACCTCTCTTGGAGTTTGCCATGCTAAACGCCTTTAACATCGAATGAATATACGTTCATTGGGTCAAGCCGAACATCCTTTCAAATCTATCTATATAGATTTATATCCCCAATTTATAGGATGCTCCTCCCAAGTTATTCATGGAGGAATGTTTAGACAATTTTATCTTTACTGATTATAGCATTGGTGTGCCATTCCTTATCAGTAATATATCAACATATAATACTAGGAATGTCATAGTGCTCCCACTAACCTTTTGTACACGCTAGGTTCATTCTCGTTTTTGATAAAATCAAACTCTTTTGATTGTCTCATCAAAATAAATGTTCCATCTTTGAGAAGCTTGCTTCAATCCATAAATGGATCATTGTAGCTTAAAACACGATGTGCTTCAACCTTTGAAACAAATTCCTCTGGCTGTATCATACATATATTCTCCTCAAGTCTTTATTGAGGAAGGACGTCTCCATATCCATTTTGCCAGATTTCGTAATAAGCTGCAATCACAAGCAAAATCTAAATGGACTTGAGCATTACCCGCTAATAAGGTTTTATCACAGTCAACTCCTAGACTTGAAAAACCTTTTAAACAAGTCTGGTCTTACAGGTCTCCACCTTGCCATTTGCCCCAGTCTTTCTCTTAAAGACCCATATTCACACTCTAGGCATTATGCCCTTTTTGTGGAGTAACCAGAGTCTATACTTAGTTCTCTTACATGGAGTCCATTTCGGATTTCATGGTCATCTGCCATTTCTCTGAGTGTCTTCTACTCATAGCCTCATCGTATATAACTGGATCATCATCCTCTATGATGCGTACCTCATCATCATCCTCTATGATGAATCCATACCTCCTAGGTATCTTCGGTACTCTTCCAGATTTACGATTCGGTTATGGTACAATAGGTCTATCTACAGGTTCCTCAGTTCGACTTAAAGTGCTTTGTGGTTCTTGAACTCCTTCAAGATCTATTACCCTCCCACTAGCTCCTTCAATGATAAACACTTTTATCTAAGAAGGCAGCATGTAGGATTATAGTAATAATACCCTAAACTTTCTTTAGGATATCCCACAAGTCTGCACTTGTCAGATTTTGTCCCAAACTTATCTTTGAAACCTTTTCACATAAGCTGGACAACCCTTATCTTAACATACTTAAGAGTAGGAATCCTCCCTGTCTATAACCTTTTTGGAGTCTTGGGCTCGGAATTTTGAGGTTACCTTATTTTGTAGATATAAAGCCGTTTCTAGGGCATAACCCCAGATGGATACTAGAATGTCGGTAAAAATCATTATGGACTGCACCATGTCCAACAAGATACAATTTCTCCTTTAAGATACACCAATCAACTATTACGTATCAGGATGTGTCCATTATAAGAAAATACCATTTTGAGATGATCTAGAAACTCATTGCACAAGTATTCTTTCCTCGATCTGATCAAAGAATTTTAATACTTTGTCAATATGTTTCACTTCTGAATTCTTTGAACCTTTCAAATGATTCAGACTTGTATTTCATCAAATACACACATTCAACTCTTTGAATGATCATCTCCTTTTTCTTTTATTAGTTTATTTAATTTGCAAAATACTTTTCATATAAGTCAGTATGCAAAGTCTATCAAGTAATCTTCCAGTTTCAAACAAAATATTATCATTATAAATAGAACAATAATTGTTCTTAAATATAATACCAGAACCTTTCTTGTCCAACAACAAAAGTTCTAATATTTCTAATGAGAACTGAAACATAATAACAATTTATTAACTTAATAGACTTGCCCGTAGGCAATGCTAAACTATAAGTTCCTATGGTTAATGCAGCAACCTTTGCTCCATTGACACACATAAGATTACTTACTTTTTGTTTAGCTTTCTACTTCTGCTTAGTCTCTGCATTGGATTGCATACGTGAGAACTACAGCCGGTATCCAATACCCAAGTAGATCCTTGATTTACAGAAAGATTTATTTTTTAATCATGAATAAACATGTATCTGTAACCGAAGCTTCACTAAGCTTCTTCTGGTTAGCCACTGTAAGATTCTCCTTACAGTTTCGTTTCTAGTATCCAGGCTTATTGCAATGGAAGCAAACTCCTTTGCTATTTGCATCAGTCTTGTTCTTATTGTCCTTTGTTTTTGCCTTTCTATTTACCTTCTTTGAATTGTTCTTCTTTTAAGAAGATCCTTTGGCCCTCTTCCGCTTTCTGGAAGAATCATCTACCAGTAAGATTTGGTCTTTCTTGGTTGGAAAGTGACTCTTTACTATTTTCAACATGTTTAAGCAACTCAGGCAGGCTGACATATGGCTTGTTCATGTAGAAATTCACAACAATTTGTGAAAAAGAGTTCGGAAGTGATTGCAAGATCAAATCTTGGATCAACTCTCCATCCATTAAAACTCAGTTGTCCCAATTGTTCAATCAGATTGATCATTTTTAGGACATTTGTCTATACTGTAGTGCCATCGGTTATTCTAGATTGGAAGAGCTCCTTAGATATCTAATATCTAGCAGTCCTACTTTCCTCACCATTCAACTCCTTGAAGGTGACGGAGTACAGTAGGAGCATCCATAGTTTCATGCTGACGCTGAAGCTCGTTACTCATGGATACGAGCATGATGCATTGAGCCAACTGTGCATCATCTTGCCACTTTCTAAAAGTAGCAATCTCTTCCTCAGAGGTATTATCTGTAATCATTGTAGGGATAGGCGTATTAAGGACATAAGATAGCTTTTCAGCCTTGAGAACTATTCTCAAATTTTTTAACCAGTCCTTTTAATTGGTCCAGTTAATTAGCATCTAATATGCTCTGCAGTGATAGTAAATTAGACATTGTAAAATTCTGTAAATGAAATAGACAACATTTTAGCATACATTCATTTCTTAATTAATTATCAAAATAAATTAGGTCTTTATTTTAAATTGGTATCTCTCACTTTTCCATCAAACTATATTACCCTCGTTATATAGTACGACAAATCTAATTAAAGATTTGCTAGTGAGAATAAGGATCTCATTTCAAATGTATATAGCCTTGTGTGTGCACAACAAACTATATATAAATAAATAGGTAGACAACTATTGTCAATTACATCACTATGTAACTCCTTGTATTTTGCCTCTTAGATTATAATGGTCAAGTGTGTGCACATCCGAACTAAAATAATCTAAGTTAAGTCCAACCTAGCACTTCCATATATGTGAAGAGAAAAAGACCGCCCTTGTGTGTGCACAACAAAGCAGTAATGTTCAATTCCTTAATAAGCATCAAATGTGATAAAACAACATCTTAAATATTTAATACTCCCCTTGTGTGTGCACAACAAACTCATATTAAATATTTAATACTCTATTGCTTTACCATGCTAGAAGGCGACGTTCGATATTCCAAATATCTTTGAACGCTTAGAACTTAATATAATTTCTTTGAGGGGTTTGTTATTATTTGTCTCATCTTGTTTCGCGCGCATGCACACACACACACACACACACACACACACATATATATATATATATATATAATACGCGTCATATTATTTAACATGCGAAGCATGTTGTATAATATAATATATATATATATATATATAGTAAACATGCACATATAGAATATTATATTCTACCCGGATTGATTATAGACTTTTATTCTGGTTTGGTTCACTAGAGCCGCCAAGTGAACCAAAAGGTCAAACCTAGGGTGCAAGAACAAAATTTAAATATAACTATTACATTTAAACCCGGGCTCCATTATAAACGGGTCTTCAAGCGCTCCTTGCTCATTTGTCTCCAATTCTTCAAGTAATTCTAAGTAGACCTATTACATAAACTATTTACAATAAATAGAAACCTTGATCAACAGTCAAGGGGAAGTACATAGGAGGGAGATAGAATTTACATTAAGAAAAATTAGAGAAGACGAGGTACGCAGACCCCATTTATAAAAACTCATTCATTCAAGCATCCACTAAAATAAATCCAATCACACATTGGTCAGTAGTCCATAATCAATCCCTATTTATTATCATACATATCTCCATATGTATCAATAAATAACATTCATCTCATGAATAACAAAACCATTCCATATATGCATTGATATCAATTAATGGGTAATTAAAAGTTTACTAGAAATCCAATTTTGAAATAAAATAAACTCCTTTATTCTAATCAAAATTTAAAACATAATAAACTTATTTGTTTTATTTTAACCAATTTTGAATAAAAATAAACTCTTTTATTTTTAATCAAATTCCAAATCAAAATAATCTCCTTTATTTTAATTAACATGGAAACCAATCTCAAGTTCAAAATAAACTCTTTTATTTTAACTTAAAATTATTGGAAAATAAAATATGTTGAATCATATTCCTTATCAAAATAAACATCTTTATTTTTAAGGAAACATGGAATCATATTCCATATGTGAATAAACTCCTTTATTCTAGGAAATATGGAATCCTATTCCATATGTGAATAAACTCCTTTATTCTAAATTTATATCAATTAAATAACCATTATTTTAATTGAAGGAAAAAATTATTTTTCGGATCCTGCTGTCCGGCGCAGCTGCGCCCAGGCTGAACTAGGAAACGGCGCAGCTGTGCTGAACCCCAGAAACGCCTTTCTGGGTTTGGGCCCAGCTGCGCTCCAGAATGAACTGGAGCCGGCGCAGCTGCGCCACATAGCAGATTCAGCAAAAACGGGTTCTGCCCAAAAATTTCGATCCAATAGCATACCATACATACATGGAATCATGATAATCGATAATTAGCACAAGGTTAGGCTCTGATACCACTGTTAGGTTTGTATATAGCGCGAACATACAATCAAATTACATAAATAGTGCGGAAGCGTGATAAACCGATTTTGAAATTTTTCATACAAACCATCACCATGATCATCCATGTGCTCAATTATCAATTAAACGAAAGAGATAAAGTATGAGAATCATACCCTTGTAGAACATGCTTCCACAGGTACGAGTTCACCTCCAAATCCTTCGCGTTCTCCTTGAATTCCACCGATTAAATTCCTTCTTTTGATCAACGTTAGCCACCCAAGTGTTTGGCCTCTAGAGGTGATCCACCAAGGAATAATAGTTGTTCAAGAAGATGAGTGTTGGCAAAACCCTAGTTTCTATCTCTATAGAAATTACAAGTACTCTCTCTCTCCAATTCATATGGAAGAGTGTGTAACTGTCTAACAGTCTAACTGTCTAACCCTAAATCATAATAAGACTCCTCTTATTTATAGATATAGGGAACCCTCCTAAACTATTTAGGATTAGGTTTTTTATTTTAATTAAACTCCTAATCCAATTAGGAATTTATGAGAGAGTGCTTCTATTAATTAATTCTCAATCCCTATTAGGAATTAAATAATAGTAATAGTAATAATAATAATAAGACTCCTCTTATTAATTTATATTTAATATTTCTAAAATATTAAATAATAAATATTAAGATATTTAATTTATTCTATCTCCATAGATTAAATTAAATACACTTAACTTATTATTACAATTACGTCATTTACTTCTTAAACAAATATTTTTCTTTTTGCGGTGTGACCCTTTAGGTTCTCCATATTAAACCGGTTGTGAATAAATCAATTAGAACAATTCTAATCTTATTTAAATAAATAAATTAAACTATTTAATTCATTTAAATAAATAATATTTATTCTACAATAAGGGTAAGCCCCCTTAGCGATCAACGACTTTCCAGATAATATACATTTCCACATTAATCACAAAAGAACCTTTCAGTGAATAGTTGCCGTACAATTCAATCCTTCTACCATACAATGTCCCAATTAAATATAAGACATAGAATTATTGTCAAGTCTTATTTTATTTAATTATATGTATTTCGATTCTCAAATGCACAACTCTGATAATGCAAATTAAAAACTCCTTTCTAATTTCATTCTGCTTTGGCTAAAGACTTCTGAGTCGTCATTTATCGAATCACATAGGACATTCTCTCCTTTTCCTAGAAGTGGTAGATTCTTTGTTGATCATTCACCTATCTCCATGTATAACTTATTATACCCAATCATACCCTTTGATATACCCTAAGGGTCTTAAGGGACATGTCAAAGTATAACTTATCATACACAAGATACTATGATGATCTCAAGTCCAAGGATCACTTGTACTACTATCACTAGAGGAATTCCTATTGACAGGCGAGTAAAACTCTATTAGGTATTCCTTAGCGAGCCACGTTCAGTGTACTTATTCTCCAATAAGCACCTACATACTTGTTTTATTGTCTCCACACAAATGATTATGAGATCAATCATCCTCTTTCAAAGAGCAAGCAACGTATGTACTAATCTATCCGAATTCACTAATCCCCTTTTTAGTAATCCAACGATTTGGAACGATTTTAGTTTGTGAGCTATCTAGAATTTAGATCTCATTAGCATGATCCCCATCATGATTCTAAAAGCATTGCTCAAAACTATGGGTTTATCACATTTAATATAACAGCACCATGTAGATAATGTAAAATGCCTTTAATAACCGAATAAGATTACAAAGTATATGCTACATCATATCAAATATGATTGGCTTGTGTGCATACTACTTTCAGTCATTCCCACGAAATTTAACATACTAAACTTAGAAATGGAATGGTTGGACAGAATGAGTATTCCTTTTCGCCCTCCATTCTGTCCAACCAAACGACACCTTAGATATATTAAAGGAACCTTTCAATATGGCCTTAGAATTACTTCACAATATGGTCTTACTCTTTATGGTAATTTTGATGCTGATTGGGTTGGATGCGTTTATAGTAGAAGATCTACAACTAGTTTTTTGTGTTTATCTAGGAGCTAATTGTATTTCTTGGTGTTCTAAAAAGCAACTGATAGTTGCGCACAACCAAGTGCTAAAGCTAAATGTAGATCTCTTACTTCAACAATAACTGAACTAACTTGGCTTTCTTATGTATTTCATGATTTGAGAATTCATACCAACTACACTAGTTTTGTTCTATGATAATATTAGTGCCTTGTACTAGTATCTTGTTAGAATCGCAGTTTTATAGAATCAAAATCGTAGTAGAAAACATGACACGGGTGATCCATATCCTTAAAGTCTTTATCGCCCCCATCATAATTGGTTTACTAAGGGTTGCATACAATATATCTCCAGGATATATGTCAAGCGTTTGGTGAATTATTCATTATAGCAATTAACAGAATAATTTCAATAGAACATTGTTTTATAGTAGTTATTTGTTTGTAGAAAGAATAATCAAAAGAAAAAGAGAGACCTTCGTGGTGCAAAAATTATTATAAAAAGTGTATGTAAGTCTTTTCTCCAATCTTCATATATGTAATACATATATACACACACACACACACATAAGGATGTAAGTTACATATTAGTAATAAATGTATAATTAAATGAAATTTCAAAAGTCTCACAAGTATAGTTCTTGTTCCAAAATAAAATAAGACTACACCTTATGATCACCATAAAACAACTAGTAGTCATATTTTATTCAAATGAGACAAATAAATATAGCTTTTTCAAACAATTTGCACATTATCAAATGCCTCACTCTAGGCTTGGTAACCACACAACAAATGATTCCTACTTGAATCAAATGAATAATTACTCCCTTATTTTCACATAGAGGAAGAATAAATTACACTATATACCAACTTAAATTATGTCCACTAAAGAGTTTTGATCAAGCTTATGATGACAAAATTAGATAAGTCCACAATGTATAAAATAAGGTGCAATTTCTAACAATCCTTCACTTGTTTGGAGAAATTATTTTTCATCCAAACAACTTCTGCAAAACAACTCTGAGGCATGTGTGCATAAAAAAATGTGTGATGAACATTGAACTTTCTCTTAGTGTAGACAACTCAAAGTCACATCGAAGTTGATGATGTATGTGGATTTAACCTCTACTCCTATATGACATGATCATAATTGTCACACACACACACACAAAAAATCCTCATACCATAATAAGTATTCTCAATTGCTTTGTGCTAATATGGCCATACACAATACCCTATTCATGAACCTTTAAGATAATAAACTACAACCCTCTATAAGAAGCGGCACTACTTCTAATTCATATAGGCAAAATATTTTACATGTGTTTCTATTGCCATGAACACAACAACTTTGTTAAGAGCATAGCTCAACCTCGGTCGTGCAACAGACATTACTATCTTAGACTACATATAGAACCACAACGATAGTAACACAGTCAACAACTGTGACTTGTTTTTCTTATTGAACCTATAAATTAGGGCTAACTTATGAATAGGTTGGATTCCCATCAACCCTGACTCAAAGTGGTTGAAGTTCTATATCACATGTAGTCAAATTACTAAGCTCTCGTTAGAGTCTTATAAGTAAATAGATAAGTCAAGTTGTCACTTGACTTTCTCATAGACAAGCATTATGATGCCTTCTTGTATCATATCTAAATCTAATTCTACATGCATATACTAAGCATATAAAGATAGATTATCATTTTGTTCATGAGAAAGTAGCTAATGGCAAGCTTATTACAAAATTTGTTTGCTCGGCTGATCAGATAGCTGATATTTTTATGAAGTGGTTGTCAATTTCTAAAATTTTTTCGTTTATGTTCCAAGTTTGGCATGATAGTACCTCCAACCAAGCTTAAGGGGGAGTATCAAGGCAGTTCAGATGACAAGAGACTGAGTTCTATTAGGAGTCAGTCCTATGAGACGAGAATAATTTCTATTAGGAGACGGTCCTAGTTAATAAAAATAAAATGATATATTTTACGAATGTTTAATTACGTCGATTTTTTGATTGCTAGTTATATGAATAAATATTAGTGGTAATTCGTTTGGAGAGATTTATAATAAATGGGGTCCTCTTATAATTTTATCCAATCTCATATATTGATATCTTTCACAATTGTAATTCAGCATAAATTTATCACAATACTTAACAAAACTCTAAAGCTAAAACTATCGTACATTTTTAGGATACTATAGTTATTGTCGTTGCTTAGAATATATACTTACTGTAGTGGTTATCTTGTAAGGTTGATGGCTATATATATAACACCGGTTGTACAACATAATATCAATGCGAAATGCAGCAATATTTCTACATCTCCTTGTTATTTTCAATACATTCCCTTTAGTAGTTTATATATATATATATATATATATATATATATATATATATATATATATATATATATATATAATTAGTCCTGTTGGATTTCAAAAAATTCAATAATTTTGGTATACACCAAATCTTTAGCATTAACTGCATTTACGAAATCTTCATGAGCATACTCCTCGAGGTATAGCCTTTGTACCGTATGTAACTGTAAAGTGTCAAGCAAATTCTCGACGTCCCTATGATCTGCAAGCGCATCTACGCCTCCATAGCAGAGGAACAGAGGAAGGTCTTGCGGAATGTTGGTTAGATTATAAACAGGTACCGTGGCTTGACCATAATGTTCCAAATTGGACTTGGCACTCCCATAGTCATATTTAGCAAAATTTCCTTTTCGAACACCTGTAAATGTATGTATATATATTAAAATGTTTTGTTTTCAATTATACTATAAATATTGCTAAAAATATTTATAAGGAAGTGATTCATAGCAAATACTGACTATAATACCTTATATGATTAACGCATCCTACACCGTCCATTATAAGATTTAACGGTCACGATTTAAAAATACACAATGTTGGTGTAGGAAGTATTTTTTTTGGTTAACATCACTTTAATCCCTCAAAATTTCACTCATGTTATAATTGAGCACCTAATCTGTCAATTCTCTCGATTTGGACCTACAAACAATGTTAAGTAAGTACGATGAACCCAAATTGATAATCCGATATTTTTTTTATCCCGAAAATGATGACGCGACACAACTCTTTGAGGGACTAAAATGATGGCCAAAATATCAGATTTGAGCGTGTTTCATTAATTTAACAGTATTTGAGGGTCCATATCAAGAGGATTGGATTTGAGGAGCTCAATTACAAAACGGGTTAAACTTCGAGGGACTAAAATGCTATTAGCCCTTTTTTTTTACATGACGAACATAGAATCTATAAATGAATGATATAATTTTGGTGGCTAGAATTGTATCCATAGCCACCATTTGCCACAAATCAGCTCCCATATTTATACATACTTTTGGCACAAATATGTGCCATACACACCAAACGAAGTGTTGCAAATAGATAATGTGCATGTGGAGGTAGTATTATGCTACTAATATCAACTTACCTTGAGCTAAATGCACCAAGTTCTTAGCTGATGTAGGTTGAGGCTCATTATTCAAGAAAAGTTCAATAGTGGAGGAATTGAGACAGCAATTTTTCCCTTCAGTATTAAGAAAATCATAATCACAAGATCAATGTAAAGTCAATGGAAGCAAAGAAAAAGATGTTTTATTTCTATCATGCACATTATGCTAATGAAATGAAGGTTCAATTTGAAATTTGATAATTTACCTGTAAATAGAGCATATAAATCAAAACAATCTACCCCTGAACCACCACAAAAGACCTTGAGAAGGGTGCGAATTGGCTCTCTGTAAAAATTGAAGAAACAAGTTAACTTTTTTTAAATCAGTTATATATAGTAGTATTAACTGTATTAAGTAACATACAACAATTGAGGGTTCATATTATTTGCTCTTACATAGTGAAATCGATTTCAGCTAGGCCAAGCGATAGAGCAAACTGTTGGATAAACCAGGGTCATTGACATTGGAAAAAATTATATATAATATGTGTTGATAATTAATATCTATGTTTGGAAATAAATGTACCAGTTGACTAATTTTGCTCTCTTATTTTACACATATTAAGGTTTGTGGAAGGCACAATCAAAAAATCAACTTAATATTAAGTTTCTAGACCAAAATAAAGTTTGTCTTAAGCAAACTTTTTTTTTCATGGCCTACCAAACCATAGTATTCATTAAAAAAAAAAAATATGATAACACACCTCTGATATATAGTCATAAATAATCCTCATCACTTCTGTAGGTTTTTAATTAAGTAACAGTTAGAAACCAGCAAGTAGGTTTTTAATTAAGTAACAGTTAGTACTCAGCAAGTATTAAAAGTTGACCAAATTAATAAAGTTACATATTTTCCCTTATATATTAATTATCAAATTAAAATTTAGTAAATATATATACTTTTTCAGTGAGAAAACTACCTTTTTTTCTCATTAAATACACTTTTTCACTATGTTTTTCTGTAATCAATATCAATCTGCATTTCATTTAAATTGTTGGTAGCTTATAAATTATGGAATTTAATTATTACATTATTAAACTTTTGGATAGATGAATATGTGATTACTAGGAATTAATTTTACAATTAATCTATATGTGGAATTTGATTACGGTGAATTAAGTTATGTATGTAATTTGATTTTTTCTTTTTCTCGGTTGATTTTTCTTTTTAACGAATATTAAGTTTGTCAATATTGTCTTTCTACAGTTTTCTTTTTTTCCTTTTTTTCACCTTTGTGTGTGCGCACACGCGTGTCAAAAGTATATCCAAGCTATGTACATTTTAGTATTTGAGAAAACTAATTAATATAATTATTTTAGATAAAAATTTTTCCTTTTTAATTTACAAATATTAAGATTTGTCCTTTTCTTAATTATCGTGAAGATTATAACTAAGTGTGCTATATATGAATTTTAACATTTGAGGAAAATATTTAAAACGTTTTTTGCGGTTGATATTTATTTTTCACGAGCATTAAGATTTATCTTATTTATATTTTAAAAATTATTCCTAGTGTGTTTTTACAATTAGCAAAAAGAACAACCATATTAAGGGTGCATCGGTCCTTAATTATTTTTTTTAAGGTAAAATCAGTTGATCAACCATGCATGGGTTCTATGTGCAATATTTTGTTAACTACAAGGGTAACGACTGTTATTTAAATATCTAGAGGGTAACCAGTGTTAATTTTCATAGAAAAACGTACATAATAACATGAACATACCTCATCAAGGTGGACTTCAGCTGCAGCTTTAGTAATTGCAGTGGTTATATGACTCAAGTAAGCAACTGGGCTTAGAAGTACTACTGATTTCACTTTGTCTATTTGCATCCCTTGAGACAAGGAGGCCAAAGCTATTGTTGTTCCCTGACCAAATCATTTAATCAATCTTCATTTATGAAATTTGCACAATTATCTTCAAAACTTATCTTTTAGTTGAGTAAAAGAAATTTTTGTTTTTGAGTAATGAACTTTTATATTACCTTAATTAGTAATAAAACCATCTTCCCTCAGTTTCACAAAAGTTGACTTAAGTACTCTAATTACAACAAAAGATGAGTTTAGTACACTAATTACCCAGACTAAGAAAATAAAAGTTCCTAATTTGCCATAATGGAGCCCACATCAATGAATTTTTTTTTTTTAAAGTAGTGGACCATACTTAAGTATATTTAAGGTAAAAATATATTTTATATAACATTTAAATTTTAATTGTATATTTTAGACATCTTTAATTATACACACACACATACACAGTCCGACTCTCCAACAGACCGGTTCGTTAACGAACCGGTCTATGGTGACGGTTCGGTCCGTCGTCATCTCATATGCGACATTTAATAGGTCTATAGCGACGGTTTCGGATAGTTACTATAGGTCTGTTAAGTGTCGTAAATGTATGGCCACTGACTGAACCGTCGCCATAGACCGATGCGTTAACGAACTAGTCCATCGGATAAGATTATATATATATATATATATATAGGGGAATGATCCACAGAAAACGTTAGCCTTGAGCACTGTTTCAGCTAACTGTGATCCAGCAGTCCAATATAAGATCCAAGGGCTGGATGAGGGCGCGGCCGCTAGAGGAAGTAGCGGCCAGATATTAAAATAATTAAATTTTATACTGGCCGCTAGAGGAAGTAGCGGCCAGTCAAAACGACAGCATTTTGACTGGCCGCTACTCCCTCTAGCGGCCAGGACAGAACAAAAAAAAAAATTAAAGAGAATTTGCTTGGTCGCTACTCCCAGTAGCGGCCCGTTTATTGTTTATTGTTGGCTAATAAATAAACATCCCCATGCTCATCCTAGGTACTTACCTTTTTATGTTGATAATATATTTGCTATTTTTATAATCTAATGGAATGGAGTATACTAATTGCTCATAATGGACAAAGCCAATATGCATTGGAAGGCATGCTTTTGGTGATCAATACCGAGCAACTGATGCACTTATCAAAGGACCTGGAAAACTTAAATTGGTTTTTGGTGAAGTTATTTTCTTTTTATGTTTCCGCTTTCTCGATTCTCACAGCAAGTTTACCTCTGTTAATTCTTTAATGGTTTCAAAATGACTAAATTTGTAGTGCTCTATTACCTACTTTGCTTCTATATTTTCAAAAGTTTTAAAACATCTTTTAAGACAGGGTGATTAACTTGTATACACCAGAAAGAAAGGACAAAAAGACGGAGTTGGAAGTTTAAATAAACAATAAACGGGCTGCTACTCCCAGTAGCGGCCAAGCAAATTCCCTTTAATTTTTTTTTGTTCTATCTTGACCGCTAGAGGGAGTAGCGGTCAGTCAAAACGCTGTCGTTTTGATTGGCCGCTACTCCCTCTAGCGGCCAGTATAAAATTTAATTATTTTAATATCTGACCGCTACTCCCTCTAGCGGCCGCGCCCTCACTCAACCCTTAGATCTTATATTGGACAGCTGGATCACAGTTAGCTGAAACAGTGCTCAAGGCTAACGTTTTCTGTGGATCATTCCCCATATATATATATATAGGGGAATGATCTATAGTATGTATTTACGCTATGGATCTTTACAGGACATACATCATCTATATCATTGAAAACAAAAAGCAATGGTCAGGATTAGAAACTGAAAATTGACGTCCGCTACTATTAGTAACGGACGGTAAAAAAACACTTAGCGTCCATCGGCTATTAATAGTAGCGAATGTGGATTATCAGAATAAGCGTTTGGCTTTACCAATAAATGTTTAGGGTTTAGCTAATCAGAATAAGCGTTTGACTTTACCAATAAATGTTTAGGGTTTAGCTAATCAGAATAAGAGTTTGACTTGACCAATAAATGTTTAGAGTTTATTAATTAAGGTTTAGGTTTTATTAACTAATGTTTAGAGTTTATTAACTTGACTTTAGGGTTTATTAACCTTATTAATCATCTTTTGGATGACGGAGGAAGCATTATATTTTCTCACGTCCCCCTGAAAAAAAGTTCTCTAACTTCATCTCCGAACTAGCGGTCAAGTTTATAAGAAATTGTTGGATTTCTAAAGAGTAAAGCGTTGGATATATTAGGCCTTGGATATTCAACAATGCAACATGTCACTATACATTGCTACAAGTTTCTATACACTTGAATGATGATTAATCAAAATATAACTTCACTGAATCTGGAACTATTAAAACAAATGAAATACAAAAATTCACATGAAGTATAATGAAGAAACAATAATTAAATTTTTTTTTTTTTTAAATTATAGTGGCAATTTGATCCTTACCAAGGAATGACCGACATACTGAACCTTCTGGCCAGTGTAATTGACCACGAAATCAAGTGAAGCTGGTAAATCATAAAGTACCATCTCATCCCATGACCAGTCCCAAAAGTCCTGCAATTAAACGCCAGGCCATAGACCTTCATTAACTAATTTCCTTTTTATTCATTCAATTAATTTAATTCATTTTTCACAAACTTAAATTAAGTATTATAAATTTTAAAAATAAGCTAGCACAATATATGTACAAAATAAAATAATCTCACAAGCAACAATAATTATATCGTTCGAAATATCATAATTTTAACAAGTTTAAAAGTTAAAACTATTGCACTGGGTTAAAGAAATCAAAGTGGGTTGTTAAGTTCTTTTTTATTGTTTCTTTAATAGGTGAGTTACTCATGTTATTAGGGGAAAAAAGAATGGGTGGACTACTTGTAGAAAAATATCAAATCTTGAACATATGAAGTGTAATGAAATTCATGGGTGGGCTGAGCCACCCGCGGGGTGGGCCACAACGGGTCGGGCCAAATTTAGGTCGAATAAAAAAGGCCCAGATTTTTTTGGGTTGAAATATATAAGCCTAAAGCCCAAGTTTTAACGGGCAGACTGGGTCGGCCCGCGGACTTGGGCCAATTTTGCCAGGTCTAGCAATCCCTGTATAAGTATTTTTATTTTTTTAATAAAGTCAGACCATATTTGATTCAACGATCAAATCGTATTAAACAAAATGGGTATCATATAAGGCCTCGATTCCAGTTAATTTCTGTCAAAAATTAAATTTGGGATTGATATTGCAACAAATTTGGAACTTCATATATCTATTTGTTAGCCTAAATATTAGGGGGTAAATTATGAATTTGGTGATATTTCGTGTAATGGAAGTGTATTTAACCATATAATGTTTGCTTCTAAATCATTGGTTGTGATATAAATATGTAATGTATATAATATATGTGTGTGTGTGTGTGTGTGTGTGTGTATATATATATATATATATATATATATATATATATATACATGGATTGGTTCGTTAACGGACTGGGCTATAGCGACGATGAACAGGACTATGGCGACGGTATGTAACGTCGCCATAGCCAGTCCGTTAACAAATCAGTCTGTTCAAAATCAATTGACAACGAGAAGAATTGACCCTAGTTACTATATACTACACATATTCTCAAGGTATTTGATGTGGGACAACATATAGTATATATGTTGATGTCAACCGCAACAACTGATGGGACTCAATTAAAAAACTCTGTAACCGTTAGGAGATATTGGTGATGTTGTTTGTTGGTGGTGTTGTATTTGGTGACATTTATGTCTGTCGATAATGGTTTCACTCAAAGGCAACAAACTTTGGCATCCTGGATGAATTTGTCTATCACCTATACCAATTTGAAGTAAGTATTTATTTAATTTTTTGCTCATTAGCTACGTAATTTTCGTCGTTTATGGTCATAGGCAGCGGAATGTCCATTGTTGATGAGTTTGTCGAACCTATGATTTTTCATGATGGAGGTCGAGCGACGGACCAACGATATGGGAGACGACGGGGCGAATGATAAAAATGTTCGTCGAGATTGACTCATTATCAACGCCCTATGGTCATTAGCAACAGATTATTCTGGCAACTATGAGCCTTTTTTTGTAGTGTGTATTATTAAAGCAAAAATTATATTGTCACAAAAATTAGTATAATTAAAATAATTATAAAAATTTCGTTAAATGTAAATTTACTCTAACAATATTATTTTTATCAACAACCTAAACTAATGTCCTTATACTACAATACCAGAATTGGAAAAAGTAAATAGTAGAAAAATAATAAATATACCGGACCGTTTGGATCAAGTGACACATGGCGTCGAGAAAATCTGGTGCCTCTGGTATTAGCAATCCATACATCATATCCATTATCAGCCAATATCAATGGTAGACATTGGTCAGCATCATTATTTAGAAACCAATACATTCCATCCTGTACAGAGCCAAAACTTTTCATCACTAGGGGTTAAGTACTAGCTAATAACTTTCTTCGTTGAATAAAAAATCAATGATACTTTGGTGACAAAAAATAGGATATAAAATGATGTGTATGATAGTGACTGGTTATAACCATTCGACATACTCATGTATGGTGGAACATCAACTAATTATAATTCAAAATATTATTTTGTATCTACTTTTTTTGTAGCCATCTTTTTTCACCATAGTATTACTCGTAAAAAAATTCTAATATTAAGAAGTTAAATGTGTATTTATATGGCCTCCTAGTAAGTGATCATGTGTCTGACACGTGTCTAAGTCATGTGTCTGGCATATGACCTCTAGTGAAATTTTAGAAATAATCTTAGTTGGTCGTCCTGTACTTCTAGCTGGTAATGCAAATCCCTTAACTATTTCCCAGTACGAGTTGCCTCCATAAGCCTTTTGCCATGAGACTCATGGAAGGCTCTCTCAAGTCATCATTCTTTAAGGTTTTGTTGCCCAATTCACGTTGGTCAGGCTTCTTTCTTCATTCAAACACCATATGACCCAAATTCACCGTCGAAATCACTACGAGAAAATCACCTAATACCGACGAAATTATTCATGACGTACTATTTTCCAGCGAAATAATCTTCTTTCCGACGGAATATTTGGTCGGAGATAAGTCCATCGTAAATATAATGTTTTCAACGGAATTCCGTTGGAGATAGGAGTCATTCCTTGGCGCCAATATTACCGCTAGTGCCAACCATAGTTACGATGGAATGTGATATATTTTCGACGGAATAGCCGACGAAACTAACATAATGTCGAAGGAATTATTTTTCGACGGGTATTATGTCAGAAATAACTTATAAAACCTAAAAACCATATCAGTTCCCCAACCGCCGCTGTCATTTTCTTTCTCTTAATTCCCTATCCTCTCTCTCAGCCCTCATCTCTCATCGCTCTATAAAGTCATCTCTGAATCTCTCATCTCCGATGTCCTCCCTCCCGTCGTGCCCTCCTCCTCCTCCTTCTTTTTCTATGAAAAGGTCGTGCACGACGCTGTGGTGGGTGGCGGCGGCGCTGTGTGGGTCGATTACCAGCTAGATTAACCTCTTAATTAAAGGTTAATGGCTAAATTTTTGCCCTAATTTAGTGGGTAATTATTCTACCCTAATTTTGATTATAACTATCAATAATTATCAAGACTATGAATAATTATCAAGACTGTATCAATAATTTTTTTGCCCTAATTATCAGTAATTATCAATGATTATGTGGAATAATTTTTCTGCTAATAATTATCAATAATTATTGATAATTTATGCTTTCCCCCTATTTATAAAAAATACATATGTTTTGAAGAAGGGGTTGATACTAATAATTATCGTAGTATTATGTCATATATGAATTTGTTAATTGATAATTTTGGGACTGATTTTGTGTTTTGGGACTGATTGTGACTAATTTTGGGACTGAATTGGGATTGATTATGTGTTAATTGATCATGTTGGGACCGATTGTGCGAGTTAATTGGGAGTGATTTTCGGACTGCATGTTGTGACTGCCTTAGTATTGTATGAATTTTTCTTAGCGATTTTTGTCTTCATCTTGCCTTATGATTCTTGCTGTGTATAGGGACTGCATAAATAACTTGGTATATTTGTTATTTCCAACGGAATTCTCGACATAATTTCTATCAAAATTCTTCAATTGTTATATCTGTGGGCCTCCTTTATTTTATTTATGTAATTTACTTAGTTTCCCAATATGAAAATGAACTAAGTAGCATTTACTTAGTTTCCTACTAATAAAATAAAATAAAATAAACTAAACAACATTTACTTAGTTTTGCAGTACTAAATAAATTAAATTAAATAGATTAAAATAAAATAAAATATATGAATTAAATTAAATTAAATAATATAATATAATACAAAATAAAATAAAATAATTAAAATAAAATAAAATATATTAATTTAATTTAATTTAATAATATAATATAATATAATATAAAATAAAATAAATTCTTATTAAATAAATTAAAAAAATAAATTAAATTAAATTAAATAGTGATTCTGATTATTTGGGTGATATTTTGTTGAAAGATTTTGGGCTGATGTAAATAAGCTGACCACATTACAATTTTGAATGAAGGATACTTGGACTTAGACAAGAATTTGGTGGCTGATTCAATTGCTCCATTTTCCCTATGCCTATGATTAGTACTTATCACATCTACCCTTACAAATATATTTACAGCCCCCTGTTTAATTTTGAATGAACGCACACAACCATATAACAAAATCAGATGTAAATTAAGGAGACACGATCACGTACACAGAAATAGAATATTCTCCTGATGAGGACTTCCTTTTCGCAACAAGTTGTATCATAGATTTCAACCACAAATTAGAACAATTCCAATATATCTAAAAATTAAGAAGTGTCCAAGTTCTAAGGAATTGTGGCCAACCAAATAACCTCAACCCTTTTGAAAACACAAATTGTTATCAACCCTTTTAACGTATACGTGTCACAAACTTATCATTTGCATGAAACCTAAGTATGCAACTTTCTGACAAAGATGCTTCGTTAAAGCACTCGACTCGTTTAACCTACGCTGACGATATTTTCTATTAAGATGCACAGAATAATTAAGATGGAAGTGGATCGGATGGGTATACCACTTCCATCTTAATTATTTTGTGCATAATAGAAAATACCGTCAACGTATGTTAAACGAGTCGAGGGCTTTAACGAAGCATCCTTGTCAAAAAGTTGCATACTTAGGAGTCATGCAAATGACAAGTTGTGCACATATACGTTAAAATAGTTGACGAACAATTTGTGTTTTCAAAAGGCTTGGGATGATTTTGTTGGCGATAATTCCTAAGAATTTGGAGACTTCTCACTGTTTAGATATGCTGGATCTTGGAGACTTCTTACTTTTGCTGGCGATAATTCCTATGATACAACTTGTTCGCACCCAGGAGAATACTCTATTTCTGTGTACGCGATCGTGTCTCCCTAATTTACATCTGATTTTGGTATATGGTTGTGTGCGTTCATTCAAAATTAAGTAGGGGTTGTAAATACATTTTTAATTATTTTGGCCGACTCTTCCTCCTCTAAATCTAAAGAAAAAGAGGAGAGCTATAAGAATTTGTCTTTTTAATAATTATGGGTTAAGTTAATTTAATGAAAATTTGGAATGCCAAAGTTAAGCATTCAAGTACAGGATTATGAATTTGTCTTTTTAGTTGCTTCGTGGACCATTTTTGCTGAAGTTGCTCTCTAATTTTTATTGGTCAATTTAAGCCATTCAAGCTCAAAGTTGTTCAATTTGTCTTTTTAATACAATAAATAGTGGAGGTGGGACGAGCCTTATAAATCTGCTGATATTGCTGCCATTTTTATGTTTAGTAATTTTTAGTTGCGATACTGAAACCTATGATTGTACTAACATGATAGTCAAAGTTGTTGGTTCATTCTTCCAGTGGAATACAAACATGGATGACGGTAGCATTGAGCAAGATCGCTACTTCCGGGGCTAAGGATTCACAACCCCCTACCTCTATAGACAATAGATTCTCATTCAATATTCGTTAAACTTGTATGCCTTGAAGTATATATTTTGCCTAACTTATATATATATATATATATATATATATATATATATATATATATATATATATATAAACTGTGAAAAAGTTATAAAAAAATGTTTGCCTAACTTATATTAAAAAGACTTAGAGAATTTTAGGAAAACTAGACCAAGACGGGACCCCAAGCGTCAAAATGACGCGAAACCGTAGGCGAAGAACTTGTTATATGTTTCAAACACGTGACAACTTATGAGACTCAATTAGGAGTTCAATTTTTTTAGAAAAACTAGACTAAAACGGGCCCCGGGCGTTGAAACGACGCGAAACCATATGACTAATAACTTATATTTTGAATTGTATCAATAGGGTGGCGATGCCGACCGCAAGCGGGGGAAAGGGGAGGGGGGAGGTGATGGCGATGATTTTCAGACACTAGAGCAGCAACGTCGACCCCCGCTCGATGATTCTCCTCACAGTGGTGGTACTACTAGTTTAAGTTGATTTTTTGTATAACATTTACTTAGATGTTTTGTACAAAACATTGTATAGTTGCTTATTTTTATGTAAATCAATGTACTTTAGTTTGATTCTTTGTAAATCAATGTATTTTACTTTAATTTGTAAATCATTAAAGTTACTTTGATTTTTTGTAGTTTATAACTTATCATAAATTAATTAAGTTTGGGTATTGTTGGTATAGTAGTTATATATACACATTAAAATGTGTATATATGTTGTAATTAAAGTAGTTACGTTATATGTGCTATAATATATAGATTAATGTATATGTTGTTGGGATAAAACAGGTTACAGGTACAAAAATTGAGTTTAAAAAACTGGAAACTGCAAAAACAAAAAATAATTATTAAAAAAAAACTATATTTCCGACAGAATAGAGTAAAACCGACAAAACTTCCGTCAGAAATAAGGATTTATAATTAATTATAAAACCTTTTATTCGACGAATTTAGTCCGTTGTACATATTTCCGTTGACAATAAACTATCTGCGACGAATCGTTGGTCGGCCGTAATTCCGTTGGCAATTATTATTTCCGATCGACTTTTCGACGAACTTCTCCCCGACCAACTTTATTACGACTGAATCACCGATGGAATTTTCCTTCGGAAATAAGCTTATTCCGACGGAATAAGATAATTTTCGACGGAAAATTCTGTCAGAAGTAAGGCTTTTTCTTATAATGAATGCTTCGGATAATCTTGGCATGACCTTAGGGTTGCCAAGCCCTAGGGGGAGGGTCGAACCCTAGGGGGCCGAGCCCTAGGAAGAAGGTCAAACCCTAGGGGGCCGAGCCCTAAGGTGACCGAACCCTAGGGGGCCAAACCCTAAGTTTATGCCTCCTTCGATATCTTTCATTTGTCTTGGCAGCCTTTCTTGCTCAGTTTTCATCTTTTTTTCGTGATTCTTGATCATGTAAAAAAAATTTCTTGTCATGGAGGATTCAAGAAAAATCATTCCTAAATCCTCATGAGTTTTCATGTCTCTTTTCTTGGTTTCAAGCTTGTTATTCCGTCATTACACCACTCAAGGCTCGTCCAACATGACATTTGGGAATACGAAGAGGTGTGCCCCTTAGGAGGCCAACCTGGTTTTCTTGTTCTTCTTCCATTTGTTTCCTTGATTTTTGTCCTTGTTTCATTCCGGTAGTTCAAATCAAATTCAGTCGGGGAAGTTGTTGTCGAAGTTTTGTCACAAGGTGGGACCACCTAGGGGTGGTCGAACCCTAGGGTGGCCGAACCTAGGGGTCCAGAATCCTAGGTATTCCCCTATATTGTTCATTTATTGTCCGTCTTGTTCATTTATTTCTGACTTTTCTATTTTTCATTCAATTCTTTAGGACTCATGTGAACCCTAATTTATACTTGGGCCCACATTTATCCCCTACACATGAGTCGCGCCTTTTTGAGTGATGATTGTGCATAACATTTCAAGTATTTGAGTCCCGCTTTAATTTTCTAAATAATTCTAGTAAACATGCTCTCGAGGACATCAAAATATGAAGTCCTTAGAAGTGGATTCCCCTAGGGGGCCAAACCCTAGGGGACGAACCCTAGGGGGAGTCCCTCCTAGGACCTTCCTCTTGATCTTGTCAAATCTTCTAAATCCGGTCAAATCTGGTAAATCCTCTAAATTTAGTTAAATCTTCTAAATCTGATCAAATCTTGTCAAATCTTCATGTTTCCCTTTTTTTAGAAACTGAATCAAGTTAAATATTTAATTATATAGAATATATTTTTTATTTATGGGAACTAAAGATTTCCATAGATTATGAGAGATCTAATCAAATCCTTTTCCTTATGGAAACTGGATTCTTCCCTCTCCCTAAATACAAATGTCTTCTTTAGTTAATTCTCTCATTCACTTTCATCCCCTCTTGCTCCATTTTTACTTCTTTTCTATCCTTTTCCCAAAGAGAAAGTCAAGCATTCAAGCAAGCCAATGATCAAAGCACGAAGGAGCCAAGGTATGGAGGTGGTTCCCCCTATATGGTCGAACCTTAGGGGGCCGAACCCTAGGGGTGGTCAAACCTTAAGGGTTTTCTCTTGCCCCGTGATTTTTCGTCTTTTATTCGCTCTTTTGTTGATTTTCTAAATTTCTTTCTTTTGTTTTTTTCTTTTCAGATGACCTTAATCTCTCTTTTCCGGGCTAAGTCATCTCGTTGGAGATTTGGATTTCTTTTCCACTGGATATTTTCAAAGGATCAAGGCAACTTTGTCACCTGGAATTGAAATTTATCGCTCATCTTTTCATTATGGTAATCACTTAATTTCAGATACTTTCTCTTTCTTTTCTTGTTACGTAGAGTTTTCATATTGGGTATTTGTTATTGTAGGCTGAATTTGACGATCGCTTCATGGACCCGAAAATCGCCAGAGAGATCCCCTTCCTAATGAAATGGGGAAATGCTCCTTTCTTCGGGCCCCTCGGTGCTTTCTAGGACCTAGTCAAAAAGTACGATCATTCTGCTTTTCCTCTTCCTAACAAGGAGGGCCTGTTTATGTACACTACGGCTTACCAAAGTCGAGATAGTTTTTCCCGTTCTGATAGTATTCCCTACACGTGTATTGAAAAACAGGAGTCTCTCTTTAGCCTAGTCCGTTTCCTATCTGACTCTTGCAATCGCCTCCAAGGATGATATCATTGGACTGATGAGATCCTAAGATATTCCGAACATGTGAGGATGCTTGAGGATTCTGGTGTTCTCCGCTACATTCAACTGTGTCAGGACCTCCGCATTTAACAAGATCACGATGTTACTTTCTCGTTAATGCTCCTCTACCTGCACCTTTGTTACTGCTTGGGGAAAACTCACCCCTACTCTAGAGGACGTCTATGCCATCTACTAGTAAGTTTCCTTTTCATCCTATCCTTTACGAATTTTATTTCTCTTTCGAGTTATATATTTATTCTGATTTGTATCCTATAGCCTTCCTGTTGCCGCCTCCGTTTCATGCGGTCCATTTAGTTTGTCTTCTAGGGATGCCGAGTGCTTAACATATTTGACGGAAGCTTTTAGGGAAACCTCTATCTATACCTCGCGATTTTAGTGCGACAAACTCCTTCCTGACTTCGAGACTCCCAAATGACAAAAGACTTCATGGCTTTCTTGGGTACGCTATTTCATTCGAGACTACAAACTTGGTCATTGGGATAGCTCTATTTATAGCGAGTCAGTTCTTGCCCTTCGTGGGGAACAGTGTCCTTTCCCACCGGCTGCCTATTTGACCATGTGGCTATCTCGTTTCATTTTCCCTAGCTCATCAGTAGATGGTCCCTCGACCCGTATGTTCAGTTTGGCCATTCAACTAGCTGGTGGTATGCAGGTTCCCCTTGATCTTCTCTTCTTGAGGACTTTATACTATCGTTTGGATGAAGTCGTTCTTGTCATAAAGGAATCTATCGGAAGGTACTCATTTTTAACTTTACTCATTCCTGCAAGTATTATCTTTTCACACTGTTTTTCCCTTTCACTCATCACATTTCCTCTCTTGTTTAGGTACGACGTGAATTGCTTCGTCCCAGGCTCCTTTCTCTAAATCTTCCTTTTCAAGCATTTTCGAGGCCACTCTACCTCCTTGCATTTCTCCAAGAGGAAGAAGAAGCCTCCACCTCCTTTCACATCACCGAATATTGTCCCTCGTACCTCCCGCTGGATTGATCATAAAGCTTCTTTGGACTAGTGGCTCTATATCGATGATTTCTCATCCTACATTGCTCGTCCTTATATCATAGTCCCAAAGGGTGGTCTTTTTCCTCACTTATACAAGAATGAGTTTCACTTTTTCCCGAGCATTAACGGCTTACAGGGGTTATTGCTTGCTTGGTTCCTGTTTCTCCGAGCCGCTGAGCTCCCCTATTTTGTTGAGGATGATGAGTTCGACACCGTCCTTTATTCCTCTCACAAAGTCATGCGACAGTTCAGCTTTGATCAGAACAGAGCTTTCGGCTATCCGCGCCATGGGGATTATGAGAGGAAATTCGATAACTTTATTCGTACATTCAGTTCGTTTGTGTGGGAGCTTCCAAGACTACCTGTCGATCGCTTTGAGCCTCTCCCCTTTGTCATCCCTAATACTTCTTGAGAAAAATGTTATGCCATTGGTGATCATAACTTCTGGGTTATGAACCTTAAAATGTGGGAAGATAATACTATGATCTGCTCATTGCCAATTTCTCCTCCTAAACATTTCCGCTGGGCCAAGCTGTTATGTTCTCCCAATTCAAACACCCATTTAGAGAGTTGACCGACTAGTAGTAGACTTCTTGAGCGAGATGTCACGTCCTGTAGAAAGTTCTAGAGGTTATCCCACACGGAAGCCACACAGGCGCTTATGTGAGGCTTACTTTGGGGCAAAGATGTGGGCAAGTCTCTAGAACGTTCTCTAACATGGTAAAAAGTGCTACCTAGTTCCACATGGTTGTGGAATAATCTAGATTAATAGAGAAGCTTATGGAGTATTTTAGGAAGGTCCTAGAATACTCAAGATAATTATAGGACATGTACATATTTAGAATCGTGTACCTAGAACTTTTTAGGAATATACTTGTAATATTAGGATCTAAAATCCTCCATTAAGGAGGTGGGATGCCTATAAATAGGAGGGTGACCTCATTTAGCAAACCATCCTATCCAAAGTTCTCTTGTAAAGTTTTCTTGTGTACAATATAAAACATTATTTCTTAAGTGTTCTCTTGTTTCTTACTAAGCTTTTTTTCTATTTCTTGTGAGGTTTACTTGGTAGAAGGCTTACTTAGCAACTTTTTAGGGAGATTGTTATCTAAGGCCGCGTGATGGGGCTTAAAATTCTCTAAGGCTGTGATAATTGGTATTAGAGCCAAGGTTTTAACAAAGGCGTTCGTTACTACTAAACACTATGTCGAATGTTACGTAGAAACAATAAATGGGTAGGGATAAGACGCCTAACCCTCATAAAGGTGTAAGAGCAACTAAATTAAGGACGCGATGGCTACCATGGAAGCCCGAGTGACAAAGCTAGAGATTTCCATGGCAAATGTTAGGGAACGGCTGGACCGATTCGAACAAAATATGGAAGACTCTGTCTAGGGGCTCGACACCAAGATAAAGAGATGTCATGACGAATTGATCAAGGCCTTCAAGACAGCCACCCATGACGTGACACAGGAAAGCGTGGCCTTCCAAGCAAAGATCTTGGAAGCCTTGGCGAACATTTAAGGGAAATGTAGTCTATGAAGGCCTCCATAGAAGAGATCAAGGAGGATTAGGCTCTTTGCAAGTGTGCTATGGAGAATGGGGTTGAAACACCACACCACCAGGCTAGGGAGACTCCAAGGGTCAAGGACGTGCCTAAACCCAAGGAGTATGATAGTAAGAGGGATGCCACGGTGATAGATAATTTCTTGTGGCACATGGAGCGATACTTTGCGGTGTTAAATTTGGAAGACAAAGTGAAAGTAAACACTGCTTCCCTCTATTTCACTGATATTACAATGGTTTTGCGGTACAGGAAATGTGCCGAGATGGAGAAAGGCACATGCACCATCAGTACATGGGAACTCTTAAAATGGAACTCAAGAAGCAGTTATATCCCGTGAATGTTAGCCATGATGCTCGGAAGAGAATGAAGGAGCTTAATCATAATGGTTCAATTCAGAAGTATATGAAGGAGTTCTCTAATCTCATGCTCCAAATCTCCAACATTAGCGAGGATGATCTCTTCTTCAACTTCATGGACGGGTTGAAGCCATAGACTGCCCAAAACTCAAGCGTCATAGTGTGAATGATGTGTCTACCGCCATGACAGTTGCAAAAACTTTTGTCAAGTATCGTTCGAGTGAAAGAGAACTCTCTAAACTAAAAGGACGACCATACTAGCAGGAACAAGGCAGAAGAAAAGGTGACGGTATCTACTAACCTCAAGGGGAATGGGAGTAGAGTTGTCCACCACCAAGACAAGGGAGGTCGAAGTTCTGACAAGAAGCTGCGAGAAAACTGCTTCATATATAATGGACCTCATTGGGCGATAGAGTGTCCAAAGTTGTAAGCCTTCAGTGCATTAATCATAAAAAGGGAACACGAGGAAGAAGCTACAAGAGTACAGGAAATGATCGAGGGTTTGTAAAAGGGAGAAGAACGGGTAGGCGATCACTAAGGCAACACGTGGTAAAACTCTAGAGAGCCTTCTTGTGTATCTTAAAATGTCCGAGAATCAAAACCCTTCTATTAGAATGAAGTGTGTATTTATAGTCCTGGTAAGTGATCATGTATCTGACACGTGTCTGAGTCATGTGTTTGGCATGGGACCTTCGGTGAAATTCTAAAAATATCTTTAGTTGCCCAAAGTGATGCCCAAATTGTCCTGTCATTCTAGCTGCTAATCAAAATCCCTCAACCATTTCTCACTATGAATTGCTTCCATAAGCCTTCTACCATGGAACTCATGGAGGCCTCTTTAAAGGCATCTTCTTTAAGGTTTTGTTGCCTAATTCACGTTGGTCCAGGCTCCTTTCATCATTCAAATACCATATGACACAGATTCATCGTCCAAATGCTTCGGAGGACCTCGACACGACCCTAGGGTGGCCAAGCCTTAGGGGTTGAACCCTAGGGGGATGAACCTAGGGTGGCCGAACCCCAAGGGGCTAAACCCTAGGTTCATGTCTCCTTCGATATCTTTCATTCGTCTTGGCCTTTCTTGCGTAGTTTTCATCCTTTTTTCACGATTCTTAATCTTATAAAAAGATTCTCTTGTCATGGAAAATTCAAGAAAAATCATTCCTAAATCCTCATGAGTTTTCTTGATTCTTTTCTTGGTTCCAAGCTTGTTATTGTGTCATTGCACCGCTCAAGGCTCGTCTAGCATGACATTCGGAAATACGAAAAGGTGTGCCCCCTAGGAGGCCAACCCCTAGGGTGGCCGAACCCTAGAGTGACTAGTGGGTCACCCCGGTTTTCTTGTTCTTCTTCTATTCGTCTTGGTTTTTGTCGTTGTTTCGTTCTGATAGTTCAAATTAAGTCCAGTCAGGGAAGTTCTTGTCGAAGTTTGTCACATGGTGGGACCCCCTAGGGGTGACCTAACCCTAGGGGACCAAAACCCTAAGTGTTCCCCCCTTTTTTGTTCATTTATTGTCCGTCTTGTTCATTTATTTTTGACTTTTTTTTTCATTCATTTTTTTAGGTCACATGTGAACCCTAATTTATACTTGAGTCCACACTATTTAATTGTATTGTTTACACGTTGTTAGTACTGTAGCTTTGTACAAAAAGTCTATCTTCTCTCCTCCAACCTCTTCTTTTTCATCTTCTTTCCAATATTTTCTCTCTAAAAATTTATACAGGCCCCACAACGGCAATCAAAAATCACTAGGGCTTATAAACCCTTCATTCATCCGCTCCTGATAATTTCAATATTTATTCATACTGAACGTATTTACTAATTTGGCAACAAGACTGGAATAAATATTTTATTTGGGAAGTGATCCAGAACTGGTGTCAGGTGTTATTTAATTTTTGAGAGTAACTTTGGTTTAAATAAACTTTAAATATTTATTTTTTACAACTTAAATCTTAATGTTTCAACTTTAAGATACTGAACTTTAATGTCTTTAAATTTTTATAAATTAAATTTTTGATCACCGGTGAGTAATAATTTATCTGAATGAGAGTATTTCGGGTAATTTCACTACAAAATATCTTTAGAATCACAAAAAAATGTAAGCAAGTGGTTGGTATGTGTTGAAAAAAAAATAGAAAAAATTAAATGCTATAAACCCTTAAAAGACATATATAATTTTTCAGATTGATAAAAACCTTAAATATCTTTGGAAGCACAAAACGTTGTAGCTACGTGATTAATGTGTGATGAAAAAAGAAAATGATGCAAAATTGGAGCCAACATAAACGATATATACCTTTCAAGACTTAATTATCCTTTTAGTTTGAGTCACGTTACTTATTTAGGTGAGAAATGTTAAATTTGATAGTCAAACGGTTTTATTTATAAAAATATAGAGATATTAAGATTTAATGTCTTAAAGTTGAAATATTAAGGTTTAAAGTATAAAAAGTAAAAACACTTTAAGATTTAAAATATATTTAAGCCTTTAACTTCAACCACCGCAAAACATTTATCCTTTTGCATGCATTACACCTCCGGGAGTGAGAGTACTGGAAGGTATTTACCTTTCAAGGGTCTTATTCTAACTAATCATTCTCCATAGTGCTTAAACTAAGAGGATCGGATTAGTATTTTTAATAACAGAATTTGGAGTGTTTTTATATGTTTACTTTATATATGCATGCATGCGTTATTTAGCTCAGTTAATTACCACAAGAACCCCATGCTGCAAGAAGACTGGCTGTTTCTTCTTTCTTCCACAGTACTTTCCTCCTTTGCGACCCTCGGGAAATCTTTGCAACCGTAATATATACCCATCACCGGTTCTCACCTGTAAACCAAACAAAACAAATATGTATGCATGTTAAATTAATAATTAATGTACGTAAACATAATTATTTAGTTTATTCTATGCATTTGTGCTTAATATTTTTTTTAGGCTTAATAGCATAGACCCAATGTATACACTACGAAGTTTTAATTCTCTTAATACTTACCCCAAAGTATCAATAAGTAATTGATATCTACCCTAAGACTGTGTTTGTGAATTTTGTTTCGGAGGAAAGGGAAGGGATGAGAATGAAAAATTATTCCTTCCAATTTTTCGGAAAGAAGGAACTTTCCCTTTCCATCTCCCAAAATAAAACTCACAAACAAGGGGTAAGGGAAAATTTGACCAAAAGACATCTGGAATGGTATCGACCTCAGGTCACGCGACTTATGAATCGCTTTTTGGTGTGTTTATTTGTTCTCTGTGTATGTTTTAGGTTCGCTGTTTGGTGATTGGACGAGCAAACAGATTTCGACGTTAACAATGGCTGAATTGGTCATATTACCATTAGAATCTATCATGCTTAGTTAGACTTAGTTTACATAGCGAGCTGAGAAGATTTAAATTTCATGGCCCCAATTGTAACTCAATTTATATTTTGGGGTCAGATATCGTTATATATTGTACTTTATTTTATACTTTCGTGACTTGTTATTTGCCATATTTGAGTTTGATAAAACTCATTTTTGGACATAATTTAAGTATAAAAGGTGTACGTAGTTAATTGTTCTCTATGAGGATAATAAGAGAGTAATTCATTTGGTTCAAGTTTGAATCATTTGACTTGTATTTATCATGTCTAAAGTGAGGCATTTAATAAAGTGCAAAGTTGTTTGTAAATACTAGTTTGTCTTGGTTCCATATTGATTAAATAAAAGATTAGTAGTTGTTTTATAAGTGTAAGTGTTGTAATCTTATTTAATTATATATGTAACAAAAGAAAAGAAATTCAATATATTTTGAATTTGACAATTAGTTAATTTAAATATTTTAGTGTCTCTCCATTTTTCTATTTAAATTATAATACTATTAATAATTTGCAACTTACATCATTATGACTAATATGTAACTTACAATATTATTTAATAATAATGTGTAATTAAATAGAATTATAATAGTTGTTACTATTTATATATATATATATATATATATATATATATATATATATATATGAGAAGCGGAGAATACTTACATAAATTGCACATGAAATTCTCTTCTCTATCACTTATTTTTTTCTATTAACATATAACTATTACGAAGAAGTATTCGACTAGAATATTTTGTGAATTGTTATTACAAGATTGTTTAACTTCGAAACTTGACATATATTCTGGAGGTATATCGTCTCATGTTTTTCGATTATGACTATAAAGCTATGATTCTAACAGATATGCTATTGATCATTCTTTTTATATTAAAATGGATCATAAAAAGTTAATCAACACAAATAAAATGGGACAAAATAAATTTAACTCTTACATCATACTCCTCGCACTTATAACCATGCGTGACCGTGGTATCCGAGCATATACTAACCGTTGGTCCAATGCCAAATGAACTGTTGTCCGAAGCCAAAGCTGCAGCTTCATAAGGATGAATTATTACAAAGGCTAGGATGAAAACCTTGCTTAACAAGCCAAAAGCAGCCATTTTTATATTCTCTTTTTGCTTAATTTGTGGAAGTGTTAAATAGATGAATGTAGACCCCCTTTGTATAAGAGAAGAGCGTATTTATAGTGGGAGCTGCTGAAAATAGGAAGTTGAATATTCTCTCTTAGCTTAATTGATTGATATTCAACAAAAGAAGTATAAACTTTAAACATCTATTCCCTTCACATATTTACCACTACATATGGTGAATGTTTTATTTAATAATGGAAGCATAAATATATATATATATATATATATATATATATATATATATATATATATATATATAATTGATATGACAAATTTGAGTATATTATGTCATTGTATATTATTCTCGATATAAATAAAACTCGTTGAAACAAAAAAGTTGATAAATGAGAGACTCTTTCGGTGAAACTGAAATGATACTTTATGTAATTATGGATGAACAGATACAACAAATCTATCAGGGTCAGATTATTATTTTAAAAAAGGAATGTTATAATCTTTATTCTTAACTAAATCTACACTTTCGTTTTTTAGCTAAAACAAAAATAGGTCTATACGCATTGTAATCCCTAAAAGTGAAAAGATTAAGAGTCCTATTTGATTTTTCAAATATTTTTATTTATAGATATACTAAAGTTTGTCATATGATGTATTAAGCATTATATATGTGTGTTTGTGTAACTGATTCCCATTTTAATGAGATGGTCCTTTCTATTCTCAATGGAGTGTCCCAAAAGTAAGGTTCTGCTCATTAAATCTGTGAAGTATTTGCAACCTGAGGAATTAGAGATATGGTGGAAGGTTAATAAAAGCTCTATCAAAATTTTATTTATTGCTTTTATTTTTTTTGTATAATCATTTTTTGAAATTAAATGTAGCCTTGGAAAAAGAAAGGTACTCGTTTTTTATACGTCTGTTCTGTAACAAAATCAAAAGAGAACCTGGGAAATTAATAAATAACTGAATATGAAGTCGTTAGGCTCATCTATTTCATGTGCCGCGATCCTAGTTTCTTATTTCGTTTCCGTTTCATGATAAATAAATGTCATATATATATGGTCCCCATCCATGGCAACCGGTTATCACGGACACTATTCCAGCAACCATGATCCTAGCCGTTGATTGTGATAATAAAAGGCTCAGATTAAAATCAATTTTTCTCCTACCGCTAGAGCTTCTAGCGGCAGCCCAGTTTACCAAAATGCCACTCTTGGCTTGGACTTACCTACTGCTACAAGCTCTAGCAGCAGGGGGATTTGGCTTAATTCTAGCGGCAGAGTTGGCTTACACTACATATGACGTATATCAGCTTTTTGGTCCCCTTATGGACTTCCATATCAAGTCTCATTATTATAAAATATATTATAAAAGTATACAAAATTTTAATTAATTTCCTCCAATATATTAAAAACTTATAGATATATTTCATTTTTAAATTAATTTATGAAATACTAAAATTTTAAAAATAACAAATATAATAAAAAAATAGTATCATATTAATTAGTACACAATAATTATGCTCAGTATAATTTATTTAATTTTAATTCAAATGAACGTAATTATTGTGTATTAATTAATATGATACTATTTATTATTATATTTGTTACTTTTAAAATTTTAATATTTTAAAATTTTGGTATTTCATAAATTACTTTAAAAATAAAATATATCTAAAAGTTTTTAATATATTTGGAGGAAAATAAAATTTTGTATGTTTTTATAATATATTTTATGATAATGACACTTGGGTATGGAAGTCTATAAGGGGACCAAAAGGCTGATATACTTGATACGTAGTGTAAGCCAACTATGCCGCTAGAATTAAGCCAAATCTGTAATGACCGTGAATTTTAAACTTCATTATTAATTAAATATAAATTTTAATTTTTAATGAGTTAGCTTTGTATGCTTATTTAAATCTTGGGAGATAAATTGATTATGTGATTCTCTGGTAACTGCGCGTAATTGCCTAGATTTATTAAAGGGAGTCGCTAATGGGTTAATTATATTAGTGGACTAGCCCTAAGGTTCAATATTAGAAGAATCGATAAAGTTGTTTATTAATTAAATATTTAAATTATTTGAATATAGTGGAGGAATTTAATTTACATAGATTAATTAATGTAATTATTAATTAATGTGTGCAATATTGATATTATTATGTAGCAGTCTATTTAGTAATTTAATACTAAGTGGACTAGAATAAGTTATTATTTTCATCTTTTATGTATTTACGAATTGGGTATCAGATGTACACTAGATTAATTGGGTTTTTAATTATATGATTTATTTACCTTAGTAGCATTAGTTTGGGATAAGAGTTACGGGACATATCCCATTTATTTTCAAGCTGTAGTCTGCATTAAGAGATAGAGAAATCAAATAGTGAATGCACAGTAGAGTCTCATTTCTTTTTTTCCTCCTCCTTCTCAGCAATGTATAGGCATGAGGCCTATGTTTGCTTGCATCATATGGTAAGAATGATGAAGGAGTGAATGGGCAACTCACCAAACCTCCATTGTCCAACAGCTTCTTCTTCTTCTCGTTGGTTCTTCAATTTGGGTAAGAACAATGCTTGGATAATAAATTTTCTATAAATTGGAACCAATTCTTCATGAATTCAGTTGCTAAATTTTCTGATAAGTTAGTATAGAGGGTGAGTCTCGTTGGGAGGTAGTAGGAACCTGCTATTAAGCAAGCTAGAAGTATCAATTTAGCTTCGTTGGAGGTAAGAACTCGTCAGTGTGTTATCAATTTCTTAGATTGTTAAATTTTATGAAATCCATGATTCTTGCTAATTAGTTTGTTAATTAATGTAATGATGTTATATGGGTCTATATTCATGTTTGGGACCAATGTGGTTGCACTGAATTGCATTTAGAAAGGTTAGGCCATATTAATTTTTGAGCTCTGCAGAAGCAGAGCCGAACCTGAAGCAGTGCAGGAATGGCGCGGTCGCGCCACTCCCAAGGCCAAAACTAGCGCGGTCGCACTGGCTGCCAGAAATGGTTGAGGTGTTCTGATATTTTGAGCATGCTAGCTTAGTTCCTTCATGCATAAAAATAGGTTACTATGTATCTAGAATCCCTGTAAATACCATGAGTTGCATATGTTACTCTATGTATGTAATTTCAAAGGTAAAACTTAAGAATTTCGAAATGAAATTGTCAAATGGGCGTCTCTTTATAATCTGACCATTTGAGTATGTGTATATAGCTTAAATATGTGTTCAAATGCAGGTGAGTTATGACTTCCAAGTTATCTTGCATGAGCTACGTGGCATGAGTTGTGATTTTCAAAGGAAAATATAGAGTTTAAAGGCGAGTATCGTCAAATGTTGTGGAAAGTTGTGTTCTGACCATACAAGCATAATTGTTAGGACTCATTATGCCTCTAGACATGATTGACATGAGCACCATTTAGCTAAGTATTATTTTGGCATGTGAGAGTATGTTTAAGGCATGAATTCCAAGTATAAGCTATGTGTTTAGTTTGTGCATGTGTAGTTTACATCCGAACATGCATATTAAGTATTGTCTAATCTTATTATGGGGCATTATGACCATAATAATGGATTACTTGTGAAATGGACCTGTTTGGCCTAAAGCGTAGGAATTTCTGTTATAAAGCCTTATAACTTTGGATTAGATTTGGAATGAGCATGCTAGGTTTCAAACTCAAGTTAATAACCTTATGAGCATGTGTATGTGATTAATATCAGCAGCTTGTATGTTAAGAATAGGTTTGGATTCCAGCTGAATTAAATCTCGTTCTTGGTCTGTCCAGTGAGTGGCGCGGCCTAAGGCAAAAAGAAGCGCGGCCGCGCCGGTCGCTAGTTTTGCCCTGTTGCCTTAAGTTATGAATAGAGTCTTGTAGCATGTATGTTTGTAGGTCTCAAGCTGTAATGCATGACTTAATTGATGTGCTATATGTTCAAGCTTACATTGATGCATAGAACCAAGCTATTCTAGGCTTGTTAACTCATTTATCTAAGATGGGAAGTAATGTTTATAAACTTAGTAAAGATGGTTACATCTACGTGTCTATGTGATAGGATTACTTGGTGTGTAATCTCTTGTAAGTGTAAACTCATGCTAGTTTATACTGTACTAACTAAGGAATCGACTTACAAATGATAGGTCGTTTCACGCAATTTAATTTAAAGCTAGATTATTGTAGCTGAGCTATCAGGCAAGTTTCCTTTAAACCTACTCAATTTACATTCAAGTAGGATGTGGTGTATTATGCAAGTTCTCTACCCCGAAACCTTAATCGTTGCAAGTTCCCTGAACCCATTCTTGTATTATTTATTGCAAGTTAATATTTAAGCTTGAACCTTTAATTCCTCAAGCATGCTCTAAGTGGTTTAATTACTTAACAATTACTCCACATCGTTATTGGCACTCTCACATTGTGCATTTATTTTTGCGCAGACGTTGACTTGTACTTTATTTAAAGTTCTAATATGGATGAACTGCCATAGTTAAGTCTTAGCCATTGTCCAGCTAAACATTTGCGGTATAGATTTTAAAAGCTATCCAAACCAATTGATGGTGCAGAATCTTGGACTTTATGAACACCCCTTCAATATAGGGGAGTACCCCACGTATCGTATATAAGATACAAAGAACAGAAATTAAATGTTATGCATACACATAGGGTACTAGAGGCTGATCCCCTCGAGTACTTATTTCTGAGCTAGTAACCAAATGGTCAATTAGCTATTGATTCCATTAGAAGTGAAATTTTCATGGTCTTTGTTGACTATTGTTTATCTTAAAGAACTCTTATTATTCTTGCTTTCGTACTCTCACTATTGAATCAATTTCAAATATCTCTTTCATTAATGATATATGTCATTCATGTTGTTATTTAAACTTGTTGAGCAAACTAGTTGCTCACTCTTGTATATCATAAACATTATTGCAGTTAAGCCCGAGACTTCAAGCAAGGACAAGGGCAAGGAAAAGATGAAGTAATAGACTTCAAGTGGCTGACTTTGTTATACGCTTAGTTAGATTTATTTATCAATGTAATTTGAACCCTATTTAATATTAGGGTATGTATTGACTTATGTATTAAGGTTTTCGTATCTTGGGATTAGTAACACCTTTCGAATGAACAACATATGTTTATTATATTCCGCATTTAGTCATTGTATATTGTTTGGAGGTGGATATTTTTATTGGATCGTGATGACCAAATCCGGGTAATAGAGACTTGAATTTGGGGGCGTTACAAAATCCTCCTGGCGCTAGAGCTTGTAGCAGCAGGTAAGTCCAAGCCAAGAGGGGCATTTTGGTAAACTGGATTACCACTAGAAGGGATTACACTACCACTAGAAGCTCTAGCGGCAGGGGAAAAATTGATTTTAATCTGAGCCTTTTATTATCACAATCAACTGCTAGGATCATGGTTGCTAGAATAGTGTCTGTGGCAATCAGTTACCACAGATGGGGACCCCATATATATATATATACATATATATATATATTAACATATATTTGCTATGGATCAAAAATTAGCAAATAGCATCTCTACCTTATATTACAATTATGAAGGGGGGTTGAGATCAAAAAACAAACCTCGTCATCCGCTAGAATTTCTAGCAGACTTGATAAAATAATTTTTTAGACCACGCTACCCTAATTTCCCACAATCAGGCTAAGCCAAAGAATGGTTTTTTAAAGGGAAGAATGGTTTTTTTAAAGGTCCGCTAAAATTTCTAGCGGATGACTTAACGTAGGCAAGATTTTAATCGAACATTGTTTATTATGAGGGCCACTCCCACTACTCCCCCACTACTCATTTACATAAAGAAGTGCCTAATTATTGCTTTGCAACACAAACTGAAACTCAAAAGCAACTCGGCAACACAGAACACAAATTGAAACACGATTATAAATGAAATTACAACATAAACTGAAACACAAACTGAAACTCGAAAGTAACTCGGCAACACACAACAAACTGAAACATGATTATAAATGAAAAAGTGACCAAATGCCATTATAAATTGGGCAATAGCCATGGCCATGTGCAGTTTTGAATATAATTTCATTAGCATCATGTCTAGTTTTGATGGGTTCTTCTCTCAGTGCCTCAGGTAAAAGAGCCTCGTGTGCTGGATCTTGTGACTCTTGGGAAAAGACAATCCAGATAGGAATCACAATAGAAACTAATAAGATAATGAATAAAATCACTGTGAAAATTATTATCACAGTTTGGTTTACATTAACTAGATCTTCAACAAGCATGACCCCCCATCAAACAAGCTTGACCCCCATCAAACAAGCATGACCCCCATCAAATAAGCAGCCAAGATGAGGCATACACAATAGATAAATGAGGCACTTGACCCATCGGATCAACGCACTTGTCTGTAACCCCCCACAGGCCTGACAATAAACATAAGAGCAATAATCACCATTGTCGACCCAACTGCCACCATAAATATAAGTGATGCATGATCAGGGGAATGGAGTAACACATATATCTGAGTCAATATCGCACCACTCAATCCAGTAAGTCCCAAAATATTCCTACCACAGGACCATGACTTTTGGAAGTTCTGCATACATGAGACTAGTGCTGCTGTGTTGAAGTAGGTCTCACCATTTGTTCCCACAAATATAAGAATGCACATCTGCATAATCGATTCCCTTAATAATTCAACAAATGAAAGATCGTGGACAACATTTAAAAGTTGATTACTTATCTTGGAATAAAAGAACATGGGGGTGCAAGCAAGATTAATTCTGATCATCAAAATCAATCACTCTTTCCCATTTTTGAGCCACCTTTTTATTTCTTTTTTATCAACTAAGCTTCCTATAACACTCTGAAACATGTAGGCATTCTACTAAGTCAGTTTTGATTTCTGTTAATAAAAATGATGAATCATGTATTTTTGAAGAGAGAATGTGCATATCTCTTGTGAAAATTAATGCCAAGTTAGAACTTTAAGGGTGTTGGTCATTGTTTCATATGTTTAAAGCTATCATTCAACCTGGAAAGATTTTTTCTTTCTACTTGGTTAACAATTCTTTGCTTTAATTACCTACACATTCCCCATTCAGAAGCAAAAGAACTAAGTATTCTTAAGCTAGCACAAGTTTCAGATTTTGGGGATCTACAAATGAAATAATACTTAGCTTGGCATGGGCTGGGTTCCTAGTACGGCTCATGGACTTCACTGAGATAAATAGACTCAACTAGTCACAATAATTGCAAAGGAATTTGAAATGAAGGATCAAAATAAAAAATATTCAGAACAAGAATAAGAGAGAAAAACTAGGTTCCACTCAGTTGTACAGTTCAATGAGTAAATCATTTGTAACGATCGAGAATTCATACTTATCCTTGTAATTAAGGTTTTGAATATATTTGAATAAAATGAATTTTTATGAATATATTATGTGTTATATGTTTAAAGATTGTATTATGATTTAAATTATGTTTACGTGTTAGAAATTACGAATTTGAATTTCGTAGGAAGAAATAAAACCAATAAAGATTATTAATATTTATTGAATAAAATAAATATTTTTGATGGAAATTATTATTATGATAATTTATTTAGTATAAATATCTTAAATAATATATGTGGACTACATATATTTATATACATGATAATGGTATATTAAATGGTTAGTAAATAATTAATTTAATTAAAAGAGTTCCATGAGAAATGATGAATATTCCAAGAGTAAAATTATTAGTAGCCCAAAATAATTTAAATGTGCACTTTGGTTAAGAAATGAAATGAAATAATGCCCAACTTGCAATAGTAATGCAAGTGGGAGAAAACAAAGCAATAAGGAAGGGAGAAAAGGAGGGCTACGAATGAATTAAGAGGGAGAGAAGCAAGTGGACAAGAAAGGAAGCAAGTGGGCAAGAGAAAAACTTCCCATAAATGGGAAGTCTAGCCACATGCATGTGCATGCAAGTAAACATCAACCAATCTCAATTTTTATTCTTCCTTTCCTCTAAGCCTTTTCTTGCAATATGGGTGTAACATGTTTTAAACCATAAATTGATTAACTTAGCATAATTAATGGTGGAATAGTAAGATGGATTGCCTAAGGACCAATATGCCCTAAGTCTTGAAATTACTATAAATAGAAGGCCAAATTCTTCATTAAATTCACCAATTCACTAAGTTAAGCAAAGAACCTCTTGAAAAATTGGGTGAGAAAGAGAGGAAGTTCAGATACTAAGGAAAAGGGTGAGAAAAAGCGAGCTACTTTGTAAGCTTAAGCAAGAATAAAAAGGTAATACCAAAAACCCTAGAATACTTTTTATTTATAAACTTGTAATAATGGCTTGTTGTGGTTATTATTATTGTTATGATGGATCATGACTATCCAAAAGATTAAGGATGAGATTTAGATACCTAAAACATTAGTAATATGCATGATAAGCAAGAACGATTCCATAATAATGAATAAAACCAAGAAAAGCATGAAAACTTGTTATTTATTGTTTATTGGGCTAGCATGAATTAATTTTTGTATGTTAGTTTGTAAAATCTAAAGAGATGAGAATATGCGTATGTTAGTTACAAAAATGTTCCAAGTGAAACAGAGAAAAAAATTTGCTATAACGAAGTCATGGCGAAATTTTTAGTAAACTATGCTTAAATAGCCTAACTGAGGCTACAAGGATTTTCGTGCCATTAAAACGAATCTATAAAATTATGGATTCTTGATAGTTGTGTAGATCATATTTTCAGCAATCCATAACCTCAAGAACAGACTCATTCCGATATCGGATGATGAAGTTATGAGGATTCGAAATAGGTATGTCAAAATTGGAAAATTAGATTCTGACATGCTTTTTGTGCAGTCCACTGTTTAGTGATTTCTGTGCATTTCTGTTGAGAATCAGCTTTGGGTTCCTTTTTGAAAGTTATAGAGGGGAAAATTCTAATGAGAATAGACTCACGAATCACCCAAAAATATTTCAATAAAATATTTTAATATTTGTCTAGCCGAAACAAATGGCATCGTCGCTTTTCATAAACAGTTCATGCATAATTGAACTTGAAAGCTACAACAGTTTATGTCATAACATAGCTTGAACACTTATGCAAATACTAAAAGATTTACATAAGTATGGAATTTACACAATCATATATGCATTACGTAAATTAGAACTTCAAAACATCGAATAACATTCATAAGATCATAATCAAATGAAGTTTAGAAAACTTGCCTAACACAAGGTTAAATCAAGAGTTAGGAAACTTGCTTAAATATAACTTGAGTAAAGTTAGAAAATTTGCCTTATGCGTTCTTTATAGTTTATACTAAATTGCTCTTCAATTGTCCTACACAATATCAATCATACGGACACACCAATTAATCATCACATGAATCTTACTCAAGTTCACCTTAACTAGCCTTTAAACATAAACCTAACTTCATATTTTTAAGTTTTACGATAATTGATTTCAACACATGTTTAATCCATAATTACGTCTATCCAACCTCGGAATGGTCTCAACTTTGGACCGTGAACTATTTATAATATGGCCTAACTATCCTCATAGGTCACATAAATTAAAATATTTGCATACACAAAACCTTGTTTTTAAGGTTCTATTCCTGAATGCTTCGCAGTTTGTAGACTGCAGGACCCCAACTCACTTAAATGATCATAACTTCTTCGTTTCAAAACATTTTTAGATGATTCTTAATTCTATGTATAGCTAACTCCCAGAGCTTTCTTTTGATATAAATATCACATCTTAACTCATAGATTAAAAGTTATGGAGTTTACAAAAGCAAATTAAAAACTACTCCCGCAGAAATATTGGCAGCTGGACCCAACAGTACTAAAATAGCCATAACTCTTGGTTAAACCTAATCTTTATTGGCAAGAAATGAGCCGACTTGGTCAAATGATCCACTATAACCCAAATAGCGTCATACCCCTTCTGCGTGGTTGGAAGTCCCACCACGAAATCCATCGTGATATGCTCCCATTTCCACTCCAGAATCTCTAACGGTTGTAACAATCCACTGGATCTCTGATATTCGACCTTAACTTTCTTAGTCAGGCACCTGCTGACGCACTTAATCTTCCTTTTTTTACAACCTCACAAATAACACACAAAAAATAATTCTTTTTTAATCCTAATTTAAGTTTTCTATTCTTTTCTTTTCTATCCAACACTCACAAACACAATATTAATTAGTATTATTACTATCAATATTCATGTATTATAGCATAAACTCATTAACTTCTCAATTAAACATTTAATTAGTGAAGCATGCATAAGAATAAAAATAATAGTATTTAATAGTAATAATAATAATATTAATAGTAATATTACTCAGATGGACATTGAGAAAAAGAATATTAATATCAATACTACTACTTCAATTATTTATATTCATATTAATATTAATAATAGTAATAACTAATGTGAATATTAATACTAGTATTACTATTATTCTTATTAATAATAATATTAATAATATTACTAACTAATATTAATATCAATACTATTACTTCTATTATTCAGATTAATATAAAGTTATCCAGTCCACACCATTACCGATTGTGACTGCACCAATTTATTTTTTTAAATTGAACCTTGTTTTAAAGTAAGAGTTCATTATTGTTTTTAATTTTTTTTCCTTAAAACTTTTCTATAAGTGTGTTAAAATTTGAGACAATAACATCACTTAATTAAGTACAATCTTTGAAGTAATATCGGTTTTTTTATTTTTGTCAAAGGCAAAAGTAATTTTATTTCTGAAAAAACAAAATCCAAATGCAAAGTACACTAACATCCACCCTGATTACATTTTCTAAACCTAACAATCCTGGCCACGTTACATTCCCGAGGTGATTTGAATTGTTAAGGTGCTTTGAATTTGAGCTAGCCGCTACAAGTTGTAGCGGCACATATGCGTCCCACGTTTGACTAAGTGGAAATTAATCTGACCAAGTGGGGCCCTTTAGTAAATTAGTCTAACCAAGTGGGACCCTTTAGTAAAATAATCTTGCCGCTACAAGTTGTAGCGGCAGACCCTTTTTTTTTTAAAATCTCAGCCTTTAATTATATTGATCAACGATGAAAATGATGATTGCTGGAATAGTTACCCTAACAACCGGTTGCCATGAATTAGAACTCATATACATATATATATATATATATATATATATATATATATATATGTATATATATATATATATATATATTTATTGGCAATGATCCATAGTATGTATTTGCTATGGATTAAAAATTAGCAAATAGCATCTCTACCTTATATTACAATTATGAAGGGGTGAGATAAAAAAACAAACCTCGTCATCCGCTAGAATTTCCACCGGACTTAATAAAATAGTTTTTTGGACCATTATACCCCCAATCAGGCTAAGGTAGCGAAACAAAAAATTCACTGCGTCTGCCAGAATTTCTAGCGGACTGTAATCAATCTTCCCCCTGTCAAAGAAAACAGCAACACTCCTAAGGTAAAAGCATCCAAGCGAGGCGATTCCTAGCAAACCTTTCAATTGGCAACAAAACTTCAAACCTAAGGTAGAAACATGCGATTCCGAGCAAACCTTTCGAGGCGATTCAGAGCAAACCCTTCAATTGGCAACAAAACTTCAAATTTTGCATACAAGCGTGTTCGATTTGTGTTATTCATCAACTTAATCAACGTTTAATCGTTGATAATTGGTATTTTTTCGATTTGTGGTTCATGTCATGCTGCTTTTACCTCTCTAACTTTAAGGTTCTTGTATAAAAACAAAACCAGATTTCAAGTAATATTAATGCCTCTTTCATGATCTAGAATTTTAAGATGTTTTTTGCTTGAACAATCATTTATCTGCTATGAAGCATCTTAAAGTAAAAAAGAAATGTTTTATCAATTCATAAGTGATGGAATATGTGGATTTATGTTTGTGTTGTCGAGTTTTTTCAGTGTGTGTCGTGTGTTGCAGAGTTTCAGTTTGTGTTGTATGTTGCCGAGTTTCAGTTTGTGTTAATCAGAGGCAAGTTGCGACGTTGGGTGTGGCTAAGGATCTTATTGACAGTGTTGGGTTCTTAGCTGGTAGTTTGTGTGAGATTTTGCCTATGTGGGTTGCTCTTCTTGTTGGTGCTCTTCAGAATTTTGTTGGGTATGGCTCATTGTGGGCTGTGAGTATATCTTTATATTTTTATTTCATTTTATCTCATTTTCTCTCCCCAATGATTCTTAAAGAAATCAATAAATCACCTGTTGTGTCACCTTTTTTAGATTTTAGATTTTAAATGTTTCTTTTGTCTTCTTTCCCAATTTTCTGTTGAGGGTAAAATTATAAGATATTTCATATTTGCTAGATTTATCTTTTTGTGAATATTCAGAGCATGAAATTTTTTTTGGGTGCTTGGTATCAATTCAATCTGGATAATATTTTTTCCTTTTGATCAAGCTGTGATTTTGATGGGATTAATTTGATTACTGGAGTTTTGCTTTGATTGTTTATAATTGATAATTTGATATTAACTTTCTCATGGTTAAATGGATATTTATTCTTCTGTGTTTTTATATTAATGTCAATTTAAAACTTGTAAGTTAACAATCACTTGTTTTTATTTGTATGCTGGCATATTGTCAATCTGTCTCTATTAAGATTCATCTCTCAACTTCTCTTCACATCTCACATTTACTTTTCCTAATTTTTAAGTTTATTTTAAAAGTTTATTTACTTTCAAATCTACAGAATTTTAGTTTCTGATTCCAAGAGCATACCTTGAACTCTGTTTTCTTTAATTTTGTCTAAAATTTTGTGTATGTGTATGTTGATAATTCGACAAATTAAAAATTACACGATCGGGGGGGGGGGGGGAGGGGTGAAAAATTACATGATGTCTCTCCTTGTATATTACTCCTACTGGTCTTGATTTAGTGGATATTTGACACTTTGAACTGTTTGAAATTGATTTCTGGACCAAATGATGTGACGCCCCAAATCCGGGTACCTTCAAACCCTGAATATGGTGTTACACGATACTATTCATTCATATATCTCTATCTATATAATCTTAATAACACAAATGTAATTATTATATTATTACAATCATATTCGTTCAATCCCAGGATCTAAATACCTTTACATGTTCAAAACATAATAATATTAGACATATTACAATACTACTACGTTTATCACAAACATCTTCTTATTCATATATCTTTCCTTTTCCTTTGTCCTTACCAGAACTTTCAACCCTTTCGGTCTTAGCTGCAATAATTAATGAAAGCAAGGATGAACATTTAATTGCCCAGCAAGTATAACAGTTGAATAACAATAAAATCAAGAATCATATCCTTACTTTTAACAACTGAACAATAGTTGTGAGACATTCCGAATAAACAGGAATAATACTTTAATTTCGTTTTATATATATATATATATACATATATATATATATATATATATATATTTGAAACGACATACTGAGCGGTCATAAGACCTCGAACTTTGCTTTTATCTTGCCATAAAAGGTTAAACAAAAATTTAACTATAAACCGTCTTGCTTACGAGCACTTCTAGGTGATCAGCCTATTGTACTCTATGTTGATCAACACTCTAGCTGGAAACGATTATATGCGTTTGTTTAGGCGCCTCACGGCCTTACGGAATAACCATCTAAAATTACCCCTAATATTAGGGTTGGTCATCTCATTCATGTCTTGGAATCCTAACACAATTATGTTGGATAGCTCTACTTAATACCAATAACATTTCAAGGATTTATTATCAAATCAATAAAATATTTTAATATTTGTCTAGCCGAAACAAATGGCATCAACGCTTTTCATAAACAGTTCATGCATAATTGAACTTGAAAGCTACAACAGTTTATGTCATAACATAACTTGAATACTTGTGCAAATACTAAAAGATTTACATAAGTATGAAATTTACACAATCATATATGCATTACGTAAATTGGAACTTCAAAACATCGAATAACATTCATAAGATCATAATCAAATGAAGTTTAGAAAACTTGCCTAACACAAGGTTAAAACAAGAGTTAGGAAACTTGCTCAAATATAACTTGAGTAAAGTTAGGAAGCTTTCCTTATGCGTTCTTTATAGTTTACACTAAATTGCTCTTCAATTGTCCTACACAATATCAATCACACGGACACACCAATTAATCATCGCATGAATCTTAATCAAGTTCACCTTAACTAGCCTTTAAACATAAACCTAACTTCATATTTTTAAGTTTTACGATAATTGATTTCAACACTTGTTTAATCCATAATTACGTCAATCCAACCTCGGAATAGTCTCAACTTTGGACCGTGAACTATTTATAACATGACCTAACTACCCCTATAGGTCACATCAATTAAAATATTTGCATACACAAAACCTTATTTTTAAGGTTCCATTCCCGAATGCTTCGCAGTTTGTAGACTGTTGGACCCCGACTCACTTAAACGGTCATAACTTCTTCATTTCAAAACGTTTTTAGGTGATTCTTGATTCTGTGTTTAGCTAACTTCTAGAGATTTCTTTTGATATAAATATCACATCTTAACTCCTTATAAATTAAAAGTTATGGAGTTTACAAAAGCAAATTAAAAACTGCTCCCGCAGAAATATTGGCAGCTAGACCCAACAGTACTAAAATAGCCACAACTCTTTCATACCAAAATATTTTTGGGTGATTCTTGAGTCTATTCTCATTAGAATTTTTCCCTCTACAACTTTCATAAAAGAACCCAAAGCTGATTCTCAACAGAAATCACTAAACAGTGGACTGCACAAAAAGCATGTCAGAATCTGATTTTCCAGTTTTGACAGTTTTGGCATACCTATTTTAAATCCTCATAACTTCGTCATCCGATATCGGAATGAGTCTCTTCTTGAGGCTATGGATTTCTGAAAACATGCTCTACACAACTATTAAGAATCCATAATTTTACAGATTCGTTTTAATGGCACGAAAATCATTGTAGCCTCAGTTTTGCTATTTAGGCATAGTTTACTAAAAATTTCGCCATGACTTCGTTATAGCAAATTTTTTCTCTGTTCCGCTGGAACATTTTCATAACTAACATACGCATATTCTCATATCTTTAGATTTTACAAACTAACATACAAAAATTAATTCATGCTAGCCCAATAAACAATAAATAACAAGTTTTCATGCTTTTCTTGGTTTTATTCATTATTATGGAATCGTTCTTGCTTATCATGCATATTACTAACGTTTTAGTCATCTAAATCTCATTCTTAATCTTTTGGATATTCATGATCTATCATAACAATAATAATAACCACAACAAGCAATTATTACAAGTTTATAAATAAAAAGTATTCTAGGGTTTTTGGTATTACCTTTTTGTTCTTGCTTAAGCTTGCAAAGTAGCTAGCTTTTTCTCATCCTTTTCCTTAGGATCTGAACTTCCTCTCTTTCTCACCCAATTTCTCAAGAGGTTCTTTGCTTAACTTAGTGAATTGGTGAATTTAATGAAGAATTTGGCCTTCTATTTATAGTAATTTTAAGACTTAGGGCATATTGGTCATTAGGCAATCCATCTTACTATTCCACCATTAATTATGCTAAGTTAATCAATTTATGGTTTAAAACATGTTACACCCATTATTGTAAGAAAAAGGCTTAGAGGAAAAGAAGAAGAAAAATTGGGATTGTTGATATTTACTTGCATGAACATGCACGTGGCTAGACTTCCCATTTATGGGAAGTTTTTCTCTTGCCCACTTGCTTCTCTTCCTCTTAATTCATCTGTAGCCCTCCTTTTCTCCCTTTCTTATTGCTTTGTTTTCTTTCACTTGCATTACTATTGCAAGTTGGGCATTATTTCATTTCATTTCTTAATCAAAGTGCAGTACCATAGGATTTCTAACAGATGAATACTGAATTGAATAAAATTTGAGACCAACTGTTATAGCCGGACTTGAAATAAGTAAATAAATAAATAAATATAATAATAACAAGTTTATAATTAGATAATGAAATAGTAACTAATATTTATTTATACATATCTAAAACCTATAAGGATAAGTCAGTTAAGTTGTAACAATATTTTAATTTCAAAAAGGACTCTTTTACTTGATAACATATTTTACAAAAGAATTAAAGATATTTAAATAACTAGAGAGAAAAGAATGTAAAAACTATTTGGCTTTGAAGTACTGCTGAACAGAAAAAAAAAACCTCAAGGGTAAACCTAAACCCTTCTTTTTTAATTATGAGATGATACTTGTCTTATATGAGTATGATTAGATTTGTAAACAATCACATGTATATGTAATTTACGTGAATAAAAAGAAATTATTTATTTATTTTTCTACAGAATATGTATATCTTTATTCTGATGTCCTTGTGCACAAATTTTAATAGGAATATACATAGATTTATGAATTATGATTGTGTTATTTCATTATTGTATTGTTATTTATTAACTTGTATGTTAATACTTAAAGTTTTTCCTATATGTACATGTGTGATTGTATAATATAGATTATATGTTATATATATATATATATATATATATATATATATATATATTATATTTGACGGTATAGCAGGTACCAATGTGTACCAGTATGCATGTAAAGCAATGTATATATATGTATTCATATTGTATAATCTAAATCATGGCCCCTGCCATCATATGCATATTGTCCGTAACTAAGTGTATTGATAAACGAAATTGCTATATTAATTTATATGTGTACACCATAACCCATAACAGAATGAATTTATATAGTTGCAGGAAACATTTATTTTAATTTTAATATTATAGATTCAACACCTAAAATTATAAATTATAAAAAAAATTACTTTCAAGTATAACAATTAACTACTAATTGAATTAATATAAAAATTAATGTGCGTAAGATTTGAGTTAAGAGGATAAGTAAGTTAGGATATCTTATCCTCATGATTTGTATTTGTTCTAAATTATATTTAGGATTTATTCGACTATTCTTTTTGTGTTTCACAATATTGATGTAAGTGGCTCTATGAACTATTTAGTTTTTTGAAATTATCTTTTACTTTTATGTATGCCTTAGTAATTACTCGGACGCCTAAATGTATTATTTCAAAATTTGTTATGTTTTATTTAAGGCTTCCATTTAAATAAAATGTTATGTTCTTTTATTTCAAACTTCGGATCAAGTATTTATTTTTGAACTATGAAATGAGATTATATGGTTTTGAACTGTGAAATAAGTATAATTTTGAATATCGATGAGATTGTGAAACATTTTTGAAATCCTCAATTTGACTATGTATAGAACCCGTTAGTGTTTACGCTTAGTTCCAGAGCTAATATAGGACCTACTAAGGCGCACACATTTTAGATGCCCTTCGGGGAGCATGCATTTTATAGATACCTTAGTAGGGTGCGTGATCATTGACATTATCGAACTTTTGGGCCATGTTACAGGGCTATTGTAACCTTAGTCGCTAGGGCTGTGGATTAAAAGATATATTGTATACATTGAAATCATTTTTGAATGTGAATTCGCTTCGTTATTTTTTGTTTTAGTTTTAAAACTATATTTACTATTGTTATCGAGCAAAAAGTTATTTCGAAAAAGTGTTTTACAAATTATACTTGATCCACCTAAATAGTAAAGACTGTCACTTGCCGAGTTTTATCCCTCACCCCTTACATAAATTTTTATAGGTTACCTCGTTGATAGCTGAGCACTTGTTTGATATACTTTGGATAACTAAAGTTTAGTTTAAGATGTTTATTTCTTTCTGTCGTTGAATTTTTGATAAAACTCTTAGTTTTGGGGAGTTGCGTCTCCATTTTACGAATTTGGTATTTAGTTGTTATTCATTTGAATTGGTTTTGAAAGATGATATTGTTGGGTTTTAATTTAGGATTACTATTGAGTTGCTATTGTTTAGGTTGCACGTTACTGATATTGTCGTTTGTTAGTTGGTTGTGAGTTTGCTTTTTAAGTATGAATTTTCATGTAATGGTATTTCGAATCAAATAAATTTGAAGTTTTTGAATTGCATTTATGTCTGTGCTTTTATTTTGATATATTTTTGTTACTAGTTTTATATAGTGTTGTTGAGTGGGGACTGTTTTTCGTGTAGGAAAATGCTGCCAATCTTTAAAGAGGCTGCGAACCCTACCATCGTTGAGAAGTGGATTCAAGAGATGGAGAAAGCATTTGACTTGCTAGGAAGTAGTGAAGCTAATATGGTAACGTTGGCGGTTTACCAACTTCAAGGCGGGGCTTATGATTGGTGGCTTATGGAGAGAAGAAAGCACGAGAAAAATCCCGAACCCTACACTTGGACCATGCTCAAGGAAGCATTTACCAACAAGTACTTTCCTAGAACGGTCCGGGCACAAAAGGAGAGGGAATTCATTAGGCTCGAACAAGGGAGTAAGACGGTTGCTCAATATGAAGCCAAATTCACGTAACTCGCCAAGTATGCACCGACCTTTGTGACAGATGAGGCGACAAAAGCACGTAGGTCAGAGGATGGATTGCAGCCAACATAAGACATGGTGTGGCGTCTTTTGAGCTGCCCACATATGATGCGGTGCTTAATAAGGCGTTAGTAATTGAGAATGGCTTAGCAAAAATGAAGAAAGGGAATAACAATAAGAAGGAAGAGTCATAAGGAGAGTCGAACAATGGGGGATCCGCGAAAAAGTTGAATACCCAAACCACTAGGTTAAGAGGGAACCAATAGAATCAAGAGAACAAGCTGAAGTATTCGAGGTGTGGTAAGAACCACCCAGACAAGGAATGCCACTGGAATACGGGAGCGTGTTTTCATTGTGGTGAGTTCAGCCATAGGATTACACAATACCCCAATAACCCTCCACCTAAAGGAGATGAAAAGGAGGAGATAACTTTGACAAGCTTGAGGCCAACTCGAGGACGTGTGTTTTAGCTTTCAGGCAACTAAAATTAAGGTATGAAACTCTTCTGTCAATTGTGTTTATTAATTAAATAATAAATTTCTTAATTGTGTGATATTCGTGTTTTCTTTATAATTATAATTTAGGAATTTGGAGGACCAAATTCTTTTAAGGTGAGTAGAATGTTATAGCCGGACTTGAAATAAGTAAATAAATAAATATAATAATAAAATAACAACAAGTTTATGATTAGATAATGAAATAGTAACTAATAATTATTTATACATATCTAAAACTTATAAGGAAACAGTTTTCATGCCTGCTTCTAACTATACTGATGAGAATTATCACTTAATTACCAGTTGCATACCTCCTATTTATGAAAAGGTTAAATTGCTTAAGAAAACTCTGCATGCCACTAAAAACTTTTGGAAGAAATTACTTGCTGTTGAAATCATGGGAAAGAAAATGTTTGATGATAAGAAACTAGAGACTGTGCCTGAACAAGATAATGAAAATGAAAAGAGTCAGTTCACCAAGACTTCTCATAATTCAGACAAAAGCAGTGAGTCAAGTGTAGACCTGACTTATCTAGCTCAAAAGAGTTATTTGAGTTAAGTCAGGGAACTGATTCCGAACAAAGACTTGGGATAATCAGAATGGTTAAGTCTTCTAGAAGAATGAAAATGATAAAAAGAAGAAAAAGCCTCACAAGCAATCTAAGCCAACATGTTATTACAGTGGTAGACATGGCCATACTAGTTATACATTTCGAAAGAATGTGAAGGTTAGACAAGTTTGGGTACCTGTTGGTTTATGTATTACTAATCCCCCAGGACCCAAAGTGATTTGGGTAACAATTTTCAAAACCTAATTAATTTCTGCAGGTGTGCTTGGGAACATAGTCAACAAAACAGAAAGTATAGTACATACACAATGGATATTCCAAGCACATGACATGAGACATATCTCAGTTCAAGGAGATCAAAATTTAAAATGCATGGTGGATCAGTTACTTTTGAGAACAATCATAAAAGAAAAATAATTGGATTTGGATCAATTAGAAATGCTCACATTACAATCAACAATGTATCGTTGGTCGAGGAACTGAAGCATAACTTGCTAAGTGCTTCCCAAGCACACACATCTAAGGTAAAACTCATTTCTAATAGGCAGGAAAATGTTTATGTGATTGATATGTTAAATATGAAATCACATAATGTTAAATGCCTAGTAACAATGAATTCTGTAATATTCTGAACCCTAATAAGATTTGTATATATAAATTATGTGTTTATTAAAAGAAATTTCGTATTCCGACTTTGTGTTATGTGATAGTGTATTTTATTTAAGAATTAGGTCAAATTAAATTTTTTCCGAAGCTGCTTAGTCGTGCTTACACGGAAAAAATGATTTGTTGTGCTTCCGACGATTTCACCGAGAAGCGTCTCGACAAATTATTTTTGTAAGCTGTTGTGTCGTGCTTAGAAATGACGAAGTGATTTGTCGTGCTTCGGAGTTAATATATTATTATATTAACTGATAAAAATCTAAAATAAGTTAAATAGGGTTTAAAATGATAAACTGAATTAGAAACCCTAATTAATAAAATTTGTCTCAATTGTTAAATCAAAACCCTAATTAATACACAATAATTCTAATTGAAATAATTAGATTATAAGTAATAAATCATAACATTAATTATGAATCATTTAACTTAGATTAAAACCCTAATTGAAAGATTTAAACCCTAATCTATGAATTAGGAAACCCTAACCCTAATTTGGAAACTCTAACCCTAATTAGGAAATACTAACCCTAATTAGTAAACCCTAATTATAAAATTATGAGTTTCTAAATCTTAATAATGAAACTTGTAGGTAAAGAAATTACACCTTGCTAGGGTTAGAGTTTCGTGTTGGCTAGAGAGGAGAGAAATCCACGAAGAGCACAGAATTGATTGATTGATTGAAGAGGGGAGAAGAACAGGTGGACAATTACTCCTATGACACGTGGCAGAACTCCTAGAATCCGGAAACCGGGTTAGGGTAGCAGGGATTCCAAGAGCCTTCTTGAGTCTTCGAGTTGTGAGAGAGTTTCAAGTGTAATGAGCTTCCAAGAGTCTAAGTGTAATGTCTTGAAAAGCGATCCCCTTTTCTTAGAATAGAGGGACTATTTATAGAGCTTGCCTGGAAAATAGTCACATGTCAGGCACATGTTTTAAGGAAAATTCCAGAAATACCCTTTAGTCATGTTTTATAGGGAAAATTCCAGAAATGTCCTTTAATCATCAAAGTAATGCCCAAATTGCCCTGTTCTTCTAGCCACCAATCCAATCCCTCAATCAATTCCCAAAATAGGTCGCATCCACGAGTCTTCTGCCTTGGAACACGTGGAGACTTCCCCAGGTCTAACGCATTTAATTAGGTTTTTGTAAACCCTAATTTATACATTTAATTAGGCCACATGAACCCTAATTTGCACATGGGCCCACAAAACTTAAGCTTAATTAAGTTATTACTAACCTAATTAAGTTACCCTAATCATTAATTATCAAACCCTAATCAAAATTAAGATGAATTAAACCTAGGTTAGTAAACTAACCAATTGAAAATTTTGAAGGAGTATGCTAGCATGTGTCCAACACACTTTGACACACTCCAGCACAAGCATGAGGCCAAGATCAGATTGCAAGCAACACAAGTAACAATGCCAAGATATTTATGGAGGCAAAATGTGGAAAAATGACCTAAAAACCCTAATATGCAAGTTCTATAAATAGGCAACCATTATGATCATGTGAGCCACGAAATTTTCAAACCTAAACACTCATATTACCAACCATAATATGCCTCAATAGCTGCAAGAACAGAATCAAAGATCAGAAATCAAAAGTAGCTCAAAAAGGTACAAAAACCCTAATTTTATACTAGATCTTTAAAGCTTTGTTAGATGTTATGTTTAAATGTTTAAGGATATGTAATAACATGTTATTTAGTGATATGGGTTGGTTAAACAAGGATCCATAACATTTAAATGGTCAAAATTGATGAAAAACATGAATTGACTTGGGCAGCCCAGAATGGTCTAACAGGCTATTTTGTCAGACATTTTGATCGGCTTAAATTAGTCGTTTGATGTGTTTTAAAGCATGAATTAGTAGTATGCCATGTTATCTATAATATCCAATTGGTAGAATGGTTAAATTATGTCTAGGATGGAAGATATTAGTGGTCAAAACCCATTGACCGCTCGGATGGCTGATTCTGGGTAACCTAGAAAATTCTAAGTACTTCTGACAGCCGTTTGACAAGATTTGACCGACTTTAATCTTGCTTATATGATGTTTGTAAATGTTATTTCTTGAATTGAACATGTTCTATGCCATGTTTACTACAGTCTTGAATCATTAAATCACATAAACAATAACGACCATACAAGTTATTAACGGTCAAACATGGTTGACCGACCATGACCAGAATGTTTCTGGGCAACCCAGAAACATGAAGAACAGCATGAACATGCTAGTTTGACCATAATTTATCTAGCATCAATTGATGTTGTTTAAGCTTAAATTTCATATGTCGTTGTACCTTGCCATGCCTAGTATAACAACAAACAAAAATTAAACTCAAAACATTAACCAACTGAAAATCATTTGCGGTCAAAAGTCCTTACTCGACCATGACCGGCTGTTCTTCATGAAGAACATCTTTAGCGACACTCTCCTTCCCAAAACCCAGAAAACTAAAAACCTATGCAGTCCGTCGCTAAAGCCCTTTTGCGACGGTTTTAAATAAAAATTAATAAAAATAATTAAATAAATTATATAAAATAATAAATAAATATTAATAATTCATAATAATTAATATTAAATATTAAAAATTCATTTTTCATTATAATTAATAATTTTTAATATTCTGATAATTTTTATATAATTATTTAATTTATTTAAATACTAAATTAAATATTAAATATATTAAATAAATGATATTGATGTATTTAAAATATTTTAAATGATAATTAATTCATTTAAAAATATTACCAACTTTTCAAAATTATTTTAAATAATAAATAAATTATTTAAAATAACATATTAAATATTTAATAATATTATAAATGAGAATTAAATCATTTAACTATTAAAATAAGTTTTAAAAATTATTATAAATAATAATTACATCATTTAAATGATAAAATAAATTCTAAAAATATTATAAATGATAAAATAAATCATTTAAACAATATTCTATCTTTCTAAAAATACTATAAATGATAAATAAATCATTTAAATAATATTTTAGGTATCTAAAAATATTCTAAGTGATAAATAAATTATTTAAATAACATATTAAATGTTTTAAAAATATTCTAAATGATAATTAAATCATTTAAAAATATTTCTAAGCTTGTAAAATTATTTAGAAATATTACCAAGCTTGTAAAAATTATTTAAAAATAATATTAAGCTTCTAAAAATGTTATAAATGATAATTAAATTATCACGACTAATATTTAAGCTTCCAAATGAAGTTTTATTGATAAACCTATGTGTTTAGCTCACTACAATAAATAAGCTTATTTCCGACGGAATTAATGTCGACGGAATACATTCTATCGAAAATAGGTTATTATCGACGGAATAGTTAGTCGAAATTAATTCCTTCGGAAATAACATAAATCCGACGGAAATCCGTCGAAATTAGGCACCCCCTTTTTAGCGCCAGTCTTCCCGCCCGCGCCAAATTTAAAATCGACGGATGTTGGTTATTTTCGACGGAATTTCCGTCGGGAATATTTTATGTCTGACGGAATTACTTTCGATGGAATTCCGTCGAAAATAAGGTTATAACCCTATTACTTTCAGTAAGCGCCGCACATATCAGTTCTCTCTCTCCTTATTCATTCCTACTTTCTCTCTCTCCTTCGTCGTTGCCATCTTCCCACCGACACCGTTGTCGTCCTCCCACCGACACACCTCCCTCCTCCGTTGTCATTGTGTACTTTGGGTTCTCCAAAGTAATTAAGGTTAGATTATTCTATGTTATATTATTATTGTTAGATTAAGGTTATCTGAGCATATTCAAATGTCTGAGTACGTAATTGTTAGATTAATTGTTAATCAGTGTTGGTAGATTATTGTCAGTGGGTAATTGTTGATGTTGTGGCTAATTCAGTGGGTAATTAATGGTTATTTTGATAGTAAAAGGGTATTGAATTACTAGCTGTTTGATTACCAAATTAGCATATTGTTTCCTCCATTTGTGTTATAAAATTATGCTGCTCTCTCTTCTTTTCCATTTGTTCACTGTATTAAATTGGTTTATATATATGGGCACTGATTTTGAGTATGCGTATTGATTAAACAATTTCAGTATGTGCTTGGCTTTGATTTTGAGGTTGAATTGCAGCATGTTCTGTATCCATTTTGGTTATATGTTAAACATTATATTTACTTAATTATTGAATGTATACTAAATGTATCACTTTGGGTTAATATCATGTTCAGTATTTGGATGTCATATTTGTTATTTCTGACGGAATTTTCGACGGAATTTCTGTCAGAATTATTCAATTGCAAAATCTGTGGGCCCTACTTTATAATATTTGTGTAAGTTAATTAGTTTCTAATATTTAATTAAAATAAGTAGTATTTACTTAGTTTCCTACTAATAAAATAAACTGAAATGACTAAGTAGCATTTACTTAGCTTTTTTATTACTAAATAAAATAAAATAAAATAATAATATAAACTTATTTTAAATAATATATTATTAGATAATATAATATAAAATAATAAATTTAAATAACATAAAATAAAATAGAATAAATTAATTTAATTTACTATAAGTAAATTAAATTAAACTTAATTAAATAATATGATATAACATAATATAATACAAAATACAATAAATAAATAAAAGAAAAGAAAATAACATATTTAAAATAAAATAAAATTAACTTAAATTATATAATACAAAATAAAAAGAAATAAAATAAAATAACTTATTTAAAATAAATTTAATTCAATAATATATAATAATATAATAAAAAAATAAAATAAATAAAATAAAATAGCTTATTTAAAATAAATTAATTAAATTATATAAAAAAGAGATAAAAAGAAATAAAATAAAATAACTTATTTAAAATAAATTTAATTAAATAATATATAATAACATAATAAAAAATAAAATAAATAAAATAAAGTAACTTAGCTTATTTAAAATAAATAAATTATATTATATTATATTAAAAGAAATAAAATAAAATAACTTATTTAAAAAAAATTCAATTAAATAATATAAGATAATATAATAAAAAAATAAAATAAATAAAATAAAATAACTTATTTAAAATAAATTCAATTAAATAATAAAAGATAATATAATAAAAAAATAAAATAAATAAAATAAAATAACTTATTTACAATAAATTAATTATATTATATTATATAATACATAATAAAAAGAAATATAAAGAAATAAAATAAAATAATTTAATTAAAATAGATTAAATAATATAATACAAAATGAAATAAAATAAACTAAAATAACTTATTTAAAATAAATTCAATTAAATAATATAATATAAACTGAGTAACATTTACTTAGTTTATCATTGAAAAAATAAACTAAGTAGCATTTGCTTAGTTTTTCACAATTACAATAAACATAATATAATACGTGTGCATGTAGTATATTCATTAGGAGCTTAGAAACTTGTTTGACATTCACTCATTAGGAGTGAATGTCGAATAGTCCCCAGTCTGGGACTGTTACTGGATGTTATGTCTCTCACTTAGGCCGGTGCCAATGGGTTAGTTACGTTTTTTTTTTGTTTAGAGGATTTTTCGGCTGTTATCTCTACATGTTCTTCGAGTGCATATTTAGATTAAGTTTTCTTAGTCTATTTCGTATACTTGGAGACCATGGGGAGGTGCTGCCGAAATTTTCTTGAAACATAAAAAAACGTGTTCAACGTGTTGGCACTAGTGAGAAGACGCATCTAGGAACGGGATAGAAGCCTAACCCCTGTAAAGTGGAGATATATACTAGATAAACTAAATACATGCATATATATTCTAATTGGGTATTTTCTTCAATTAAAGATGTCAGCCGACCGGAGTTGGATGTACCGTAGGATACGTATTGATGGGAGGGGATTAGTTGATGCGTACCGTGAAGGGGTGTCCAATTTTATGAACAAAGCAATAGAACATATTGATGATCCGAACGGAAAGATGAGATGCCCGTGTTTCAAGTGTAAGAACATGATATGAAAGACTGCCGATGAAGTTAAATTTGACTTATATTCACGTGAGTTTGTGGATGGGTATTCGGTATGGATTCATCACGGGGAATCAACTGAGTTTAGAGAACGGACAGATAGTAGTGTAGACCAATCGGATCACGGGGATTCGCAAGCAGATAACTATGACGTCGTGCAGATGTTGGTTGATGCGTATGGCCCTACCAATATTGACAGGGCTGAAAACGAGTATGCGTCAAGCAGTGCTCAGCAAAAGCCAAATGATTCAACAGCTGCTTTTTACAAGTTACTATCTGAATCGGGTGTTCCATTGTATCCTGGAAATGACAAGCACACCAGGCTTTCTGCAGTTACGAAGCTTTTACATTTCAAGAATGAGCATGACTGCAGTGAGAGAGGATTCAATGATTTGCTTGATATTCTCAGCGAGTTCTTACCCAGGGATAATACGTTGCCCGCGAATTACTATGAGGTGAAGAAGATGGTTAAAGGGTTGAATCTCGGGTATGAGAAGATCGATTCTTGTGAGCAGGATTGCATGTTATATTATGGGGAGGACAAAGATAAGGTGCAGTGTGATATCTGCAACTCGCCAAGGTACAAGATCACAAAACGTGGGGGGAAGAAGAAACATGTTCCAAAGAAGATTTTACGGTATTTTCCTCTTGCGCCGAGGTTGCAGCGGCTATTCATGTCTGCGCACACTGCTCAGCATATGAGTTGGCATAGAACAAGGGATGTCGTGCCTGGTCAGCTGACTCACCCAGCAAATGGAGATGAATGGAAGAAATTTGATGCCAATTTTCCACAATTTGCCGAAGAAGTTAGGAATGTCAGGCTTGGCACGGCTACAGATGGATTCTGTCCATTTAATAATTTTAGGAATGATGCTTTGTTCCAGCGTGTTATGGCTGCGGTGTCGGAGAGGTTTGAGACCGATCCATTGTTCCATCGTCAGGACCCGCCCAGCCATTCTCGCCTCCACCAGCTTGCGCAGGACGTTGCAGCTGGTGCCACCGCCGAGAGTACGGGTATCCCTCTGGAGCAGTGGGCCGCAATACGGGACGAGATTGTTCGGATGATGGTTAACTTAGTCGAGGACGCGTTTGGGCCGATGTTGAGTCAACGCTCGACTGCTCAGGTATACTTCGTTTTAAATACAAATATATATTCTGCATGTTATTTAATTTTCATTTAGTTATCTTTAACTGAATTATATATATGGACTAATGCGTTACATTATATTGTATCAACAAGGTGACGAGCGGACTGACGAGCGGGATGATGATGATGGCGATTTTCATACTCCAGAGCAGCGTCGACGCCCGCCCGATGATTCTCCTCACACCGGGGGCTCTACTAGCTTGACTTAGTTTACATTCTTTTGTAGTTAAAATTCTTTTGTAGTTTACATAATTTTTGACGTACATATTATAGTTTAAACCTTATCATTACTTTGGTTTTGTTGCGGTTTGACACTTAGTTTAATTTAGCTTAATGGGATGTTTGTTATAGTTTAGTTTAGATTAATGGGATGTTTTTGACTTTTTTACTTCTCATTTAATTAGTTGGTTTTTGATATATTGTTGGATGAGGTGATTGTAATTGTAATTCATGTTATTGGCCATATTGTTAGCTTGTGTATGTGATGTTGGGAAAACAGGTACAGGTACAAGATGTGGGTTAAATCCCTAAATATTACAAAAACAAATAAAATATATAAAAAAAACACTATCCTCGACGGAATAGTATTATCCTCGACGGAATTCCGTCGATTTTAAGCTGTTTTCCCAATTTTGTGAGATTGCCACGTGGCACACTTATCACCGACCGAATATCCTCAACGGACACTTTTCAGTCGGGGATATATTAACTCTGACTGAATATTCGGTCGGTAATAATTCCGTCGACCCAAATTATTTCCGACCAAAAAATCGACGGAATATTCCGTCGAAAATAAGGTTATCCTTGACGGAATAGCTTTATTTTCGACGGAACATTCCGTCGGAATTAAGCCTTTTTGTTGTAGTGGCTATCTAATGACGCGACCGAGATACCGAATCGACGTCGAACCTGAAAGTAGTATGCACACAAGCCAATCATATTTGATATGATGTAGCATATACTTTGTAATCTTATTCATTTATTAATAAAAAAATTGATTTTATTAAAAGACATTTTATATTATCTACATAGTGTTGTTATGTAAAATGTGATAAACCCATAGTTTTGAACAATGCTTTTAGAATCATGATGATGATCATGCTAAAGAGATCTAAATTCTATATATCTCACAAACTAAAATTGTTCCTAATTGTTGGATTACTAAAAAGGGGATTAGTGAATCCGGATAGATTAGTACATACGTTGCTTGCTCTTAAGAAGAGGATGATTGATCTCATAATCATTTGTGTGGAGACACTAAAGCAAGTATGTAGGTGCTTATTGGAGAATAAGTTCACTGAACGTGGCTCACTAAGGAATACCTAATGGAGTTTTACTCGTCTGTCAATAGGAATTCCTCTAGTGATAGTAGTACAAGTGATCCTTGGACTTGAGATCATCATAGTATCTTGTGTATGATGAGTTATACTTTGACATTTCCCTCAAGACCTTTGGGGTATATCAAAGGGTATGATTGGGTATAATAAGTTGTACATGGAGATAGGTGAATGATCAACAAAGAATCTACCACGTCTAGTAAAAGATGTGAATGTCCTATGTGATTCGATAAATGACAACTCAGTAGTCATTGGCCAAGGCAGAATGAAATTAGAAAGGAGTTTCTAATTTACATTATTTAGAGTTGTGCATTTGGGAATCGAAATACATATAATTAAATAAAATAAGACTTGACAGTAAATCCATGTCTTATATTTAATTGGGACATTGTATGGTAGAAGGATTGAATTGTACGGTAACTATTCACTGAAAGGTTCTTTTATGATTAATGCTGAAATCTATATGATCTGGAAAGTCGTCGTTGATCGCTAAGGGGGCTTATTCTTATTGTAGAATAAATATTATTTATTTAAATGAATTAAATAGTTTAATTTATTTATTTAAATAAGATTAGAATTGTTCTAATTGATTTATTCACAACCGGTTTAATATGGAGAACCTAAAGGGTCACACCGCAAAAGAAAAATATTTATTTAAGAAATAAATGGCATAATTGTAATAATAAGTTAAGTGTATTTAATTTAATCTATGGAGATAGAATAAATTAAATAGCTTAATATTTATTATTTAATATTTTGGAAATATTAAATATAAATTAATAAGATGAGTCTTATTATTATTACTATTACTATTATTTAATTCCTAATAGGGATTGGGAATTAATTAATAGAAGTACTCTCTCATAAATTCCTAATTGGATTAGGAGCATAATTAATTGAAGGAGTTTAATTATAATAGAAACCCTAATCCTAAATAGTTTAGGGAAGGGTTATTCCTACATCTATAAATAAGAGGAGTCTTATCATAGATTGGGGTTACTCACTCTTGCATTAGATTGTGGAGAGTACTTGCAATTTCTATAGAGATAGAAACTAGGGTTTTGCCAATACCCAACTTCTTGAATACCTATTCTTCCTTGGTGGATCACCTCTAGAGGCCAAACACTTGGGTGGCTAACGTTGATCAAAGGAAAGAATCTCATCGGTGGAATTCGAGGAGAACACGAAGGACTAGGAGTTGAACTTGTACCCGAGGAAGCTTTGATCTACGAGGGTATAATTCTTATTCTCTTTCTCTTTCATTTATATCGTTAATTGAGCACATAGATTGATCATGGTGATGGTTTGTATTAAAATTTTAAAATTCGTTTTATCACGCTTCCGCCCTATTTATGTAATTTGATTACATGCTTGCGTTATATACAAACCTAACAGAACCTTCGTGAAACTTATCTAGTTTAATTAGATAAGTATTATTATAGATTCTAATATTTATTATTGATATGAATAGACATAAATAGACTACCCAACGTTGATAAACAGCGTAAACTTAACGTACTACGCTAAGGCAAGTGTTCTAACCTTACTCAACTTATATTTATGCAAGTATTATACATCTTGCTATCAATTATTGTGAAGTTATTGCTTCTTATTCAGCATAACTTAAGAAATGAATCATTATTCATATATTGTTTATTCGAGCGTAAATTGTTGTGTCAAACCAAATTGTTTTGGTACGACATCTTATACTGACAAATGGAACACCTTGATGTAAGGTGCTGGAAAACCTTAAGATAAGGTGGTGACCGTTGATTATATATCGACATAAATTGTAGGATAATATGCATACTCCTAGGATATTGGTTAGGCTGATCCCCTACCAGATATCCGAAATCAAGCGGTTCTAAGTCATTGAAGACTGATAGAACTAATTGAAATATATGGTTCATATACAGAACCCTCAGTTATACATCATTGACATCTTTCAAATCAAACACATTGTGTTTACATTTTTCAAATGAACTTGCTGAGCATTTGTAGCTCATTCTTGCGTATATCTTCTTTGCAGTTTTAAATGATAATCCCGGCACTTCTAGGACAGACAAAGGAAAAGGACATGTTTATTAGTTTTAATTACTGTTTTTGAATAATTCAAGTCTTTTATAAGGCTTTGTTGTAATAACTTAGTACTGAGAACGATGTAACCGAACTTAATGATATGTAATATATTATCATCCTTTATTACATCGAATGCGTTATACTCTGATCTTTACTTTGGTTAGCATAGTTGTACTAAGTTAAATACAGTATCTATACGAACTATACATCCGAATGAGGGTATTTCAAATGATATTGAAAGTCCTATAAGCTCTGAGGTTACACTTAATGAGCGCCAGTAAGGTGCTATCTTTACCGGAATGCGCCCTTCAGTTCTATATCATTAATATTGTGAATGTCAGATAGATAGGGAATATCGATATGAAAGAAGTATTCATTAGATATGAATCTATATATCCAAGTGAGGGTATCCAAACACAGATTACGTTCTGGCAAGAATTATCATCTGTTATGGGATACTGTGAACCTTGGATAGGTAGAAGTCATATTTTATTGAATATTTATAGTTGTATAGTTTCACGTGAGCACCAGATCTGCTACAGAAAAGTGTAGAGAATTTGGGGGCGTCACAAATTCTAAGGATAATAGTTGGTTGTGGCATATAAAATATGGACACACTTGCATAGACACCATTTTAAAATTACAAAGGCATGAACTAGTTCATGGTCTTCCTAAATTGTCCTACAAGTGTGATCAAGTTTGTGGAGCATGTGCATTTGAAAACTAAGTCAGAAGTTCTTTTAAGTCTAAAAATATTATTTCCACCTCTAGGCCACTTGAACTATTGCACCTTTGGTCCAATACGTACTGCTAGCATTGGAGGAAGAAGTTATACCTTAGTTATTGTGAATGATTATTCAAGATTTACATGGACATTCATTCCTAAATACAAAAACAATACTACTTATGTATTCATCAAGTTTTGTAGACAGGTTCAAAACGAAAAAGGTGAGTCAATTAAAGCCATTCAAAGTGATCATGGAGGAGAATTTGAAGAAGGTGAATTGGGAGCTTATTGTGATGACATTGACATAACACATAACTTCTAAGCCCCTAGAATACCACAACTAAATAATATTATAGAAAGAAAGAATAGAAGTTTAATAGAGGATGGAAGGACCATACTTGCTGAATATAAGTTGCCAAAACACTTTTAGGTAGAGGTAGTCAACACAACATGCTATATGATCAATAGAACTTCCATAAGAAAAATATTGAACAACACTCTATATGAACTTTGGAAAGGCAGGATACCCAATGTAAGTTACTTTCATGTATATTTAGAAGTAAGTGTTATATATTGAACAACAAAAAAGAAAAATTGGGTAAATTTGACTCTAAGTCAGACGAAGGTATATTCGTAGGTTATTCTCTTCATAGTAAAGCCTATAGAGTATATAATAAGTTCATATTGAAAGTTTAAGAAACTGTGCATGTGAAATGTAATGAATTAAACCCCAAAGTGCTGGGAGAGGTATTTGTTGCTATTGACACAGGAAAGAAAGAAAATATCCAAGAAGCAAAAATAAAAGAAAACGAAGAAGAGTCGGAAGATATAGCTCAGAATAGAGTGACTCGGCCTATAGAGGCAGAAAATGAGAAATCTAATGACTCAGTTGTTGAAGTCATGGAGAATCCACAAAATCAACCAAGAGAGCCAAGAATTTTAAGAGATCATCCAATAGAACAAATCATAGGTGACTTAACAGCACCTTTAATGACAAGAGGAACAATCAACTTGGTCGACAACTTAGCATTCATATCCCAAGTCACTGGATGAAGTTGAATCAGATAAAAATTGGATCATTGCTATACAAGAAGAGCTGAATCAGTTTGAAAGAAGCATGATATAACATCATGTTCCCAGACCAAAAGAGCAGATAGTAATAGGTACTAAATGGGTATACAAAAACAAACTTGATAAGGAAGATAATGTGGTTAGAAAAAAAGCAAGACTTATTGCTAAAAGATATTGCCAAGAGGTAGGCATTGATTTTGATGAATCATTTGCACCTGTAGCTAAATTAGAAGCAATTAGAATGTTCTTTGTTTTTGCTTACTCAATGAACTTCAAATTATATCAAATTGATGTTAAAAGTGATTTTCTAAATGGGATTTTAACTAATAAGGTTTATGTAGAACAACCAGCTGGTTTTGATTGTCCTAAAAATCCTAATCATGTTTTCAAATTGTCTAAAGCACTATATGGGTTGAAACATGCACCTAGAACATGATATGATACCCTGACTTAGTTCTTACTAAGCAAAGGTTTTTCAAGAGGCACAATTGACACCACACTATTCATAAAGCATAAAAAGTATAACATTTTAGTTATACAAATTTATGTAGATGATATTGTGTTTGGTACTACTAACGATCAAATATACAAGGATTTTGCTAAGTTAATGCAGGATTAGTTCGAAAATGTCTATGATGGGCGATCTGAATTACTTCTTAGGCCTTCAAATCAAGCAAACAAACAAATGCATATTTACATGTCAATCAAAATATGTGAAAGAAATGTTGAAGAAGTTTGGTTATAACAGATGAAGCCTATTAGAATTCCTATGTCAACAAGTACACTTACCAAAGATGAGGTAGGTAAAATAACTGATATCAAATTTTATCGCAGTATGATAGGAAGTTTACTCTACTTGACTGCGAGTAGACCAGATATCATGTTTGCTATGTGTCTATGTGCTAAACTCTAATCATGTCCTAAAGAGTTATATGTAGCTGCACTTAAAAAGATCTTTAGGTATTTGACAGGAACATCAAAGTTAGGAGTCTGGTATTCCAGAGAGTCATCATTTAACCTGCTAGGTTACTCTAATATTGGCTTTAGAGGTTATAGAGTCGACATAAAGAGTACTAGTAATACATGTCAATTTTTAGGCACCATGCTTATATCTTGGTATAGTAAGAAACAAACCTCTGTGGCATTGTCTACAACTGAGATAAAGTATGTCGCTGTTGTAAGTTGTTGCGCTTAATTGCTTTAGATGAAGCAACAATTGGAAGATAATGGTTTATCATTTAATCACATTTCCATCTAGTGTGACAACTCTAGTACCATTTACATATTTAAAAATCCAGTCCAACACTCTCGCATGAAGCATATAGACATTAGACATCATTTCATTCGAGATGATGTTGAGAAACAACATCACTTTGGATTTTGTATCTACAGATTATAAGCTAGCTGATATTCTAACAAAGCTACCTGATGAAGCACGTTTTTCAATTATCAGAGGTGAATAAAGACTTATTGACCCATTTACATAATCATCGTATTAGATTATGATAGCTTGTATACATGCATTTCATACTGACCTAGTTAGCTATGTTAAGTACTCATTAGTGTGCTTAATAGGTTGACAAAGTCATAAATAAAAGGTAACTTTCAATCCCCTAAAAAGTTGAGAAAGACACCCACCTATTCTAAAATAGGTGTTTGATGCATAAATACATATAGAGGCATTAGAACTAATAAGTGCAGGGAGAGCTATCGAAGATGGAACCACAGATTCAGGGGGAGTCAATCAAATCATAGAGCTGAAAGTAAATCAGATCGTAGAGTTGAAAGACAAGAAAATCGTAGAGTTGAAAGTAAATCAAATCGTAGAGCTGAAAATCAATCAAATTGTAGAACTGAAAGACAAGAAAATCATAGAACTAAAATTCAATCAAAACGTAAAGCAGACTTAATATGACTCTATGAAGAAAGTCAGAAGAAAACTAAGTCAAAGGTATAGAGAGTCACGACCATACACTGATGTGACTAAACACTATGCACGTGTCAGATAACCCCAGACCTTGGATACTATTTTCTACAGATTTATTTTATCGATAACTTGTTTTAACCACTCAACTCCCAATAAATGTTCAAATTTCAAATGCTTTTATACGTTTATATATACTGATATACATGTACAAATACATACATTTGCACATATAACTATGAACACTTAAATCATTTTCATTATTTCCTTTAATCGTTCATTTGCATAAACATATTCTCTCTCTCTCTAACTCACTACATACATATACACACCCAAACCCTTACACGAATCTCTATAAGCAACCTTATTTTATATTTAAAAATTGTGAAACCTGTCGAGAAACATGTAATAGTTGAGGGATGTACCGTCAATTAGGAAGAGTTTGAAGAAGCAGGATTCAAGGAAGTTATAGATCTGTTCACACAAAATTCTAGAAGATAATGTACTTGAAAGAAGATAAGTACAGTTTGAAGATGATCCGGGAATTCTACAACAACACTGTGGTAGATTCAGAGAAAAACATCATCAAATCAAAGGTCTCAAGAACGACCGTGAAGATTACACCGGAATCTTTTACAGATACTTTCAAGGTGTGGAACAAAGGAGTCACATATATGAAAGAATACTATGTCGATGCCAAGACCATGATGAGAGCACCATACAAAAAACGAAATCAATCTATCAGAACTCAACACATGCTTAATTTCTATTCAAGGATGTTCTTCCCCAGATCAAAGTCACACGACAAACTGCAAGTCAGGGAAGTGGATGTCGTCTATTGTCTAGAAAAAGGTACTGAAATCGACTTTGCGCAGTTGATGTTTGAGTTTTTGTTTCAAGTAATTAAGGACGAAGAGATTATATCTTATTATAGAGTGCTTTTGTCCATTTTAAGAAGTTGAAATTGAAAATGGATGGTAAAAATTTGATGTGGTCAAATGTTAGTAGTGCTAGTATATTTAATAAGAAGTACTTTGGACGAAGTGAATCCAAAATGACTGCTGACTCTAAGAAGAAAATCGAGAAAATTGTTAAGAAGAAATCCCATGTGGTTGGAAACAAAAGGGGCAGAGTTGTTGAGAAGAAAACCGTAGTAAAGTAGAGTCCTGCTAAGGAACAAAAGGTGAAAAAAGGGTTGTTACAAAGAAGGATGTGAAGGAGAAAACTTCTAAAAAAATTATTCAAAGGAAGGAAACTCCAAAAAAAAAAGTGAGAAGTCTGATGATTCTGACAAAGTTGGAAAGAAATTTGGTGATTCTGATAAAAGTGTGAAGAAGTGTAGTGACTCTAGTAGTAAGAAGGATGAAGAGTATGTGTCTACTGTGGTTGAGAAAATTGTTAAGACTGTGAGTGACTCTGGCAAGCTAGAAGGAACATCTGAACAACTAAAGAAGATTGAGTCAGTGCAAGAAGAAAACAAAGAAGAATCTAAAAGAGAATCAGAAAGTGGTAATGAAGATAGTGGTTCTGAGTCTAGAAGTGAAGAAGATGAAACAAAGTTTGGTAATGAAGAACAAAGTGATGAATAATCCAGTTATGAGAAAAATGACAAAGAAGAAAAGGAACTTGAGAAAGAATCTGAGAAAGAAAAGAAAGAAGACAGTGAGGAAACACAATCAAAAGATGGTTCTAAAGAAGGTCCAAAAGAAGAAGAATCTGGAGAAGGTGAAGAAGTTGATGAGGCATCTAGTGAATCAGAGGACAAAAATGGTGATTCTGAAGAATGATCAAAAATTGAGGATGAGGATGATGGTGGTAAGGATGAAGGGAAAACTGCTACAAAGCCTAAAGAGAAAGGAAAAGGGAAGATGGCTACACTAGAGTCATCTGAAAAAAAGCCTTGATGAAATCTCAGTGAAGATTCTTGTACAACCATTGAGAAGGAGGTAAAGGACAAGTGTACAAGAAAAGGTTATGGGAGGAGCAATCAAGTAAAGGTAGACACAAGGTAAGAGGAAAAGAATGGATGGAGTTATTGTGATTGTAAAAGATTAGACTCCACAATCAAAAGCCAGTGTTCAAAAGTTGAATGTAAAGAAGGGAACTATGAAGCAGAAACTGAAAGTCAGACTACCTGAGAGTCATGTGACTGAAGAGCTTATCACCCCCGGTGCAACTATGGCTACTGAGGCACTAATTAAACTTGAACAGAAAACTGCAAGGGATGTGGTAATTGAAACACTCTTTGGCACACCAGGTACCATTTCATCTACAACCCTTGATTTTATTGAACCATTAAATATTGAAATTACCTCTGTTAATACCGAAATATTTGATGTCTTAATCACAACTGTTGTTACCAAAATCACCCACAAATCCACTAAGTTCAACACACTCCACATCTTCATCAGTAACACCCACATAATTACCCAAATAAACACAACCTGAGAAAGACCAACCCACACTTTTAAGTCCTTTACCACCACCAGAACAAATCTTTGATCCTAACATTATGACACCAACACTTGAATAAACACCACCCGAGCATATCCCAGAAGAAAATCGTATGCTTATTGTAACATTTCCTACCCTAGTCCTGAACTTAAAAATTTTATCAACCCTTCCACCTATCTCTGAGTTAGAATTTTATTCCTCTAACTCATAGAGATCTGAAGCCCAACTCCTAGCCAACCCACCAATCCTAAATGTAGAATAAGTGGTTGTTACTACCACAAGGGACATGGCTGGTACCTCTTCTCAACCCTTTGTGCCAAGATAACTGTTTGATCATGCACTATCATGCATTGCACAACTAGAGTTTGATGCGATTTAGTTGAAGAACTTAATGGCGCCCACTAGTTCCTCTCAACACACTCTTTTTTGCTGATGACAAAAAGGGGAAGAAGAGTACAAAATGGGTGAAGAATACAAAGAAAAAGGAGGATGCTAAGGTTGAGGGGGAGGACAAAGGAAAGATTAGAAATGAGATGGCTGAATTGTTGCAAAAATAGTTAAAGGTACAAATTGCAAGTAAGTAAATGGAAAATATAGTTTAGAGGCAGATTGACTTAATCACCAAGGGAGGTATAACTATGGTTAACACAAAGCAAATAGTAGAAAGAGTTTAGAAAATGATGCTAAAAATTGGACAAATTGCTAAAATGACTGAGTTAGTTCCCGTGATGGTCAAAACAAAGCCAACTGAAGATGATGGGCCATAAACTACTAAGGAAAGTGCAGAATCAAATGGAGAAAAGGTGTTCACCATCAGTGCAAAGGACTTCTACACTAAGAAGAAGGATACCCAGAGAGATTTTGACTCACACACTTACTCACTCACCCACATGTATTTTAATTTAAGTTTGCATTATTCAAGACTATTTTAATTTTATATGTTTAAGATAATATTTATTTTAGAGGCCCTAGGGACGTTTTTGAAGGGAATTAACTTAGGAAGTTTATTTGGGATGTTTATGGATGGATATCTGTTTTATGGTTATTTATAACGTAAATTTCTTTATGGTTATTGTGAAATGTTTTAACTGTTGATTACTTGATTAAACTTTACAATGGTTTCTCATCATCAAAAAGGGGGAAACTGTTGTACTCACCTAGATTTTGATGATTAACAAAATGGATTAAGTGTGATTAATAAGTTTATTCAAGTTTGCAGAAAAAGACTACTTAATTAAGTCATGATATGTTAAAAACAAAACTTAATAGAGTCATGTTCTTAAAAGTAGAGTTAATGAATGATTGAGAATCATGTATATGGTCAAAAATAGAGGCAATATCATTTAGTATGCCAAACGCCTATTTTAATGGTATTATCAATGATGTTTGATAAAACATACATTTGGCTAATGAAGAGTACACAAGAAGTTTTGTTTTGACCAAGAAAAGCAAAGATTCAAACAATTGAACAAGATAGACACTAAAAGACAAATCTGTCAATATCAAAGTCAGACGCTTGAAAATTTCACTAAAAAGAAAACTTTTGGGTTTTCTATGATCCTTGACAAACTGGACTATTCATTATGCGCGAAAGAAGACTCTACAGTATCTCTAACACAGATCAAATTTATATTTGAAATTCAAAATACAAATCAAATACAAACACATCCATTCGATCAAGATTGGAAAAGATCAAACCGTTGAGGAAAATTCAAATTCCCGCCAATCAAGTCTCTCTACTCTTAAATGGTCATCTGCTGAATTAAAAAAGTATAAATGGACTCCTATTCATTAGAATGAAGTATATGAGTGTAAAAGAAAAGAAGAGCTTCAAGTGCATATGAGAGTCAAACAGATCCAAATACACCCTACATTAGTTCATTACCTTTTGTACTAATAATGTTATATTGGATGTAAGGTTGATCATCTAGATAACGTGCTTACATTGTGATATCAGATCTTTTAGAGATCATAGGTTATATGGTTGGTTATGCATCCTTAAATAACTTATTTTTCTTAAATAACACTATCTTTCTTTTAGATAGGTGTGGCTTTTTGTGAACTCTGAAAATAGGAGTATGGAATGGGTTTATATGTGAACCTATGAAAACAGATGGATTATGCACCCATGTGCATAATAGTATAAGAGATGCTAGAGTTGCCCGATAAGCCAAGAAAATAGTAGAAGTTGTAAGTTATACAACAATGCATTGGACTAGTATCCCGTGGATGAACCAAGTAAAAATATTCTGTGTCACTATGTGATTGTTTGTGTAGTTTTTACTTTGCTTTGTATTCTGTTTATATATTGAACTCACTATGAGTCAGTTAAGTTCATCAGTAAACAGAGTCATATTCATATTGAGAGTGAGTCACAAATCTAGAATTGAGTCAAACAGTTAAGAGTGGGAGTGTTTTAATTAATCCGTTGCAAATAATTGAAAAACTTGAAAAGGTTTTGAGACAACCAATTCACCCTCCCTTTTGGTTAGTCATACGTTAGGCTAGCACCCTATAAGTTATTGATGGGGACCAAAATGATAAGACAAATGAGATGGCAACTAAAATTAAAAATGATAGAGGAAAAACTGATAAATCAACTAGGTTGCAAACTGAAAATGCTAAAGGTAAGGAGAAAGTTGAAGAAGTTTAAATAACAAAGAAAAAATTGATAAAGGTAAGGATAAAGTTGATGATGAAGGTGAAAGAACAAAGAAAAATATTGATAAAGGTAAGGGAAAAGTTGATCAGAGTGATAAAAAAATGCAAAAAAGTCGATGAAAAGAAATAAAATAATAATCTAAAGAAGATAGTGAAGAATTAGATCATCCTTCTTGGATGGATGCGGATCTAGAGGGGCCTGGGATGATGATATATTTGATGAAGGGCAAAAAAAAACCAGTTAATAAAAATTAAAAGATGTCTTTGTAGAAGATTGGGGGTGTGATGATGAGGGAGAAAGGAATGAGGCATTAAGGAAGAGGTTTGTGTCGTCTAATGATGAGGATAACTTGGAAGGAGATGGGGCATTAGCATTTATAGAGGAAACTGGTATGAGTAACATACACTTTGAGGTTGACATGGAGTTCACAAATCATGCAGGTTTTAGGAAAGCATTAGTTGAGTTTTTTGTCAAAAGGGGGTTTGACATAAAATACATTTAAAATGACAAAAAAAATAACTACTAGGTGTAATGATGAAGACTGCCCTTGGAGGATTCATGCATCAAATTGTTAGGTTTGTAATATCCATGAACATACAATCATATTGCATATAAACAGCGGAAACATGGTAAATCAGAATTTAAAATTTTTACAAACCATAACCAGGATCATACTTTATGCGTAATTATCAATTATGCGAAAGAGATAAAAAATAAGAATTATACCCTCTAGAACTGTGATTCCTCGGGTATAAGTTTAACTCCAAATCCTTTCACGTTCTCCATGAAATTTACTGATTATATTCCTTCCTTTCATCAACGTTAGCCACCCAAGTGTTTGGCCTCTAGAGGTGATCCCCCAAAGAATAATATGTATTCAAGAAGATAGGTGTTGACAAAACTCTAGTTTCTATCTCTATAAAAAGTGTAAGTACTCTCCCAAATCTTATGGAAGTGTGTGTAACCCCAATCTATAATAAGACTCCTCTTATTTATATATATGAGTAACCCTCCTAAACTATTTAGGATTAGGGTTATTTTAATTAAACTCTTTTAATTAATTAAACTCCTAATCTAATTAGGAATTTATAAGAGTACTTCTATTAATTAATTCTCAAACTCTTTTAGGAATTAAATAATAATAATAGTAATAATAATAATAAAAATAATAATAATAATAATAATAATAAGACTCCTCCTATTAATTTATATTTAATATTTCTAAAATATTAAATAATAAATATTAATTTATTTAATTTATTCTATCACCATAGATTAAATTAAATATACTTAACTTATTATTACGATTATGCCATTTACTTCTTAAATAAATATTTTTCTTTTGCGGTGTGACCCTTTAGGTTCTCCATATTAAACTGGTTGTGAATAAATCAATTAGAACAATTCTAATCTTATTTAAACAAATAAATTAAACTATATAATTCATTTAATTAAATAATATTTATTCTACAATAAGGGTAAGCCCCCTTAGCGATCAACGACTTTTCAGATAATATAGATTTCAACATTAATCACAAATGAACTTTTCAGTGACTAGTTACCGTACAATTCAATCCTTCTACCATACAATATCTCAATTAAATATAAGACATAGAATTACTGTCAAGTCTTATTTTATTTAATTATATGCATTTCGATTCTTAAATGCACAACTCTAAATAATACAAATTAGAAACTCCTTTTTTAATTTCATTCTGCCTTGGCCAAGGACTACTAAGTTGTCATTTATCGAATCACATAGGACATTCTCATCTTTTACTAGATGTGGTAGATTCTTTATTGATCATTCACCTATCTCTATGTATAACTTATTATACCCAAGCATTCCCTTTGATATATCCTAAAGGTCTTAAAGAACATTGCAAAGTATAACTCACTAACCTCAGCAGTTGGCGCAGTGGTTCAAATGAGGCCCCGGGGCGAGCCGTAGACTCGGACGTCCTGGAATCGAATCCCACTTGCAACAATTGTAGGCAGAAATGCTCATGGGGCCACGGACCGCCAGCGCAAGCTGGTTCGAAAGGCAAACCGGTTGGGTCCGGCCTGGGGGGATTAGTCCGACCGTAGTTGGGAAACCCCACATTATCAAAAAAAAAGTATAACTCATTATACACAAGATAATATGATGATCTCAAGTCCAAGGATCACTTGTACTACTATCACTAGAGGAATTTCTATTGACAGGTAAGTAAAACTCCATTAGGTATTCTTTTAGCGAGTCACGTTCAGTGAACTTATTCTCCAATAAGCACCTACATACTTACTTTAGTGTCTCCACACAAATGATTATGAGATCAATCATCCTCTTCCTAAGAGCAAGCAAATGTTAGGTTTATATATAACGCGAACATGCAATCAAATTACATAAATAAAGTGGAAGCGCGATAAAATCAGATTTTAAAATTTTATACAAACCATCACCATGATCTTTCTTTATGCACAATTATCAATTAAACGAAAGAGGGAGAATAAGAATTATACCCTTGTAGAATTCTAGCTTCCTCAAGTACAAGTTCATCTCCAATTCCTTCGCATTCTCCTTGAATTCCACCGATTAAATTCCTTCCTTTGATCAACATTAGCCACCCAAGTGTTTGGCCTCTAGAGGTGATCCACCAAGCAATAATATTTGTTCAAGAAGATGGGTGTTGGCAAAACCCTAGTTTCTATCTCTATAGAAATCGTAAGTACTCTCCACAATTCTTATGCAAGAGTGTGTAACCCTAATCTATGATAAGACTCCTCTTATTTATAGATGTAGGAAAACTCTTCCCTAAACTATTTAGGATTAGGGTTTCTATTCTAATTAAACTCTTTTAATTAAATTAAACTCCTAATCTAATTAGGAATTCATGAGAGAGTACTTCTATTAATTAATTTTCAATCCCTATTAGGAATTAAATAATAGTAATAGTAATAATAATAATAAGACTCCTCTTATTAATTTATATTTAATATTTTTAAAATATTAAATAATAAATATTAAGTTATTTAATTTATTTTATCTCCATAGACTAAATTAAATGCACTTAACTTATTATTACAATTATGCCATTTACTTCTTAAATAAATATTTTTCTTTTGCAGTGTGGCCCTTTAGGCTATCCATATTAAACCGGTTGTGAATAAATTAATTAAAACAATTCTAATCTTATTTAAATAAATAAATTAAACTATTTAACTCATTTAAATAAATAACATTTATTCTATAATAAGGGTAAGCCCCCTTAGCGTTCAGCGACTTTCCAGATAATATAGATTTTAACATTAACACAAAAAAACCTTTCGATGAATAGTTACCGTACAATTCAATCCTTCTACCATACATGGAATTACTGTCAGGTCTTATTTTATTTAATTATATGCATTTCGATTCTCAAATGCACAACTCTAAATAATGCAAATTAGAAACTCCTTTCTAATTTCATTCTGCCTTAGCCAAGGACTATTGAGTTGTCATTTATTGAATCGCATAGAACATTCTCATCTTTTACTAGAGGTGGTAGATTCTTTGTTGATCATTCACCTATCTCCATGTATAACTTATTATACTCAATCATGCCCTTTGATATACCCTAAAGGTCTTAAGGGACATGTCAAAGTATAACTCATCAAACACAAGATACTATGATGATCTCAAGTCCAAGGATCACTTGTACTACTATCACTAGAGGAATTCCTATTGAAAGGCGAGTAAAACTCCATTAGGTATTCCTTAGCGAGCCACGTTCAGTAAACTTATTCTCCAATAAGCACCTATATACTTGCTTTAGTGTCTCCACACAAATGATTATGAGATCAATCATCCTCTTTCTAAGAGCAAGCAACGTATGTACTAATCTATCTGGATTCACTAATCCCCAATTTAGTAATCCAACGATTAGGAACAATTTTAGTTTGTGAGCTATCTAGAATTTAGATCTCATTAGCATGATCACCATCATGATTCTTAAAGCATTGCTCAAAACTATGAGTTTATCACATTTAATATAACAACACCATGTAGATAATATAAAATGCCTTTAATACTTTTATTAATAAATGAATAAGATTACAAAGTATATGCTATATCATATCAAATATGATTGGCTTGTGTGCATACTACTTTCAATCTCCCACTTGCACTAAAGTCAATCGCCATGGTATCTAATACCCATTTTCTCTAAGTGACGATCAAACTGTTATTGGGTTAAGCTTTAGTAAATGGATCTGCAATGTTGTTTTGAGAGTCCACATGCTCCAGGGTGACGTCTCATCTTTCAATGATCTCTCTAATCAAATGAAACCGCCGTAACACGTGTTTGGATTTCTGATGAGACCTAGGTTCCTTAGCCGGTATAACAGCTCCGGTATTGTCACAGAATAAATGTACGGCTGCTCTAATGCTAGGAACCACTCCAAGTTCAGTTATGAACTTCTTCATCCAAACAGCTTCCTTTGCAGCTTCACTTGCAGCTATGTACTCTACCTCTGTCACTGAATCAACAACTGTTTGCTGCTTGGAACTTTTCCAACTCACTGCGCCACCGTTTAAGGTAAATACATACCCTGAAACGGATTTACTGTCATCTTGGTCTGTTTGAAAACTTGAGTCTGTATAGCCCTCTAGTTTTAATTCAGACCCACCGTAGACAAGAAATACTTCTTTAGTTCTTCTCAAGTACTTTAGGATGTTTTTCACTGCCTTCCAGTGCTCTTCTCCTGGATTCGACAGATATCTGCTCATTACACTAAGTGCATGAGCGACATCTGGTCTAGTACATATCATACCGTATATGATAGATCCTATTGCTGAAGCATAAGGAATCTTACTCATACGGTCTCTCTCTTCAGGTGTCTTTGGGGCCTGTTTCTTGGAGAGATGTATTCCATAGCTCATCGGCATGAGACCTCTCTTGGAATCTTCCATGCTAAACTTCTTTAGCATCGAGCCAATGTACTTTCCTTGGGTCAAGCCCAACATCCTTTTAGATCTATCTCTATAGATCTTTATCCCCAAAATATAGGATGTCTCACCCAAGTCCTCATGGAGAAGTGTTTAGATAACCAAATTTTGATCGACTGTAGCATAGGAACATTATTCCCTATCAGTAATATATCATCAACATATAATACAAGGAATGAAATAACGATCCCACTAACCTTCTTGTACACACAAGGTTCATCCTCATTTTTGATAAAATCAAACTTTTTGATTATCTTCGAGAAGCTTGCTTTAATCCATCAATGGATCGTTGTAGCTTACTGACTTGATTTGTTCCAACCGTTGAAACAAAACCCTCTGGCTGTATCATATATACATTTCCCTCAAGCTCTCTATTGAGGAAGGCCGTCTTTACGTCCATTTGCCAGATTTCGTAGTCATAATAAGCTGCAATTGCAAGCAAAATTCAAATGGACTTGAGCATAGCTACTGGTGAAAAGGTTTCATCATAGTCAACTCCTTGTCTTTGTTTGAAATTTTTTGCAACCAGTCGGGCTTTATAGGTCTCTACCTTGCCGTCCGCTCCAGTTTTTCTCTTAAAGACCCATTTACACCCAATAGACTTAATGCCCTCAGGTGGTGAAACCAAAGTCCATACTTGGTTTTCATACATGGAGTCCATATCGGATTTCATGGCTTTTAGCCATTTCTCAGAGTCTTTACTACTCATAGTCTCTTCGTAAGTAAATGGATCATCATCATCTATGATGCATACCTCATCATCATCCTCTATAATGAATCTATACCTATCAGGTATCTTCGGCACTCTTCTAGATTTACGAATAGGTTGTGGTATATTAGGTTCTTCCACTTGGTCAGGTACCTGACTTCGATCCGTAGTATTTTGTGGTTCTTGAACTTCTTCAAGATATATATTACTCCCACTGACCCCTTCAAGGATAAACTCCTTTTCCAAGAAGGCAGCGTGTTTCGCTACAAACACATTTTGATCAGTAGGATGATAGAAATAATACCCTACAGTTTCTTTAGGGTATCCCACAAATCTACACTTGTCGGATCTAGTCTTTAGCTAATCATGCTCAAACCTTTTGACATAAGCTGGACAACTCTAAGTCTTAACATACTTAAGATTTGGCTTCCTCACTGTCCATAATTCATATGGGGTCTTTGGGACGAATTTGGTAGGTACTTTGTTAAGTAGATATGCAGCCGTTTATAGGGCATAACCCCAGAAAGATACTGGAAGGTTGGTATAACTCATCATGGAACGAACCATGTCCAACAATGTTCGATTTCTCCTTTCAGATACACCATTTAACTGTGGTGTCCCTGGTGGAGTCCATTGTGAGATTATACCATTTTCTTTGAGACAACTTAGAAACTCATTGGTTAAGTATTCCCTTCCTCGATCCGATCGAGGAATTTTAATACTCTTACCAGTTTGCTTCTCTACTTCATTTCTGAATTCTTTGAACTTTTCAAACGATTCAGACTTGTATTTCATTAAATACACATATCCAAATCTAGAATGATCATCAGTGAAAGTAATAAAATAAGAATACCCTCCTAGTGCATTCGTTTTCATAGGTCCACATACGTCTGTGTGTACCAACGCTAACAACTCTGTAACTTTTTCTCCTTGTCCACTAAAAGGAGATTTAGTCATCTTACCCATGAGACAAGATTCACAAGTTGGATATGATTCGTAATCAGATAGCTCTAAAAGTCCATCCTTATGCAACTTGGTTAATATTGTTTCATTGATATGACCGAGTCTATAGTGCCATATAAAGGTATAATTAACATCATCTCTTTTTCTTTTCTTAGTTTGTTCAATTTGAAGTATATTTTCGTTCAAGTCAAGTATGTAAAGTCCATTCAGTAGATTGTCAACACCATATAAAACATTTTTATTATAAATAGAACAACTGTTGTTCTTTATTATAATATCAAAACCATCCATATCCAATACAGAAATTAAAATAATGTTTCTAATGAGTGTTGGAACATAATAACAATTATTTAAACTAATGAACTTACCTGAAGGAAGTGCTAAACAATAAGTTCCTACAGCTAATGCAGCAACCTTTGCTCCATTTCCCACTCGTAGGACGATTTCATCCTTGTTCAGCTTTCTACTTCTTCTTACTCCCTACATATTGTTACGTATGTGAGAACCATAACCGGTATCCAATACCCAAGTAGAATTTTTACTTTCAGAAAAATTAATTTCAATCATGAACAAACCTAGATCGGAAGTCGAAGCTTCTCCAAGCTTCTTATGCTTTTGATCCGCAAGATAATCCTTGCAGTTCCTCTTCCAGTGACCCGGCTTATTGCAATGGTAGCAAATTCTTTTGCTATCTGGATTAGGTTTCTTATTATCCTTTCCATTCGCCTTGCCCTTAGCCTTCTTCTTTTTCTTCTTTTCAGAAGATACCTTGGGCCTCTTCCTTTTCTTGGAAGAATCATCCACTAGTAAGACTTGATTCTTATTGGATGAGAAGTGACCTTCAGCATGTTAAGTAACTCAGGCAAGCTGACGTCCAACTTATTCATGTGAAAATTTACAACAAATTGTGAGAAGGTGTCCGGGAGTTACTGCAAGATCAAATCTTGACTTAACTCCCCAGCCATTACGAACCCTAGTTGTCCAAGTTATTCAATCAGATTGATCATCTTAAGGACATGAGTCTCAACGGTAGTGCCCTCGGTCATACGAGATCGAAAGAGCTCCTTAGATATCTGATATCTAGCAGTCCTATTTTGCTTACCATACAACTTCTTGAGGTACAGCAATATAGTAGGAGCATCCATAGTTTCATGCTGACGCTGAAGCTCGTTACTCATAGATGCGAGCATGATGCATTGAGCCAAGATTACATCATCTTGCCACTTTCTGAAAGTAGCAATCGCTTCCTCAAAGGCTGTTTCTGCAACATTTGTAGGGACGGGCGAATTTAGGACATAAGGAATCTTTTCAGCAGTGAGAACAATTCTTAGATTCTTTAACCAATCCGTGTAATTCGATCCGGTCAATTTGTTAGCATCAAGTATGCTACGCAATGATGGTGAGTTTTACATTTTTAAATTCTGCATATGAAATAGACAATATTTAGCATACATTCATTTTTATTAATTATCAAAATAAATTAGGTCTTTATTTTAAATTGGTATCTCCCACTATTTTCATCAAACTATATTACCCTCAATATACAGTTCGACAAATCTAATTAAAATTTGCTAGTGAGAATAAGGATCCCATTTCAAATGTATATAGTCTTGTGTGACACAACAAACGATATATAAATAAATAGGTAAACAACTATTGTCAATTACATCACTATGTAACTCCTTGTATTTTGCCTCTTAGATTATTTTGATTAAGTGTGACACATCTGAATCAAAATTATCCAAGTTAAGTCAAACCTAGCACTTCCATATATGTGAATAGAAAAATACCGTCCTTGTGTGACACAACAAAACAGTAATGTTCAATTCCTTAATAAGCATCAAATGTGATAAAACATCTTAAATATTTAATAATTGCCTTATGTGACACAACAAACTCATATTAAATATTTAATACTCTATCACTTTACCATGCTAGAAGGCGACGTTCGATATTCCAAATATCTTTGAACGTTTAGGACTTAATATGATTTCTTTGAGGAGTTTGTTATTATTAGTCTCATCTTGTTTAGTGCGCATGCGCGCGCGCACACACACACACACACACACATATATATATATAAAATACGCGTCATATTATTTAACATGCGAAACATGTTGGATAATATAATATATACATATATATAAGCATGCACATATAGAATACTATATTCTACCCGGATTGATTATGGATTTTTATTCTAGTTTGGTTCACTAGAGCCACCAAATGAACCAAAAGGTCAAACCTAGAGTGCAAGAACTGAATTTAAATATAACTATTACATTTATTCCCAAGCTCCATTACAAACGGGTCTTCAAGCGCTCCTTGTTCCTTGGTCTCCAATTCTTCAAAATAATTCTAACTAATCCTATTACATAAACTATTTAAAATAAATAGGAACCTTGATCAGCAGTCAAGGAGAAGTACATAGGAGGAAGATAGAATTTACATCAAGAAAAACTCGAGAAGACAAGGTACGCAGACCCTATTTATAAAAACTCATTCATTGAAGCATCCTCTAAAATAAATTCAATCACACATTGGTCAATAGTCTATAATCAATCCTTATTTATTATCATACATATCTCCATATGCATCAATAAATAATATTCATCTCATGAAATTAAAACATTCAATATATATATTGATATCATTCAATGGGTAATTTAAGTTAATATAAAATCCAATTTCAACTCCAATTAGTTATCATGGAATCCAATTTTTACTCTAATTAGTTATCATGAAATTCAATCCCAATTAAAATAAACATCTTTATTTTAATCCTTTTTCAAATCAAAATAAGCTTTTATCTTAATTTTGAAAACTGCAAAAAAAAAATAATTTAAAATCGGATTTTATACTAGACCGGCGCGCCTATGGCGCGCCCCGTGCTGGTCCTGCAGAAGACGACGCGCCCCGCTTCAAATCACGATTTTTGTTATTTTTCTCCAAAAACATGATTTTATATCAACAATAATGCCCAATCAAATTGTTCTAAACACATATCAACATATATATGAATCAAAATAATTAATAATTTGCATAAAGTTTAGCTCTGATACCACTGTTACGTTTAAATATAACGCGAACATGTAATCAAATTACATAAATAAAGCGGAAGCGCGATAAAATCAGATTTTAAAATTTTATACAAACCATCACCATGATCTTCCTTTATGCACAATTATCAATTAAACGAAAGAGATAGAGAATAAGAATTATACCCTTGTAGAATTCTAGCTTCCTCAAGTACAAGTTCACCTCCAATTCCTTCGCGTTCTCCTTGAATTCCACCGATTAAATTCCTTTCTTTGATCAACATTAGTCACCCAAGTGTTTGGCCTCTAGAGGTGATCCACCAAGGAATAATATTTGTTCAAGAAGATGGGTTTTGGTAAAACCCTAGTTTCTATCTCTATAGAAATTGTTAGTCCTCTCCACAATTATGCAAGATTGTGCAACCCTAATCTATGATAAGACTCCTCTTATTTGTAGATGTTGGAAAACCCTTCCCTAAACTATTTAGGATTAGGGTTTCTGTTATAATTAAACTCCTTTAATTAAATTGAACTCCTAATCTAATTAGGAATTCATGAGAGAGTACTTCTATTAATTAATTCCCAATCCCTATTAGGAATTAAATAGTAGTAATAGTAATAATCATAATTTGGATTTCATGGCTTCTTGCCATTTCTCTGAGTCTTTACTACTCATAGCCTCTTCGTAAGTCAATGGATCATCATCATCTATGATGCGTACCTTATCATCATCCTCTATAATGAATTTATACCTTTCGAGAATCTTTGGTACTTTTCCAGATTTACGAATAGGTTGTGGTACAATAGGTTCTTCCACTTGGTTAGGTACCTGACTTTTATTCATGGTATTTTGTGGTTCTTGAACTTCTTCAAGATATATCTTACTCCCACTGACCCCTTCAAGGATAAACTCCTTTTCCAAGAAGGCAGCATGTTTCGCCACAAACACTTTTTGATCAATAGGATGATAGAAATAATACCCCGATATTTCTTTAGGGTATCTCATTAATCTACACTTGTCGGATCTAGTCTTTAGCTTATCGTTCTCAAACTTTTTGACATAAACTAGACAACCCCAAGTCTTAACATGCTTAAGATTTGGTTTCCTCCCTGTCCATAACTCATATGGAGTCTTTGGGACAGATTTGGTAGGTACCTTATTAAGTAGGTATGCAGCCACTTCTAGGGCATAACCCCAGAATGATATTGGAAGGTCAGTAAAACTCATCATGAAACGAACCATGTCTAACAATGTTCGATTTCTCCTTTCAGATACACCATTTAACTATGGCATCCCTGGTGGAGTCCATTGTGAGATTATACCATTTTCTTTGAGATAATTGAGAAACTCATTGCTTAAGTATTCCCCTCCTCGATCCAATCTAAGAATCTTAATATTCTTGCCAGTTTGTTTCTCTACTCTACTTCTGAATTCTTTGAACTTTTCAAACGATTCAGATTTGTATTTTATCAAATACACATATCCAAATATAGAATGATCATCAGTGAAAGTAATAAAATAAGAATACCCTCCTCGTGCAGTCATTTTCATAGGTCCATATGCATCTATGTGTACCAACGCTAACAACTCTATAACTTTTTATCCTTTTCCACTAAAAGGAGATTTGGTTATCTTACCCATGAGACAAGATTCACAAGTTGGATATAATTCGTAATCAGATAGCTCTAAAAGTCCATCTTTATGCAATTTGGTTAATCTTATTTCATTAATATGACTGAGTCTACAGTGCCACATAAAGGTATAATTAACATCATCTCTTTTTCTTTTCTTAGTTTGTTCAATTTAAAGTATATTTTCATGCAAGTCAAGTATATAAAGTCCGTTCAGTAAATTGCCAACACCATATAGAACATTTTTATTATAAACAGAACAACAATTGTTCTTTATTATAATATCAAAACCATCCATATCCAATACAGAAATAGAAATAATGTTTCTCATAAATGTTGGAACATAATAACAATTATTTAAACTAACGGACTTGCCCGTAGGCAGTGCTAAACAATAAGTTCCTACAGCTAATGCAGCAACCTTTGCTCCATTTCCTATTCGTAGGACGACTTCATCCTTGTTTAGCTTTCTATTTATGCTTAGTCCCTGCATAGTGTTACAGATGTGAGAACCACAGCCGGTATCCAATACCCAAGTAGAATTCTGACTTTCAGAAAAATTAATTTCAATCATGAACAAACCTTGATCGGAAGTAGAAGATTCTCCAAGCTTCTTCTGCTTTTGTTCCGCAAGATACTTCTCGTAGTTCCTCTTCCAGTGACCCGGCTTATTGCAATAGAAACACATTCTTTTGCTATCTGGATCAACTTTCTTATTATCATTTACATTCGCCTTGCCCTTAGCCTTTTCTTTTTCTTCTTTTTCAGAAGATACCTTGGACCTCTTCCTTTTCTTGGAAGAATCATCCACCAATAAGACTTGGTTCATCTTGGATGTGAAGTGACCTTCAGCAGTGTTCAGCATATTAAGTAACTCAGGCAAGCTGACGTCCAACTTGTTCATGTGAAAATTCACAATAAATTGTGAGGTGTCTGGGAGTGACTGCAAGATCAAATCTTGACATAACTCCCCATCCATCACAAACCCTAACTGTCTGAGACATTCAATCAAATTGATCGTCTTTAGAACGTGAGTCTCAACAGTAGTGCCCTCGGTCATTCGAGATCAGAAGAGCTCCTTAGATATCTGATATCTAGCAGTCCTACATTCCTCACTATACAACTCCTTGAGGTGCAAGAGTATAGTAGAAGCATCCATAGTTTCATGCTGACGCTGAAACTCGTTACTTATGGATGCGAGCATGATGCATTAAGCCACGGTTGCATCATCTTGCCACTTTTTGAAAGTAGCAATCTCTTTCTCAGAGGCTGTTTCTGCAACGGTTGTAGGGACGAGCGAATTTAGGACATAAGAATTTTTTTCAGCAGTGAGAACAATTCTCAGATTCCTTAACCAGTGCGTGTAATTCGGTCCGGTCAGTTTGTTTGCATCAAGTATGCTTCACAGTGATATTAGTGAGTTTGACATTTTTCAAATTCTGCAAGTGAAATAAACAACATTTTAGCATACATTCATTTTATTAATTACCAAAATAAATTAGGTCTTTATTTAAATTGGTATCTCTCACTATTTTCATCAAACTATATTACCCTAAATATATAGTTCGACAAGTCTAATTAAAGATTTGCTAGTGAGAATAAGGATCTCATTTCAAATTTATATAGCCTTGTGGTGACACAACAAACTATATATAAATAAATAGGTAGACAACTATTGTCAATTACATCACCATGTAACTCCTTTTAATTTTTCCTCTTAGGTTATTTTGATCAAGTGATGACACATCCGAATTAAAATTAACCAACTTAAGTCCAACCTAGCACTTCTATATAAGTAAAGAGAAAAAACATCGTCCTTGTGGTGACACAACAAAACAGTATCGTTTAATTTCTTTATAAGCATCAAATGTGATAAAACAACATCTCAAAAAATTAAAATAAGCTTTGTGGTGACACAACAAACTTATAATGATTAAATAATACTCTATCGTTTTATCATGCTAGAAGACGACATTCGATATTCCAAATACCTTTGAACGTTACAACTTAATATAATTTCTTTGAATAGTTTGTTATTATTTGTCTCATCTTGTTTAGCGCGCATGCACATATATATATAAAATACGCGTCATATTATTTAACATGCGAAGTATGTTGTATAATATATATATATATATATATATAGTAAATATGCATATATATATATATAGAATACTATATTCTACCCGAATTGATTATAAACTTTTATTCTAGTTTGGTTCACTAGAGCCACCAAGTGAACCAAAAGGTCAAACCTAGGGTGCAAGAACTGAATTTAAATATAACTATTACATTTAAACCCGGGCTCCATTAAAAACGGGTCTTTAAGCGCTCCTTACTCCTTGGTCTCCAATTCTTCAAAATAATTCTAACTAATCATATTACATAAACTATTTACAATAAATAGAAACCTTGATCAGCAGTCAAGGGGAAGTACATAGGAGAAAAATATAATTTACATTAAGAAAAATTAGAAAAGACGAGATACGCAGACCTCATTTATAAAATCTATTCATTCATGCATTCTCATAGAATAAAATTCAGTCACACATTGGTCAATAGTCCATAATCAATCCCATTTATTATCATACATATCACCATATGCATCAATAAATAATATTCATCTCATGAAATTAAAATCATTCCATATATGCATTGATATCATTTAATGGGCAATTATAGTTAGTATAAAATTCAATTTTGAATCAAAATAAACTCCTTTATTTTAATCCAAATTAAATCAAAATAAACTATTATTTTAATTTAACATGAAATCCAATTCCAAATAAAATAAACATCTTTATTTTAGTACAATTCCAAATCAAAAATAAACTCCTTTATTTTATTTAGAATTTTTTAAAAAATTACACAAAACGAACCAACAGGCCTTCATGCGCCGCGACTCAAGCTAAGCGACGCGACTCAAGGAATTAATGTCGCAGCTCTCAAGAAGAGCGCCAAGCGCCGCGGTATAAGGAATGGAATGCCGCAGCCCTAGCCCAGCGTCGCGGCTCACATAAATGAGCGTCGCGGCCCTAAGGCTTCTGTCTGTTTCATTCTTGGTTTTTCCATATCGCGATTTTGCAATTTTCTTCCAAAAATATGATTATATACTAACAATTATGCATAATTAAATTGTTCTAAACACATACCCATACATATATGAAATCAAAATAATTAATAATTCGCATAAAGTTTGGCTCTGATGCCACTATTAGGTTTGTAATATCCATGGACATACAATCATATTGCATATAAACAGCAGAAGCATGGTAAATCAGAATTTAAAATTTTTACAAACCATAACCAGGATCATACTTTATGCGTAATTATCAATTATACGAAAGAGATAGAGAATAAGAATTATACCCTCGTTGAACCGTGCTTCCTCGGGTATAAGTTCAACTCCAAATCCTTTCGCGTTCTCCTTGAAATTCACCGATTAGATTCTTTCCTTTGCTCAACGTTAGCCACCCAAGTGTTTGGCCTCTAGAGGTGATCTACCAAGGAATAATACGTATTCAAGAAGATGGGTGTTGGCAAAACCCTAATTTCTATCTCTATAGAAAGTGTAAGTACTCTCCCAAATCTTATGGAAGTGTGTGTAACCCCAATCCATAATAAGACTTCTCTTATTTATAGATATAGGTAACCCTCCTAAACTATTTAGGATTATGGTTTGTTTTAATTAAACTCTTTTAATTAATTAAACTCTTAATCTAATTAGAAATTTATAAGAGTACTTCTATTAATTAATTCGAAAACTCTTTTAGGAATTAAATAATAATAATAACAATAATAAGACTCATCTTATTAATTTATATTTAATATTTTCAAAATATTAAATAATAAATATTACGATTATGCCATTACTTCTTAAATAAATATTTTCCTTTTGCGGTGTGACTCTTTAGGTTCTCCATATTAAACCGGTTGTGAATAAATCAATTAGAATAATTCTAATCTTATTTAAATAAATAAATTAAACTATTTAATTTATTTAATTAAATAATATTTATTCTACAATAAGGGTAAGCTCATTTAGCGATCAACGATTTTTCAGATAATATAGATTTCAACATTAATCACAAACGAACCTTTCACTGAATAGTTACCGTACAATTTAATCCTTCTACCATACAATGTCCCAAACATAGAATTACTGTCAAGTCTTATTTTATTTAATTATATGCATTTCGATTCTCAAATGCACAACTCTAAATAATGCAAATTAGAAACTCGTTTCTAATTTCATTCTGCATTGGACAAAGACTACTAAGTTGTCATTTATCGAATCACATAGGACATTCTTATCTTTTACTAGATGTGGTAGATTCTTTGTTGATCATTCACCTATCTCCATGTACAATTTATTATACCCAAGTATACCCTTTGATATACCCTAAAGGTCTTAAAGAACATGTCAAAGTATAAGTCATCATACATAAAATACTATGATGATCTCAAGTCCAAGGATCACTTGTACTACTATCACTAGAGGAATTCCTATTGACAGGCAAGTAAAACTCCATTAGGTATTCCTTTAGCGAGTCACGTTCAGTGAAGTTATTCTCCAATAAGCACCTACATACTTGCTTTAGTATCTCCGCACAAATGATTATGAGATCAATCATCCTCTTCCTAAGAGCAAGCAAAGTATGTACCAATTTATCCAGATTCACTAATCCCTTTTTTAGTAATCCAACAATTGGGAACGATTTTAGTTTTAAGCTTTATAAGAATTTAGATCTCATTAGCATGATCATCATCATGATTCTAAAAACATTGCTCAAAACTATAAGTTTATCACATATAAAATAACAGCATCATGTAGATAAAGTAAAATATTTTTAATAAATCAATTCTTTTATTAATAAATAAATAAGATTACAAAGTATATGCTACATCATATCAAATATGATTGGCTTGTGTGCATACTATTTTCACAAATAAATAGGGTGAACTAACCGTCAAAATAAAATCAATAGGGGGATTTGGATAGGATAGGAATCATCTAGTTGATAGTAGATATTTAGCCAAAAATACATGAATGACTTTAGAGACAAGTGAGAGTTGGAAGCTTGGAAAAAGAAGGCACAAAAAGAATATCATTCAAGTCTTAGTAAATCAAGTTTATATAGGGTTAAAAGAAAGGCATTGGAAGAGATAGCTGGTGATGTAGGAGAACCGTGTAATAGGCCCATGGACTATGTGGAAACAGTGAAACAGTTGTTTAAGTACAAGATTTTTTTCTTTACACCTAATTAACACTAAGGTTAAATGGTGTAGACACTCATCAAAATTAGACCCAAATATTGAAAAGTCATCCATAAACACCTCTAAGAAACGCTCTACCATGTCAGAAAATATGCTCATCATACAACGCTGAAATGTACCAGGTGCATTACACAACCAAAGGACATGCGACGATAGGCAAAAGTACCAAAAGGACAGGTAAATGTTGTTTTCTCTTAGTCCTTGGGTGCTATGGGAATTTGGTTATAATCGGAATAACCATCAAGAAAGCAATAATATGCATGTCCGGCTAATCTCTCTAACACTGGTCAATGAAAGGGAGTGGGAAATGATCTTTCCTAGTGGAGGCATTCAACTTACAGTAGTCGATGCACACACGCCAACCAGTTTGCATTCGAGTGGGAACTAACTCATTATTATCATTCTTGACTACCATAATGCCTGACTTTTTATGTACTACATGAACAGGACTAACCCAAGAACTATCAGAAATTGCGTAAATGATACCCACATCTAAAAGTTTAATTACTTCAGCTCTTACTACCTCCTTCATGGCAGGGTTTAGTCTCCTTTGGGACTCATGAGAGGGTTTGGCATTATCTTCTAAGTGAATCCTATGCATACACAATGAAGGACTAATACCTTTAATGTCTGCAATTATCCAACCTATAGCTTTTTTATGTTCCCTAAGCACACGTATGAGTTTATCTTCCTGTCCTTTATCTAATTCAGATGCTATGATAACAGGCAAGGTTTCAGATTAACCTAGAAACGCATATTTTAGTGTCTCATGGAGAGGCTTCAATTCTAGCTTAGGTGGTTTATCAACAGATGCAAGAGGTATGGATTCAGAAGGTGGGAGTGGTTCAATCTTAGCTTTCCATTGGGTAGTATTCATTAATGGTGCAGATTCTAACAGAGAGTTGACCTCACTAATTACTACATCATCATCAAAACTCATGCCAAAATGAGCTAAACACTTCTCTAATGGATCATCATAGGACGACTGCCTAAAGAAATCGTACACAACACTCTCAATAAAACTAACCTCACGGAGATCATCGTGATCAGGAGGTTGTTGACAAATACTGAACACATTGAGTTCTACCGTCATATTCCCAAAAGAAAGTTTCATAACTCCATTGTAACAATTAATTATCGCGTTGGAGGTGGCCAAGAAAGGTTGTCCTAAAATAATAGGAATCTGTGCATTAACATTCTCCACGGGTTGAGTATCTATGACAATAAAGTCCACAGGAAAGTAAAACTTATCAACCTTGATTAAGACGTCCTCTATGGTACCCCTAGGAACCTTGATTGACCTTCGGCTAACTGAAGTTTCACTGGGGTGGGTCTAAGTTCTCATAATCCTAATTATGCATATACAAAATATAGCAATAAATTGACACTCGCACCTAAATCAAGGCCCTATCAATCACGCGGTCACCTATAACACAGGAAATAGTCGGACATCCAGGATCCTTATACTTGACAAGAGTTTTCATTTGGATTATGGAACTAACTTGTTCGGTTAAACATGTTGTTTTAGGGACATTTGTTTTCCTTTTCACTGTACATAGATCTTTTTAAGAATTTAGCATAAGAGGGCACCTGCTGAATAGCATCAAGAAATGGGATGTTTATATAAACTCGCGTAAACACTTCTAAAATCTCATTATGTGTGTGTCTTTCTTTACTGGGATAAGTCTATGTGGAAAAGGAGCCTTAGGGATATAAGGTGTAATGGGTGTATCAGGCTCTTTTGATTCCTTAGGAGTAGGATTCTCTTCTATTTTCTTCTCACTAGACCCATTCGCTTGATTGTCTATTTTTCGACCAGACCTAAGGGTAGTGATGGACTTTGCTTCCTCAAGACTCCTATCAGGGTTGGTAACTTCATACTGACCCTTGGGGTTAGGGATTGGTTGACTAGGCAACTTTCCTTTCTCTCTTTCTCCTATGACAGTGGTTAATTGCCCCACTTTGGTTTCAAGCTTCAAGCTTTAAGATAGATTGTTGGGCACCAAGAAGAGACTGCTGAGTGGTTTGCATAAATTGTTGCAAACTATAAATGCCGCAATAAGTGCAAAGAATGATGGGTGTGCTTTGTTTGATAATCTAGAGAGCTATGTTGATCAAGCAAATGCTCTAAATTCTTATGGGAGATCATCTGATAGCCCATTTTCTACCACATACAACCCTAATTGGAGGAATCACCCAAACTTGTCCTGGAGGCAAAACCAGCCCCCAGTGAATTATGGAGGGCATCAATTTGCAACCCCTAATCCATCACATCCTCCAGGTTTCCAGTCACATCCTCAATTTACTGCTCCCCGGTAACGGCGCCAAAAACGTGTTGTGCTTAAATTTTATAAAAATACTCGCAAGCGCACGAATCTATTGTAAAATAATTTAATGCAAAGTATGAGGTCGTTCCCACGAGGATTATTGAAAATTAATTAAATTTAACTTAAATTCAACTCTAATCTAGTTAACGAAAAATGATTTTTGAAATAATTAAAACTACAATCAAATTAACATGCAATAAAAAAAACTAACTTTTAATCAATGAGAGAAACGTTTCGAGGTTCGGAATCCAAAATATTAATTATGTTGTCTTACTATTCATTATTAATTCGGAGTAGCAATTTGAAAATCAATTCAATGTTTCCTCAAGATCTTTCAAGTAAGCACAGAGAAATATTTCTCATGTACATTCTTATTTTCAAGGTTCAATGTATAAGACCAAAGCATTAAATGTATCCACTATTTGAAAAACAAATAATCCTAGTTCTTATTAAAGCTTTGAATCATAACCCGAATTAAATTAAATTAATTGAAACTATTCACAATACATGATATTGTAAATGAAACAATTTAATTTAAATCAATCAAACAAGTAATAAGAATGTTTAAACATAAAAATCAGTTTTAGAATTAATAATGAATTTAAATCCATACATAATCAATGCGGTTTCATCCTACACCTCAGAAATAAAATTTAGCAGTGCATGATAAGAACAAAAGTAGAGAATAAATAATAACCCATAATCATGTTGCGCTGCTGCTTGTCTATATTCTCTGTCTTTCTGTCGTGCTGCTCTTCTCTTTTCGTTTTATACCGCAGCTGCTTCTTCTTTTCTTCTTCTGTGTTGCGGCAGTTTCCTCTCTTTTTCTTCTTCCTGTGTTGCCACTGTCCTCTCTATATAAAAAAAATCCTTATGCTTCAATTCCCTTGGGCTTTAAACTTTGTTGAAAGTAATAGGGTCCTTAACACTAATATACAACAATTAGAAAGTAATTACAAAAATAAAACACACACAAAATAATTACAAAAATAACACACAAATGAACCTGGCAGGACATTAAGAGCCATGAAGATGAGATGAGACGAGCCAATTCATATTCTTCCTATTCTCAAAATCCACCATATGATTACCAATATGAAGAAAGGCGTTGTGGAAAACAAGCTTTTGCACTTACTAGAAAGGCGAGTTCAGATCTAGGCCTTAAAACCTCTAGTTTCCTGAGTCCTACTCGTTTGAGTGACCATACTTATGAGAACAGGTTTGGGAATGAGGGATTTAATTCTAGAGTTTCATACTATTCTGGATCTAGTGCAGGTGATCCATATAGGTCTGATGCTCAATCACCTATCTTTCAGAAGGGCATTAAATTCAGCAGCCCCTCTAGTGAAACTTCAAGGGACAGTGAAGATGCGAGGCATCATAGAGTTAATACATTTTTCAGATCCAAATGCGAAGAGAGATGAGGACAGGGTTCCACATTCACAGGTCATGTTATTCTCATGCTGTGTCGTCGTGATGGAAAATGAGTTGAGGAGGAAGAGGGTTGGTCACGAAAATGAGTTGAGGAGGAAGAGAGTAACCAACCCTTAATACATAGGTAACCAACCTTTATACATAGGTAACCAACCTTTAATATAAAGGTAACCAAACATTAATACAGAGGTAACCAACCCTTAATACAAAGGTAACCAAAACTTAATACAAAAGGTATCCAACCTTAAAACAAAGGTAACCAACTTTTAATACAAAGGTAACCAACCCTTAATACCAAGGTAACCAACCCTTAATACAAAGATAACCAAAAATTATTACAAAAGGTATCCAACCTTAATACTACGGTAACTAACATTTAATACAAAGGTAACCAAACCTTAATACTAAGGTAACCAACCCTTAATATAAAGGAAACCAAACCTTAATACAGAGGTAACCAAACATTAATACAAAGGTAACCAACTTTTATACAAAAGGTAACCAACCCTTAATACAATGGTAACCAAAACTTAATATAAAAGGTATCCAACCTTAAAACAGAGGTAACCAACCTTTAATATAAAAGTAACCAAACTTTAATACAACTGTAACCGCGGCGGTGGTCGTGGCGGTGGAGTGACCGCAAGTAATACTGTTGTCCCGTTGTAGTTCAACATGAGAATCGTTTAAATTTGGCATTACAGAGAGATATTGAGATATAGAGGGAGAATATCTTCTTCATGTAAAGGTAAATAGAGTATGAGAGAAAGATCATGAATGCTCGTCTAAGGTTGGATAGCAATGAAGGCTCTCAACCTAAGGAAGGAACTGGGAAGGAGAAAGAGACGTAAAAGTGTTTTATTTTCTCTCTTGGTTGTCAGTCCATGAACAATATTTTGAAGAGAGAGAAAGTTCCAAAAAGACCTGTAAAAAGTTACACCTCTATAGACTATAACACTATTGAGTCTAGGACTAATATAGATATGCAATTGACTTTTAGATAGAGAATGACGATTGACCCACTTAAATTAAAGGAATCCTAATTATATTAATTTTGTAAATAAATATTCAAAAATGTATTACTTTTGTAATTATTTTATCTATGTACTGTTGTTGTAATTCTTTCTAAAAATGTACTATAATATATAATTGTTCCAAAGTAATATGATCATCTGGGCCCCACTATAAAGCTAATAAGCTACTAAACTCCTGTTGTCCTTTTACCCCAATAATCGCCAAATGGGCTGCTTACCGAAATGGGCTGGCTGCTTCTTCTATTTCACCCAAAATAAATCCAATTAAATTAAAATTAATATAAAATTGGACAAATAAATCTATTTTAAAAAAGGAATAAATATATAAATAATGTGCCCATCAGGTCATACAACTAGTACACAAGTATTTTGCATAATTTATGCATAGTTTGTGCAAATACACATAATTAATCTTTTAAAAAAGGCTCGTAGTATTGTATTGGTCTAACGGAAGTTACTATTTTCTCAATCCACCTTCTCTCAATAGTGTGCTCTTTCTCCTTATGCTAGCGGCCTCTTATTATAATGAGAAAATTATTTTAGCCAACTTTTTAACAAGGCGATTGGAAGAGGACAGTGGAAAAGAAAAGGGTGATTATCCGAATCACTTTTGTGTATTTAAGATGTGTCTTACTATTGTGCAAATTCTTTAAGAAGGTGAGTAAGTGAAGCGTTGTATTTGTGGGAATTGGATTCGTTTCATGATCTTAATACCTTGATTTCAATTGTTATTACCGTAGCTTTTATATTTTACATCATCCCAAATCTCTTATCCACATCCAGCTCAATGGCCAATTAAGAAAAATAACAAAACAACTCTAATGTTGATGCCAACGTAGTTGTAATGCCACCACCAGCGGTGCATTTTCCTGGGATAAATTTGTTCATTTTTTTGATTAAGTCCAAATGGCTTCTAAGGTGCTACTATTGGTTGTGCCACTAGGTTAGGTGGTGGCTTAGAATGTCGCTACTTCAACAGCAGAACTAGAAGGTTCCAGACGTCCTATCATACCAGATTTAAACGAGCTTCCTCCTATAAAGTCTGAATACGGTTTAGTTTATAGAATTTAATTAAATTTACTATCTCATATCGATCCATTTTCTCATATCGAATTTAAATGAGCTTCCTCCTCCAAAATTCATTTTTCGTCAGTTGGGTTCTCTAAGTGGTTTGATTTGTGTCGATTTTGTTCCATGTACTAAATTTTACTCGTTTTCCCCCAAATTGAGGCATGTGCTGAACATGTGCATTTTTACTTTCTGAAATTTTAATATTTTGTTCTTTTGAAAAAAATAATTCATTTTCATACATGTAGTTATTTTTTGAAGTTTGAATTACTTTTTTTATTGTTTGTAATTGTTTTGACATTTTGCCCTTACTAAAACTGCATATGTTGAGCACATGCTCAATTTGGGTGAAAAATGAGTAAAACTTGATCCAACAAATAGAATTGACACAAATCAACCAATTAGAGAACCCAATTGAGAAAAAAAAAATTTAAGGACAACTATAACATTACATGATAATTTGGAGGGATAGAAGTGCCTTTCAGTCCTTTCAAATTATATTTTTTTATATTTTATTCTTAAATATTTTGGCTCCTCCCAACACAAAATCCTGATGATGGTGGCCACTACTTTAAAGATCATATCAAGAAGTCTAAGTCAAAGAACTCTTAAATAGCGGAGGAAACATTAACACGTCTCCATCACATACATAAAGCTATTAATTACCAACTTTAACAATTAAGGAGACAGCATGTGTCACTCGATAAGAAAATAAAGGACTTTCAACATAAGTATAATACGAGATTAGCTACGATATGATGGATAAATATTACTCTCTCTGTCCTTAAAAGGATGTCCTCAAATACAAAATATTTTGTCCATAAAAAGATACATAAAAGTACACAAGTTAAATATAAACTATTAACACGTCTCCATCACATACATAAAGCTATTAATTACCAACTTTAACAATTAAGGAGATAGCATGTGTCACTCGATAAGAAAATAAAGGACTTTCAACATAAGTATAATACGAGATTAGCTACGATATGATGAATAAATATTACTCCCTCTGTCCTCAAAAGGATGTCCTCAAGTACAAAATATTTTGTCCATAAAAAGATACATAAAAGTACATAAGTTAAATATAAACTAAGTCTAAAGACTAGTTTACCCTCAAAATTATATATACTAAAGCGGGGTCGACTAAGTTTAAAAGAGAGATTTATTAGTGTATTTGCATGCGGTCCATTATAAGGAAAATTGGTATTTATTTTATACTCTCTACTTTACTTTAGTTTTCTTAATTTATATGAAATTGATACTTTGGACATCTTTTTTGGGACGGAAGGAGTATAATTATTAACATTTAATGGGTAAAAATGAAGGTCATGTTTTTCCGTTTTCCTAAAAATTAAAATATACTTTGAGAATAAGTGAGGCAGAGATAGAAGAGATAAAAGACGAAAATTAGAAGCAAACTCGCATTTCATTTTGATCATTTTGATATAGGGATGGAGAAAATAGGCAAAACAGATAAGCATTTCCCAGTCAAAAAGATGGGTTCCTTTTTCATCTCATATTTTGATTACATTGCCCCATAGGTAAGGGTCAGGATAATATATTTGGTGATCGAGATTGTGTGGTAGTCCAATTGGGCGCTAGTCCATGTAACACCCCATTCCCACATCGAAATATATGAAAAATATTTGTATGTATATAAGGAATCAAATTACTAACAATAGTACCTTCAGTCATGACCATTTAGGTGAGCCTGTAGTGGGCTAAGATGATCTAAGAAGATACTATTGTGCTAGTGGTTTAAAACCTTGTTTGGATAGATTTGATTCGATTTGGACTTAGAATTTGACCCAAGATTTATTTCGGACTCGGGATTTGACCTAGGTTGTTTCATATGGTATCAGAGCTAGGTTCTCGAAAGCTCGGGTCGGATTATCCGATCGGGTTGCCGAAGGTGGGACACAAAGCTAGCCGGTATTATCCCACAATGGCTAGAGAGACAAAGATTTGTGGGTGACGAGGACGTAAGAAATTTAATTGGGGGAGTTTGTAACACTCCAGTCTCACATCGAAAGATATGAAAAAAATTTATCTATATATAAGGAATTAAGTTACTAACAATTAATAGTACATTCAGTCATGACCTCTTTTGGTGAGCCTGTGGTGAGCTAAGATAACAAAAGATACTATTGAGTTAGTGGTTTAAAACCTTATTTGAAATGATTTGATTTGATTCAGACTTGGAATTTGACTCGAGATTTGTTCCGGACTTGGAATTTGACCTGAGTGTCCACCCTACATGTTTGAGGGTTACAACTCAAATGTCATCACTACCCCTTGAGTATTATATAATTTAAAGGATAACTATATCTAATCTTGAAGTATATACCGATTTATAATTGGGACCACGTAGTTTAGATCTTCTTAATATCTACCCCAAAATAAAGTAACAATGAGCCCTTGATATGCTCCTTAAGAAAAATTTGGCAAAAATGTTAGAGTGGTCATGTGCTCCGAGCACGTGCGTATAAACGATGTTTGACCGTATAAAATTATTTAAAAGCATTTTAATACCAATATAATAAAAATTAAATACAAATCAATGTACTCAAACCTAGATTCAAGAGCATCAAAACAATAATTAATAACATCAAACTCATCAAAAAAATTATCAAAGAAAAAGAACCCAACAACAAGAATTAAACATAAAATTCAAAATAAGAACATCAACCTAGTAAAAAGACTACCTAAAAAATAAACACCCAACACATTCAACTTAGTTTAAAGATCAAAACATTAGGATTTTAGAAATCCATATGCAGATACCTTCAACCCCGCAAAGACGAAGGCAAGAAATTGATATATAACTCGCACTATTAATTGCTAACGAATTAAAGTTATGTGGTTAGTGTGTGATGAAGAAGAAGAAGAATAAAATAAAATCGAAGCCAATATAAACAATATAGACCCTTAAAAGACTTAATTACCCTTTATTTTGAGTTACATAACTTATTCCGGTAAGAAATGCTTAATTCGGCAGCCAAAATGTTTAATTTATAAAACTATAGAGACATTGAGGTTCAATGTCTTAAAGTTAAAACATTGAGATTTAAAGTGTAAAAAATAAAAAACTTGAAAGTTTAAAGTGTATTTAAGCCTAAATTTAACAAGTAAATAAAATAAGGCACGATTACATTAAATTTTCATCCATATATAAGAATCAAGATAATATATGACTTGGTTCTTGTGGCAGTCCAATGGGTCTCTGTAGTCCACCATGTTGACCAAACTCCAAAGGCTGCCTTGTACTTCACATACAATGTAATGTAATCAAATGTAATGAAACATATATATATAGGGCAATGATCCATAGCATGTATTTGCTATGGATCAAAACTGAACAAATACCATCTCTACCTTCCATAACAAATATCAATGGCCTGGATTAAAAAACATAACTCGCAGTCCGCTAGTTATACTAGCGGGCAGGTTTAATATTTTGTTTGGTCCATTATGCCCCAATTCATGCCCCCAATTCAATAACTAGCGGACGAGATTTCTGCGATTAATCTCAACGATTTCAACAACCCTAAGTTTTCGCCGCTGCGATCAACGATTTCTGCGATTACTTGCTGCGATTACTGCAATTTCTGCAATTTCTGTGTATCCAATATTGTCAAGAAGATTCAATGACTGCAGATTCATCAAAGCTTTATATATAGCAAATTGCCATGTGACCTTATTTCTGGTTTTCTACTTCTACCTGAGTTGCTTTGTTTAAAGTATATATGATGATACATAATTGCTTTTCATATGCTCAATTATGAATTAAATTCATATTTAGAATACAAAATCTAAATAATTATGTACTTTATGCATTTCTTTACTTCACTTAGAAATGTTTTTGAATCAAGTCTAAGGTTTTGCTTCTCATCAACTCAACCATATCCACAACTTTATATCAAGTTGAACAGAGTCTGCAGACTCTGCACCTATCTAGTCGAAACCTAGAAGCCTAAGAAACCTTGGAATAACTCGGCAAAAATTAAGCCGAACTCAAAGCGTAAGTTGACTTGCAACTATATAAATCCCTTTCGACCCCATGGTATATATACATTTTTTTCTTAAAATCAGAAATAAAAAGAAGTTGAAAGAGAAACACAGAGAGCTAGCTGCATAATAAACAGACAAGCCATAGAGATGGATAGAAAAAAGTCATGGGGGCTGTTATAGGGGCATAATTGACCAAACAAAATATTAAACCTGTCCGCTAGAATAACTAGCGGACGGTGAGTTTTGTTTTTTAATCCAGTTCATTGATATTTGTTACGGAAGGTAGAGATGATATTTGCCCATTTTTGATCCATAGAAAATACATGCTATGGATCATAATCCATATATATATATATATATATATATATATATATATATATATATATACAATTTGTCTCTAAAGCGAACTCCAAATGACGAATTAAAGACGGACTAAAAAATAAGGACACGTGTTGCATGATTTTAGGGTCAATGGGTCAATTGAGAAAACAAAAAAAAAGCAACAGGGAACAACCACCCAGGCAATTTCTCTCTCTACCCAGCTGGTTAATATTCTTTCTACTTTATAGGTTTTGTAATCTTAATGGGTCAATTGAGAAAAGAAAAAAAAAGTAACAGGGAAGTCATTTCAAACACCCAAGCTTTGGCAATTTCTCTCTCTACCCAGCTGGTTGATTTTCTTTCTACTTTATAGGTTTTGTAATCTTAATTGAATAGCTAATTTTTGAAGACAATCTCATACATGTTTTCTTTTTCTAAGCCTCCTTTTTTTCTAAGCGGGTAAATTAGTATATCAGAATTGTCCCTCTTTAAGGTATTGTTATGATTTTTGTAAATGGACAACTTCTATGATTAAGCTAACGAAATCAAATTTCAAGAATCATGTTTTTACAAAAAAATAAATAAAATTAAAAATTAAAAAATTCCAATCCTTAATTCAAGCTACAAAATATGTAATATACAACCATAACCATACAGGAACCTGCATTTTGCTTTAGACATTACAGCAAGATAATCCCAATTTAGTCGTGCATTCATGAAGAATTTATGGCTTGTTACAGTATTTCAATTGTGAACACCAAGGACACACCAAAACAAATAAAAGTAAGAAGTCTAGATCGAGTTCTAGTGTTACAAAAGTATCGTCAGATGTGACCAAGGATATATTCACACTTCTTCCAGCAAAATATCTTATATAAAACACAACTTCCAAATTAGCAGCAACCAAGCAACATCATAACAAATGAACATCTCTAACTTGGTTGATTAACCTGCAATTAAATAAAATCAAATATATGTATATTAGATCTATGGATATGTAACTCATAATATTGAATAAAAGTTGTGATCAAACCTTTGGAAGTATGACTATCGTCCTCTGAACTTAAAAATGTTGTTGCACCTTCATTGTCGGGAGAATCTCTACATAAAAGCCCAAATTACACTCATTATTTAAAGATTGAAACAGAAAAAAAATGTTTACTATTACGTAAATATTACTTACCGATGTGCAACCGTTGGACAATTTCTTTTGTCATGTGATTGTCCAACTTTGCCACAACCATGACACCGTCTAGTCTTTGAGTTCTTTGCCTTCACTAATGCCCTTTCTTTCTCTCCTTTAAGTCTTTTGCCACATCCTTTTGCCCTCACTTGATTTGGTTCATTGTAAATATGGTATTTATTACAACTCATCTTCTAGGAGATTACACTTGCATCAATTCCACATTGTGAACTTTTACCACTATCTACAACAAGATTGATTGATTCGAGTGCATGAGCCAAAACATCTTTATAAATATTAATTCCTTCTTGGCTTGTGAGGGCTTTATCAATAACATCCAAAGAATATTGAATTAATTCACTCCGCTTGATTAGATATTCTTTGTCACTATTTATCATTATGCCACTTTCATTATCGACTACTATCCCAGAGTTTGCCTTCTTAGTCCACCTTTTCAAGATGTATTGTTGTGGCAATTCGTCAAAATCATGCATTTTGTGCAAATAACCAAGCACATGTCGACACGGTATCCCCAAACTCTCAAACCTGTGGCAACTACATGAAGCAAAACTCAAGTATTTATCATAACTAAGTTCTCGCACTCTACGTGTGAACATTTTTTTCTTATGAACTTGATACACACATTGATTGTCACTCTTCTTGATAAGCTCAAAACGGTAATTCAAGCATTCCCATATCTCATCTTGGAATTTATAAAATATTTTCCGAGTATAAATATTAACCATTTGGAACAAAAAGACATGATTCATCTTCACTTTAGGCTTCTCAATCAAATCTTTGTGATCGGCCAACAACTCTTCTTGACGTTGGCGTACTAGCCCCCTACTAAATTGAATCATGAAATCAACTAATGAATTATTCTTAGATACATATCTTTTGAAAAATGCGTGGGAGCTTTCCGCTCATTGGCTACTTGACATATTAGCCGAAAAAACATGATTACAATAAGCAGGCACCCAATTTGAACGAATTTCGTACATTGTTTGTAACCATTTGTTGTCATGTAACCCGCTCCTCCCAACAAGCTCCGTCCATGTCAAATCAAACTCTTCTCTAGACTCCGAATTCCAAATACAATCAGCAAATTCATTATAGTGAGCATTATACTTCATCGAGTCTAGTTTTTCAGAAAATTTTGTCAATATATGCCAACTACAGTATCTATGAAATGTATCCGGAAGAGCTTCTAAAATTACTTTAGACATCGCGGGATCTTGATCAGTAATGATCATTTTAGGGGCATCACCTGGCATAGCCTCTAAAAATTGATTGAATAGCCAAACAAATGAATTCGATGTCTCATCACTTAAGAATGCACAAGCAAAAATTATGGTTTGACCATGTTTGTTAACTCCCATCAGTGGTGCAAAAATCAGCCCATAGCGATTGGTGTTGTATGTCGTATCGAAGATGACTACATCACCATAAAAACTATATGCCCTTCTAGAGGTAGCATCAGCCCAAAAACAATGTGTTATCCTCTGTTCATTATCAACCTTAATTTCATAAGTGAATGATGAATTCTTGCCCTTTTCTAATTTGCAAAATTCACTAAACATTTCTCCGTCATGCCCTTTTAACTCATTACGTCTATCCCTTTCATAATTATATAAATCTTTTTGTGTACACCCAATGTTCTCAAACCCTCCAGCCTGGACTCCAAGGAAATTGAATTGTTGATGTGAGGGTATATTTATCATGGAAAGTTGTTGCGTCAAACACTTTTGTGCACTCGAAACACTTCGGTGAGATCTTAATAAATGCTTCTTTGATGGAGTTGCCAAAGGGTGGCTATGGCCCTCAATAAATTGGGTGACTACATATGCCCCAGAATTTATTTTTAACACGGCTACCTTTGCTTTACAACTCTCTTTTATCGATCCTTGACGCCTTTTAGTTTTAACATCCGCAATTGTTATTCCCTTACCTTGTTTAAAACAAACATACTCTTTCCTTTTCACTTCATCACTTCCTTCGATTTTCTTAGTAGCCCAACTTCGAATACTAAATCCCCCCTCTTTAGCATATGCATTGTAGAAATCCTTAACTTCATCTATTATTTGGAATTCTTTTCCAACACTAGGTTTGAGATGATCGGCTACTTGCGGATTATAAATAAAATTTTCCCTACCTTCATCACTTCCAACATTATCATCACATTCATTACTACCCCGTACTTCATTCTCTAAATTATCATTCATAATCTGCACGATTAAATTAAAATCAATGTTTCAATGAGTGTTCACCTCAATAAAAATTAATATATACCTAAAATTCTATGATTATTATATTTTTACCTAAAACAAACACCATCAAGTATAAAGAAAGGGAATAGTACCAATAAACGCTTGAAAGAGAATCAGAGTAAAAACAAATCTACAATTTCATCCGTAGTTCAACGGAGTCCAGCTTCATTTTCTAAACTATGAACTACTAGCCCAGGGTAAACAATTCTAAAATTGTCAACACTAGAAACTAAACCACCAAATACACTATCAGGATGAATTCAACTGATGCTAAAGCTACCATCCATTCAGACAGGAAATTAGTAGACCAAAAAGATTTTCAAGTTTAAAAATAATTCATTGATTGTCCAGAAATGATTTCAGGATTAAAGAGATGGGCCCAATAACATCTAGTATTAATTCAAGATTATAAACCATGTCCATCACTGTTTAGTTTCAAAGTTGTATAATGTTTCCAGGCATTTAAAGCCTACAAATTAATTACACCATTATAATACTAAACTAATTTCAACTAATCAAACTAGAACATAATCTTAATTGATTTCCAGGAAACTACTTTTTCAATTTTGAAAAAGCAAACCCAGGAAGCTCATAAACTAACAATGAGCATAAATCTGAAACATTATGAGAGAAATTTCGAAGAAATTATAAACAAAAATTCTACTCCTAATAAACCCTAAATTTCTTACACTAGAAAATTAAATTAAAAAATCTATTTAGTTATGGAGCATTACCTTCGTGTAAAGAGAGAGAGATGTTACGAGTGTCGATTTGGCCGCGATCTCAGTCGATTTGGTTCGAGAGAGAAGAGTAGAGAGAGAAATCGCCAAAGCTTGGGTGTTTGAAATGACTTCCCCGTTACTTTTTTTTTCTTTTCTCAATTGACCCATTAAGATTACAAAACCTATAAAGTAGAAAGAATATTAACCAGCTGGGTAGAGAGAGAAATTGCCTGGGTGGTTGTTCCCTGTTGCTTTTTTTTTTTTTCCTCAATTGACCCATTGACCCTAAAATCATGCAACACATGTCCTTATTTTTTTAGTCCGTCTTTAATTCGTCATTTGGAGTTCGCTTTAGAGACAAATTGTGTGTGTGTGTGTGTGTATATATATATATATATATATATATATATATATATATATATATATATATATATATAGTGTGATTCATATAAATGCTTGTTATAATATTATTTGGGTAAATATATCTATAGCCGTCCATAGAAGAAATGGGCAATTCAAATTTTTATAAAAATGTCTTCCAGCAGCGGATGGATTAAAAATTTTAAAGTTGGACCACCGACTAATCTACTATGGACAATAAGAGATGTATTAGTCTGAGTAGTGTCATAACAAATATTTTCTATGGATCACTCTCAAAAAACCAAATAATTTTTGTATACACCAAATCTTTAGCATTAACTGCATTTACGAAATCTTCATGAGCGTAATCCTTGACGTATAGCCTTTGTATGGTATGCAACTGTAAAGTGTCAAACAAATTCTCGACGTCCCTATGATCTGCTAGCGCATCTTGGCCTCCATAGCATAGGAACATTGGAAGGTCTGGCGGAATATTGGCTAGATTATAAACAGGTACATCTGCTTGACCATAGTGTTGCAAATTGGACTTGGCACTCCCGTAGTCATATTTAGCTACATTTCCATTTCGAACACCTATAAATTAATGTGGAGTTTCAACTCATATGCAACTCTTGGTAATCAATTACTTAATAAAGTATGACTTAAAAAATATACTTCCTCAGCGACATTATTTGCAACTCTTTTTTTATATATATCATATTGCACGGATTTGTATGTGACAAACACAAATATATATATATATATATATATATATATATATTGTGGGGTTAATCTATTTTCTTGTCCCCAAATTATAGTTATTTTTTATGTTTGGTCCCTTAACTATTGTTTTCAAATATTTCATCATCAGACTTTACAATTTTATCATGTGCCACACACACTAAAATAAGTGTTGTAAATAATGTGGAACAGAGGGAGTGTTATGCTAATAATATTAACTTACCTTGAGCCAAATGCACCAAGTTCTTAGCTGATGTAGGTTGAGGCTCATTATTCAAAAATAGTTCAATGGTGGAGGAATTGAGACAGCAGTTCTTGCCTTCAGTATTAGGAAATCATAATCACAAGGTTAATATAAAATCAATGAAAAAGACAAAGATGTTTTTATTTTTATTATGTACATTAAGCTAATTAATGAAATTTAGGTTCTGTTTTTGAACTAGATAATTTACCTGTAAATAGAGCAATTAAATCAAAACAATCTACCCCTGAACCACCACAGAAGACCTTGAGAAGAGTGCGTATTGGCTCTCTGTAGAAATTGAATAAATAAATTTTTATTTTAAATTTAATTAGTTTCAAACTCATATATAGTAGTAGTAATTAGATTTAAGTAACATGCAAAAATTGAGGGTTCATATTATTTGCTCTTACATGGTAAAATCGATTTCAGCTAGGCCAAGCGATACAGCAAACTGTTGAATAAACCAGAGTCATTGATATTGGAGAAAATTATTTATAATATGCGTTTATAATTCCTTTGTTCAGAAATAAATGTGTCGTTTGACTGTCATTCTTTCTTATCTTACGTGTACATATTAAAGTTTGTTTAAGGCAAAAAATAAAAAATCGAGTTAATATTAAGTTTTTAGACCAAAATTAAGTTTGTGCTAATCAAACTCTTCTTATCATGTCCTAAGCAAACCTTAACATTCCTAAAAAAAAGAGGGTTGATAATATCATATCAATATTTATGTTTTTCAGATAAATATGCATTTAGCAACAGTTTAACACATATTTTAGTGATACTGATTGCTCTAACACCTAAGGCCATAAAATGAATCAAACGGTTCGGGCTTGACTCGTACTCGCTCGACTAAAAGTTCGATTCAAATTCGACTCAAAATATAAACGATTTAAATATGAGCAAATTTTAAAATTCAATAAAATACTCGAGTTTTTTCAAATTATAATTTTCTGTTGATACTCGGATCATATTCGCTCGAAGCTCGATTCGAGATCATGCTCGACTCGATAGCTAAACGAGTCTCAATCAAACCTTATTTCAAACTAGATAAATTATGAACCAAATCTGAGCAAATCAATACTCGACTCGACTCGGTTCATTTACACCCCTACTAATAGCATAATTATAAGTGACCTTAAAAAAAGGTTGTTTATAGTGGCAGAACAAAAAATGACATTAATTGTTAGAAAAAAATACACATTTGACGATACTTTTATAATTAGTCTAACAACCCGTAACACTTAAAAGACCATTTATTACTATAATAACATCATTTTTACTCAAGCAATATCAATCGCCTTAAGAAACGTTACAAGATTATTAGACACTCATTTCTAGTAAGTACATGAGAACATGAACATACCTCAGCAAGGTAGACATCGGCTGCAGCTTTAGTAATTACAGTGGTTACATGATTCAAGTAAGCGACTGGGCATAGAAGCACTACCGATTTCACCTTGTCTACTAGCATCCCTTGGGAGAAGGCGGCCATAGCTACTGTAGTTCCCTGCCCAGATCTTTTGGTCAATTTATTTGATGTTGTTGAGGAATGTACTTAATTTTGTATTACATTAATTATTAGTAATAAAAACATACTCCTTCATCCCACCAAACATGTCTCAAGTACATTTTTACGTAAATTAAGAAAAATAAAAGTAGAGGAGATAGTATAATTAAGTTTAGAACATACATTAAAGTTTTTTCTTTTACCTAAAATGGGTGGATCTTACTTAAGTATTTTTACGGATAAAATAGACTTTATATAACATTTTGAATTTAAATTGTGTATTTTAGATATATAATTTTATGGCGAAAAAAATGTACTTTATATAGCATTTTGCACACGTGCCCCTTGAATATTTTTTTCTAGTAAGAAAATACAAGAAATTGCTGTATTTATAGAGCAAAGTGTTGGATATCGAAGCCTTGGGTACCCAACAATGCAACATTTTACTATATATATATATATATAGAGAGAGAGAGAGAGAGAGAAGCTTTCTCCGACGGACTGGTCCGTTAACGGACCGGCTATGGCGACGGTTTTTTAGGCTATGGCGACGGTTCATACCGTCGCCATAGCACTGCACAGGCTATGGCGACGGTATGAACCGTCGCTATAGCCAAAATACCCGTCGCCATAGTCGGTCCGTTGGAGAAATTTTCCCTATATATATATATATATATATATATATATATATATGCAACAAATTGTTATGTACTTGACTGATGGTTAATCGCAATATAACTTCACAGATCAATCTGGAACTATCAAAATAAATGAAATGCAAAAGTTCACATTATCAAAAAACCAATAAATCATGAATTTTAATATATAATTAGTGGTAATTTGATCCTTACCAAGGAATGGCCTACATAGTGAACCTTCTGGCCAGTGTAATTGACCACGAAATCAATTGAAGCTGGTAAATCATAAGTTACTTGCTCATCCCATGACCAGTCCCAAAATTCCTGCCAATTTAGGGCGAGTCCATAGACCTTCATTAACTCATTTTCATTTGCATAAACTTTAGATGTAATATCAGTTCTCCTACGCTATTTGGAACTAGAAAACACACGTGAAAGGAAAATAAGATGAAAACATATTCAAAATTTAATATACTCGCTCTGTTCTAAAATATAAGATCATTATTGACTTTTTAATGTCAACTAAAGACATTTTCAAACTCAAAATTAATATTGATTTTTTTAATTCTTTTCAATACTACAATGAATATTGTAAAGTATCTCCAAAGTACTATTCATTGTAAGATTTATTTTTTCATGATTTTTAATGAATTATCTCAATTTCGAGTTTGAAAATATTTTAAATAACTTTCAAAAATATCTTATAATTTGAAACGGAGGGAGTACTATTTTAAAAAACTAATGTCAGTAAACTACTCAATAGTGAGGTGGGATATTTAAAAAACTTCTATGATTTTTATTTGGATTTCATTTCCTTTTCTTCTCTGTTTCCTTTCCTTGCTTCTTTTTTAATTTTTTTCCCCTACAAGTTATTACAAAAAGCTTCATATTTCAATACTAAAGCTGAATAAAGAAATTAGCAGAAATTAATCAAGAATTTGAAATAGAAGAGATGTAGATTAATTAAGGCAACTGATATTGTCAAAAAACGAAAATATTATCAAAGTAATAAATGTCACTTAAAGTGTTAGATGTTACTAAAACAATTAAAAATGTAAATTCACTCTAATAACGTCATTTTGCTCTAACACTATCAATAATCTGAATTAATGTTATCCGAAAACGTTGTAGGTAGATAGTATTACATTAATACTAGAATGGGAGAAAGTAAATTCATATTAAAAAGTAATAAATATACCGGACCATTGGGATCAAGTGACACATGGCGTCGGCCGAATCTGGTACCTCTACTATTACCAATCCATACATCATAGCCACTATCAACCAACATCAATGCTAGAGATTGGTCAGCCGCACTTAGAAACCAAACCATTCCATCCTGGACAAGTTAAATATGTTAATGTCAAATAATATACACAAAAATATTCTAATAGGGAGTTGCATGGAGCAATGATCAAGGTAAAAAATTAAGTTCAAATAATATCATTATAGAATACATACAAAAAGAAAAAAAGAAAAAAAAAAGAAAAAAAGGTATAACTTTCAAGAACGAGCCCTTCTACAGCGACATTGCCAATTGACATTTCTGGCGACATTTTTTTTTTTTTTTTTTTTTTGGTTTTTTTTTTTGTTATGAGTCCCAAATAATTTATATGATTTATTGGAACAAAAAATTTTAAAAAAAAAACAGTGATTTAGGTGTAATTTGGATACATATACAAAACAGTTTGGTGGCTCTTTTGTTTCTGAGATAGAAGAAAGTGCGGAGAATAGTTCGTCTATGTTGTCGCACTAGTTGAAAATTAATTCAACAAGAAGATAAAAGTTCTTAAAACTGATAATGGTAGAGAGTATTTTCAAGTTGATCAGTTTTGTGCTGAGCAGGGCATTGCAAGCTAGAATACAATTCGGATGACATCTCAACAGAATAATGTGGCTGAGAGATTAAATCGGACACTCATGGAGAAGGCGAGGTGTATGCGGAGTTGAGCAGGCTTGGAGCCTGAATTCTGGGTAGAGGCAGTTGCTACAGCATGTTATTTGAAGAACCGGACACCTACATCTGCATTGAAGGATCAAACTCCTTTTGAGGTACTTTTCGGGAGAAAGCCTAGTATGTCTCATATTCGAGTGTTTGGTTGTGATGCGTATATGTATGCGCCGAAGGAAAAAAGGAACAAACTTGACTTCAAGTCTGAGAAGTGCAAGTTTATTGGCTATAAGGAAGGTGTCAAGGGATACAAGCTATGGAATCCAGAGACTAGAACTATTTTGTACAGCAGGGATGTAGTGTTTAGAGAAATATCGAATGAGCTAGTTGTGGATAAGTCTTCCGAAGAACTTGATCATGTGCAGATTGATATGAGCATAGGAAAGTAGGTGGAGACTGGGAATTCATAGTTGGCTATAGATTTTACAAATGATGAAGTAGTTGAGTCAGAGTATGCTCTTTTGCATAATGAGGAAGATGAGGATGATTCAGATGTTGAGGAAGATGCTGAGGTGGAAGCTGAGGAAGAAGTCGATCCAATATTGTGTAGGTCCATACGGGTTCGAAGGCGACCAAGCAGGTATTCACTTAATGCGTATCATACCTTACATGTCACTAGTGATAGACCATGCACAGTTAAGGAGGCGAGGGTCTCGGGGGAGTCAAATCAGTGGGAGCTTACTATAAATAAGGAGATGCAGTCACTTGATAAGAATCAGACCTAGAGTCTTGTTAAATTATCTAAGGATCGAAAGGCGATTGGATGCAAATGGGTGTTTAAGAAGAAAACAAATGCGGATGAAAATATAGAAAAGTACAAAGCACGGCTAGTGGCAAAAGGGTATTCTCAAATAGAGGGAATTAACTATGATGAGATCTTTTCTCCAGTAGCAAAGTTGACATCCATCCGGACAGTTCTATCTGCAGCAACTGTTTATGATCTAGAGGTTGAGTAGCTAGATGTTAAAACAACATTCTTGTATGGTAACTTGGAGGAGGAGATTTACATGAATTAACCAGATGGCTTTGAAATCAAAGGCAAGGAAAATCTGGTATGTAAATTGAAGAAGTCCTTATATGGGCTTAAGCAATCTTCGAGAATGTGGTATCAAAAGTTTGATTCTTATGCTTTACAACTTGGATTCACACGGTGTCAGGCTGATCATTGTGTTTATGTGAAAAGATTGGGTGATATTTTTGTTATTCTAACCTTGTATGTTGACGATATGTTATTGATTAGAAATAACAGGAAAATGATCAAGTCTGTGAAAGGTTTGTTGGCACAACAATTTGATATGAAGGACCTTGGGCCAATAAATTTCATCTTGGGTATGTATATACATAGGGATCGTAAGAATCAGAAGTTGGTGTTAGGATAGAAGAAGTACATTGAAGGGGTGTAAAAGAAATTCAATATGATTAACTACAAACCAGTTGTTACCCCTATGGCAACAGGAACTAAATTGTCTGCAGATCAGTGTCCTAAGACCAAAGAAGAAGAAGAGGAGATGGCCAACATTCCATATGCAAGCGCAGTCGAAAGCTTAATGTATGCAATGATATGTACGAGACCAGATATTGCCCAAACAGTGGGAGTATTGAGCAAATATATGTCAAACCCCGGGAAGGAGTATTGGACCGCCATCAAAAGAGTTTTTAGGTATGTTTGTGGTACTTCTAATTTTTCATTGTATTTTGGAGGTAAAGAAAATGAGAGGAACTTTGAGGTGGTAGGATATGTGGATGCTGATTAGGGTGGAGATGTTGATAGCAAGAAATCAACAAGTAGTTATGTATTCAAATTGTTTGATGGTCCTGTGAGTTGGATGAGCAAGAAGCAAAGTGTTGTTACTTTATCATCTACTGAGGCAGAATACATAGCGCTTACTCATGCAAATAAGGAAACAATATGGATTCATAGGTTGTGTGCTGAGCTTGGTTTTAAACAGAAGACAGTGAAGTTAAAGTGTGACAGTCATAGTGTTATTCACTTAGCAAAGAATCCTGTATTCCACTCACGGTCGAAGCATATTGATATCCAGTATGACTTCATTAGAGAGAAGGTTGATGAGAAACTAATTCTCTTGGAGAAGGTTGACACAGTAGTGAACAACGCAGACTTCTTAACTAAAGCAGTTAGTTTGGCGAAGTTTGAGTGGTGTACATTTGAGGTGAGTTTCAAGAAGTATTCATCAAGTGGGAGAATGTTGGGATTGACTCATACTTCTCGGTGAGCTGGCGGGGGTTGCAAGGGGGCAGCACCCCCTGGAAGCCAAGCACAAAGTGCAATTGGGCTTGGGAATTTATTAGTAGTTCGATCTTAGGTTTTACTAATGTATTGGGCCTTATGTGTTTGAGCTTATGTTATACCAGCTAGAGTTTTTTAGTTACTATAAAAAATATTGTTTGATGTGTGGATCATTATAGAGTGTGTGTGAGATATCTTATGAATACATCAGACAAACAGAGACTAGTCAAATTGGTGAACCTGAGTATATCGTGTGTTCTTACTTTTTCGTCTTTCATATAATATCTGTGTAATTGGAATATTATTCGTTCTTAAATTCTAACACCCCTTCGTACTACCAAAAACATAAGATTCTTACAGAATCTGAGTTTGCTGCTCCAACCATTCTCAACGATAGATATTAGCATAGCCAAGTTTAAGGCTGCGAACTAGACAAAATGATCGTAAAGCTCAAAGAGGCCAAGGATCGTAGTGTCAAGAGACCTGACGATTACTCTTTCTAGGAATTTCCCTCATTGGACTCTCAATACCAAGATTGATCTTATCTACTCAAGTCATGAAAACTAGGGAACAAATTAAAGGGAATAAGACAACTTTACTAACAATTATATTTGCAGTAGCAAAGGCATGCGTCTCTCTTTGCAGTCCCTGGTACACTATGAACAATGACATCTCATGTTACAGCCGACCAAGCTACACCATAAGGAATAGGGAAATGCCAAGTGTCATTCACAGATTTATCCAACGGGTAAAATCACAAATGGTCTATATAAGGCCCATGAATCCATCCTTTAAGGACTGTTAATCAATATCTGAGTCTAAAAAGAAAGATCGAGCACTGATTTTCAAACGCCGTCCTACTCCACGATTCAAGAGATCATCAATTGTTGCTAAGCCCTTCTCAATTCAGAGCTTCCCAATTCCTTAGCAGCAACACTCACACAAACCTCATTATTCATCCAAGTGATTTCATCTAGTCTTGGTGATTAATTAAAGAGTTAATTGCTCATTAGACCCTCCAAGATCCACCCATTTTACAATTAGGCTCCTAAAGTAAAAATCCTCCCAATATAGACCCCAAAATACATTTAAGTAAACGCAATAGAATTACCAAACCAATTTTTTGGCCCAAAAAGGGTCAAACATATGGTTTGACCGTATTTGACTTATTAAATCCGTATAAATACTTATTAAATTCATAAAAATCCATATTTAGCTTATTAAATTTATATACTTATATTATATCCGTATAATTTGATTATAAAACTATAAATACAATTTAAAATTATAAAAAATTATAAAAACCTATAAATACAATTTATAAAATTTAAGTTGTGATATAATTTTAAAAATTTATAATCTGTGATATAATTTATAATTTGTAAGATTTAAGTTGTAAAATTTATAAATATAATTTGTAAAATTATAAATACAATTTTAAAATTAAAAAAAATTATATATACAATTTGTAAAATTTAAGATGTAATATAACTTTTTATAATTGTGATGCAAATTTTATTTTTTTCTAAATTTGTTACAAATTTTGATTAAATTACTTTTCAATTAATTTTACTTACTCATAATTTATTTTAAAAATAATTTTCAATCCATCTTCAATCTCTCTATCGGACCATATATTTGTTGAATGCTTTCATTCCACCATCACTGCCCCACGTCCGTCGTTGCTCCTTTACGTCGTCGCCCCACACCATCACCACCACACGTTAACTCCTCAATCACTGCCAGCACCCTCCTCATCGCCAAACTTCAAATCGTAACCTTAAGCCTCCAATTTCACAATCACCACAACAATATTCACTATATTCACTTCAAAAATCTCAACCCTAAATAGATAATAAAACTTTAAAATTCACAAAATGTGAGGATCTTAATATCAATTGGTTGATTTTTCTTTCTCAAATATGGATTGTACGTGGTAATATTCATTGAAAAAAAGAGATAAAAGAAGATAAGAGGCATGGGGACAGATTAATGACCTTGAGGCCACCATTGTACAAAAAAAAGGGAGACCGATCAAGGGAAGGAAGGACAGGGGACGGGAACGTAAGGAAGGGAGGACGGGAGAGGAGGAAGGGAACGAGGACAGAGGGACAGGATTGGAGGGAAGGAGATGGGGATGGAGGAAGAGGGGGCAGAGGACGAGGATGGTGGAACAGGGGAGGGGAAGGATCAAGGAAGGAGGAGAGAGAAGAGAGAGCAAATGGGTCCTTTTTTTTCTTTTTTCTTTTTCAATTTTTTCCTCCTCCTTTTGTATGCTCTTCCAATATAAAAGGGTATTATTTAATTAATTAATTTTTGGGTACTTTTGTCAATTGTTTAAGAGTTTAATGTTATTCGTGTTAAAAATATAGTTTGTAAAGTTTATTGGTTTTTTTTGGTAATTAAGTCTTTTTTTTTTAATTTGAAAATAAAAAAGCGTATGTGGTAATCTTTGTTAATATATGCAATTTTAATAATGAACATATAATAATTATTATTTATAAGGATTTATACGGATTTAATATGTCAAAATAAGTATTTATAAAGATTTTAAACGAATTTAATAAGTCAAATATGGTCAAACCATATTTTTCAAGTATTTTTGGCCAAAATATTGATGGAATACCAAAAAGGGTCTATATTAATTACTTAAACATACTTTGGGGTCTATTTTGGGAGGATTTTATTTTGGGAGTCTAATTGTTAAATGGGTGAAACTTGGAGGGTCTAAAGTATAATTAAATCTTAATTAAATTAACTAGTCTTTGCGACTAAAGTTTCTTTGCGAAACTCTTGAAACCGTTCTTTGTAAAGATATATCTTAGTGGATCATCCATACTCAATGGAGTATAAGTGAGTATTAAGAGATATTTGTGATCCGATTCTCTTAAAATCTTGTGTGTTATTTTCTTTCTACATTTATTTTGTGTGTGCTTGAACTCTACATTTGCTAAACTCATTACTAGGTATTTCTATAAAAAAAAAAATTATCTCAAGGGGATTTTCCTAATTTATTCTGCTGCATAACTAAAGCTAGTTTAATTTTTAACTTGGTAAATCTTTAAGAAAGATCTTTTAAAAGAATCTATTTAATCCCCTTTTTAGATTTCTAACAAAATAAATTAACTGAAATTTTACTTATTGCACCAATTCTTTCTAAGACCAACTCATGATGTCATCTAACTTTAGAGATTTAATCCTAAAAGGTGTTTTGCATTACACATACGAGAGTGAGTGAGAGTACCTATTTAGTTAGATGATATATAAAGGCATAAGGCTAACTGTGAATCATTCTCTATAATACTTAAATTAACAGAATTAGTATTTTTATTAACAGAATTTGGAGTGTATACATTTATACGTTATTTAGCTTAGTTAATTACCGCAAGAACCCCATGCTGCATGAATACCGGTTGTTTCCTCTTTCTTCCATAATAATTTCCTCCTTCGCGACCCTCGGGAAATCTTTGCAACCTTAATATATACCCATCACCGGTTGTCACCTGGGAAAAAAATTAAAAAACAAATATGCATGATTGTTAAATTAATACTGTTCGCACACATATATATTGACTATAATTAGTTAATTTATTCTAGCAATTATGCTTAATTATCTTATATTAAAAATGACCCTAAAAGTCAAGGTTAAAATCAAAATTGTCAGTCAATTTCAAAGTTATCCCTTAATTATAAAAGAGAACACTTACCTCTTTTTAAAGAGTAGTCACTAATACTACGTTTGGATTAAAGGAATGATTCATTCCATTCTAGTTAGAATGAGTTATTCCATATGCTCTCCCTCCCTCAAGGAACCAAACACAATTTTTTTCATTCAAATCGCAACTAAACACAATTTTTTTCATTACATAGGAATGAATCATTCTATTCTCCCTCATATTCCACCGATCCAAACGTAGCATTAGGCTCCATTAATTTGTTTCACGGAAAGTATTGTCCGGAAAATATTTTCCTCATTTTCCTATGATGAGCAACTCTCTCTCCCAACGAAACTTCGCTTTTTCTTCTCTCTTTCATCTCTCTTATTTGCTCAATAAATTCACTTATTTTCTCATATCTATCATCTCTTATTCATCTTCAAACTCTCAAATTTTGCAATACTTCTTTGCTTCTATACCTATTACGTTCAATTTTTTCCTAAGATATTCTAGATCAAAAGTTGAGTCGAAACCAATGGAATTGGGTAGATGATAAACACAATTTATAGGGTCTACTGAACATTGAATCCGACTTTTGTCTTTTTGAAACCGTTCTGGTGGAAAATAACTTGGGGAAGAGGACATACTTTGTGTTTGCATGTATGGGTATATATGAGCGTAAATATTTTGTTGGAATTCTTTGATTCTGATTCCATTACTTATTTATTTTGATTGTGGGTTATGGTTTTTCATGGCTGAAATATGGTGAGTTTGATTATGGAGATGACAGAGGAGAGGAATAAAATCTTATATTTGGGGAAGAAAAGAAATTGCTACCTGCATATGCATATGTATCCTATTTTCAGTTTCGTTTCCAATTTGTGAACAAACAATAGAAAATACGTCATTTTTATTGAAAATGTTTTCATGAAAAGGTTTTTACATAAAAGAAACAGACCTTTAGTGTCAATTTTGTTTCTTGAGTTCACTTTCTTTTCTTTTTTTTCAATTTCGTGTCATAAGTCGGTCATGCGACTGTTTAATGAGAATATTTTTTTTATTTGACGATATAAAACATCCAATTTTCATGACTAATACGTAAATTGCGTGAACTGGGGATATTTACAAAGTCAAAGAAAAAAATACCCTAATTAAACAAGTGATACGAAATTGGGGAAGTCAATCAAATGATCAATGAACATATATAATTGACATTAAGCAACACCTATTAAAAAAACAACTATTAAAAAAACAAGTGTTCACTTTAATTATTGATCTATTTTGAAATTGACTGTCAACTTACCGGGACATACATATAATTCATTCAAAAATCAATTAACACAAATTTAATGGCCAAAATAAATTGAGCTCTTACATCATATTCCTCGCACCTATAACCATGCGTCAACGTGTTATCCGAACATATACTAACGGTTGGTCCAACCCCAACTTGACCCCTGGTTAGACTGTTGTTTGAAGCCAAAGCTGTAGCTTCATAAGGATGAATTATTACAAAGGCTAGAATGAAAACCTTGCTCAACAAGCCAAAAACTGCCATTTTAATTCTCTTTTGCTTAATTTGTGGAAGTGTTAAATAGATGAATGGAGACCCCCTTTGTACAAGAGATGAGAGTATATATAGAGGGAGAGTGCGTGCTGAACAAAAATCACACTTCTGAAAATAGGAATAAGAATTTTCTCTCTTAGCTTAATAATACGTATTTATTCCACAAAATGAGTCTCATTTAAAAAATTTATAAATTTTAAAGATTTATATTTTTTGTATGTTTATCGCTGCATATGGCGAATGCTTAATTTAATAATAGTGACATGATATATAATAGAACTGTTATGATAAATTGTATCATTCTATATTATGGGTTTGTAGGAGATACCATGCAGGGTATATAAGTTATATACTCTAATTTTATAAAAACGAATTTATCTTAATTTTATTAATAAAATTTAACCGTATAGATGAAAAGATCATGCTAAATATTAATAAATATATATTTTTATTTAATTTGTGTATCATCATTATTATAACCTTGTAAAATAAGTATATTTTTTGACAACTTAAATTTATTGAACTTTCATTACTATATATAAAAGCGATGATAGGTATCACCAAATTATATAAAAATTCATATGTTCCAATATTTTGATATGTTCTTTATATCCATATCGTTGGATTTATCTAAAAGCCCCTAAAAATTGACGTATTAATAATATGGAATATACTAGTTAGATGCCCTCAGGATATTTCCCTTTTTCATTATTATTATCTATATAAATGACACGTTTTTATTGGAATCAAAAAACTTGGTAAATGAGAATCTTTTTATGAAAATAATTAGGGATGAACGCAGATAAAACAAATCCATCTCGATCGGGATTCGGTCTTGAATAGTAATTATTTTTACCTTTATTCTTAACTAAATCTACACTTCAGTATTATTTTTTGGCTAAAACAAAAAATAGCACTAATAAGTACTGTAACAACAGAGAAAAAATAGGACTCATTTCATTTTTAAGATATTTTTACTTCTAAATATACTAAAGTTTGCCATATGAATATATGCTATATTTCATCATTATACATGTGTGTGTGCAACTGATTCCCGGTTAATGGAGTGTTCCAAAGAGCTTTTTTTTTTTTTTTTTTAATTCTACCAAGTACTCCTTCCGTTCCAAATTATGTAATTATTATTGACTTTTAAAAATTAATTTGAGACATTTTTAAATTCAAAATTGAAATGATACATTAAAAATTATGAAACAATAAAATTTACGATGAATAATATATTTTAGATAGTTTACAATATTCATTATTATATTGATTAAAATTAAAAAAAATCTATGTCAATTTTGAATTTAAAAATCTACTTACTCCGTCCCCAAAAGGATGAGTAAAGGTACAAATTTTTTTTCCCCAAAAGATGAGATAAAGTATATAAAGTGAAATGTAACTAAGTCATTTAGCAGGGTCTATTAGTATAAAAAAATAAAAGTACTCATTACTTTATATAATCTTGTGGGGTTACTAAGGATAAATTTGGAAAAAAATTCTCTATCCTCTACTTTTACTTTTCTTAATGTATGTGCAAATTATGTTTTACTCATCCTTTTGGGAACGAGTGAGTATTAAGTTAAATTTAAAAAATCAACAATAATCAAATATTATAGAACAAAGGAATTATTTGCAAACTGAGGAAGAGAGATGGTGAAAGGTTAATAAAAGCTTCATCAAATCTTAATTTTTGTTTTCTTTCTAATCTTTTTTTGAAATTAAATCTAGCCTCGGAAAAAAGAAAGGTACTCACGTCTGTTCTGTAACTTAATATGAAGTCGTTAGGCTCATGTAATTCCTGTGGTCCTGTCTTAGTTTCTTATTTCGTTTGTCCTCTGTTTCATAACAAATAAATGTCAAATGCATTTATTGGATTTGGATACCCCTCAAACTCAATACACATTTCCTATAATTTCATTCACTATATTAAAATTTTATATGTTTAATAAATATAAGTAATGAAATCAATACCTATCATCAATAACTATATATCTATACTATATATAATAAAATACTATATATAATAAAGAGAACAACTAAAAAAGTTGACTGAGTTTCACTGAACTTTTTTATTAGTCAAGAGTCGATAACTCAAGAAAGGAATATTGTTTTCAAGAAACCTTATGAAAATATATTCTTAAAACTTTATTCAAAATTAAAGCATACTTATCAAATTAAAAAGTCATATTATCTCCTCCAATAAAGAGTTTGTTCTCCCTCCCCCCTCCCCCCTCCCCCCCCTCCCCCCCTCTCTTTTGTTATTATGAGATAGTTAGTTAATTTTATATACTCATTCTGTTTCAAAATAAAATTATTATTGAATTTTTAAATTTTATTTAGACATTTTCAACTCAAAATTAATATAAATTTTACTTTGTAAATTATGTAATAAATATAACTAATTACAACATTTGTTATTGTATAGTTGTAATATCATATCAATTTAAAATTTAAAATGTCTCAAATTAAATTTTAAAAAATCAACAATAATTTTATATTTTGGAACAAAGAGAGTACCATATATGATATTAATGGAGGTTTGTGACAAAAATATATATAATAATTTTAAAAATTTTAATGTGCATAATAATATAATATAATACCATTATTAATTATTAATTCATTTTTATATCATATATGATAATTTTTTATTTAAAAAATAATCAAATAAGAAAAAAAAATGCCCTTGTCTTGCAGGGCATGCAAACTAGTAATATTATATTATATCTATACTGTATAATATATATAATAAGGAGAACAACAAAAAAAAGTTAGTTGAGTTAATCAGATTTTTTTTGTTGGTCATGATGAGTTGACTCAGACACTAATACTATATTTATCTTTATATACAAAATTTTATCTTTAAATTTTTAGATGAGATAATGATTGAAAGTATATATTTATCTTTATTACGCAATTATTATCCTTATTCTATTTATTTTTTACATACATGACATAAGTATTGACAATATATTTACATATATTTTTACATGAGATAATGTTTAGAAAGATAGAAAAAGAATCCAAGAGTTAATATATATATATATATATATATATATATATATATATATATGAGTCCATCTCTAAAAACAATATAACGAAAAAAGAGTCCAAAATAATTGTTACAATATTTATGTGATAGGTTTGGTTCTAAAAGATTTGATTCCTCAGAGATGGAGTCCTTGCGCTTGCGTGTCTAATTTGGAGAAAAATAATCAAATTTATTTTTATGCTACTTTCAGTTAGTTTTGATTTATAATAAACTCCATTTTCTATGTGGTAACAAACAATAAGAGTCAACAGAAGTTTTACATTCTCTCTTTACAAAATTATTTTAACTTTCAATTAAATTTGATTTATAATAAACCAGAAAACATTCCACCATCACATACATTCTAAAATCATATTTATCATAATTTATTCATGTTTATCTTCTGACAATTAATATCTTTATAAATTTTTATTCATCTTTTCATTTTCCACAACTCATTGTAATTTTAACTCATACTCATGTAGTCATTTTTCACCACCACATACCATCTTCCAAACCATTTTTTATATCAAAAACAATAACAACTAGATATGGCTACTCTTAACCTCAAAATATGACCGCTCGTCGAATCACCAAACAACGAATTTAACCTGCACAATGAACAAACGATCACACCAAAAAGCTTGACGGCCAAGGCCGCTGGGGAATAGCTCCGGTGTGAGAATAAGTACATGCCAGAAAACGTTAACAACGGAGGTTTGTAATTACTTTAGTGCGTAAAAATAGATAATGTGTAAGTATCTGGAACCTGAATTATGCATGTGTATTTATAGCTTGACAACACCTCTCCCAATTGGACTAGGAGTCTTGTGTAAGGATAACTGTAAATTCCTTGACTGAATAGAATTCAATTTCCTCATAAATAGGAAGTCAAATAGAACAAGAGAGTCATAAGTCAACTTGGGCTGTAGACCCTCTAGAATGATAAATCCCCTACTATGATATTCCGCCACGTAACTTGGGTCCCATCGAATCTCCCGGACCCATCAAACCACACTCCAACATTGTCCATCACTCTCTTATTATAAGAAACTTAAAATAAGAGAGTACAAAAATTGGTCAACAAATAATATATTGCTGCTACATAAGTCAAACCATCACCCCCCATATGCCACGTGCCTAACCGGGACCCGCCACTTCTCATCCACACATTCAAACTTTTCCAGAAAACTCAAACGTCTACTACCTCCCTCACACCGAACGAAAATCTTCTCCGACCATATTTGATAGACTCCACAACACGCTTACGTGAGGTGGTCGTCGCCTAGATCGTTTCCAATAAGTTATAAGGTGGAACGTTCACGACACCTTAACCCAACACCTATAAAGAGATGAGAACCTTGGTATAATCGATCGCACAAGGAAGCTGCGTTGAATGGAACATCAATAACGCCTTGACCCCTCGCTTATATGTAAGCGGTAACCTTGGTACAATCAATGATTGATGCGGTAGAAGACGCCACACACAACTATGTATTGTTGTATGATAAGTCAATTGAACATTCATAGACAAACTATGAACAATTCGGGAGTTCTCAAAGAACCAAAAGGAGAATAATCTCACCAAAAGTTTATTAATAATCTGAAGTATATTACACAAGTCATGTATTTTATTTATACTAATAGAATAAACCTTAAAGAAACCCTAAATCCTAAAAGGAATAGAAATACTAGTTAACAAGTAATTAGAAATCAAATCTATCTAACAAATATTCTAATTACATTAGAAATCTAAAAATATGAAAATCCCTACAAATTTGGAAGCAAATCTGCCAAAAACGCTTTTCTTGGAATCTGTACCGCGTGACTAGCGCAGGACACGCCAGAAATATACTAAGAACGGCACGGGGTGCGCCGGGTGACCAGAACTTCTGTATAACTGGCGCGGGGCGCGCTGCTACTAGTACAAAACCGACGCGGGGCGTGCTGCTGGACCAAAATTGTTTCTTCATTGTTTTTAAGTTCCAAACGTGATCCTTAGTCCATCCTTTATTTCCTCCACCAAACTCTAATCTTTGAATGAACCAAATGAATGAACTTAGAATCATATCCAATGATGAATGCTTTGCAAAGAAGCTTGAATCCTTCTCCATTGATCTGTGCATTACAACCTTGTGTGAATTGTAATCTCTTAGACAGGCTTGGACATCCACAATGTCGCGTGATCACTAATCATTCCTTGAATCGAAACATAACTTTGTCGAATATTAGACGATACGAATAAACACAGAATTGATGACTCAGCATGTATTGATCCTCTTCTCGTGATCTACTTGAATTGAGTTTCAATGTAAGCATCCTTGAGTAGACTATAACCCAATCACTTGAAATTATTTGTTGAACCTTTGACGCTCGAGTTGATAGCTTGACGAAAAATTCGGACCCGGTCAGTATGTCATCATTCCCCTCCTCTTGAAAAGGATTTGTCCTCAAATCTGGCATTTCCTCCTCTCAAAAAGGATTCGTCCACAAATCTGATCCTACACCCAAACAAACTAAGTCAGTAGGAATAATCAAATCATAAGCACAAATCTCAACTTGCAAATGAAATATATAAGCAATATCACCAATGCGAGAAAGAATATGAAAAGAATCATCAAAAATTTCAACTCCTGCAAAGAACAAAGCAACATCCGGCATGATCCTCGTAATGACATGAACGACTTTTAAATGTTTCATTCCAAACGATGCTCGACATAGGTGAACACATTGCAATTTCTTCGTAACACCACTTGGAAACTTAAACTTTCAATCTCCCTTAATCAAGAACCTGTCCACATCAACATGATGTTTTTCCACAAGAAGGCCAAATTCTTCCAAAATGCTAACTAAAACAGAACCAACTAAATTAGCAACTAAAGCAAAAACACAACCAAAGTTTCTACCTAACGACATAAACATATAGGTAACGAAATAAACACAAAGAAAACTGTGAAAAGCTCTATCCCCTCCTGGATCAAATGTCAGTATGTAGAACTCTTCACACTGCATCAACTTCCATTCACGAATTCCCGGATTAAAAACCAACGTGATGATCTCGTTTATTCGCAAATATATCCATTAACGAATTCACGGATCAAAAGTGATTCTTATGATCCTGATCATTCGCACTAACATCCATTCAATTGCACCTGGATCAAATAACAATCTTTGAAACTTCTCACATTGCAAATGCAAACACTCTTGAATTCCTAGATTAAACACAAAACAAACCCAAGTAACATGCATCTTTTGTGTAATCACGGAAAACTCAAAAAACTCAAATTCACAAGCATAGTCTATTAGAACAGAATTCAAAACACTTCCCTGTAGACTTTTAATGCATTGCTCGAATTGTTTTGCCCAACGAATATTGCTTTTCTCCTCGACGAGTAAGAACTCATCCCGAATCTGCAAAACAAAACTAATGTTTAAGTACCTAGCTAGAACCTGAATTATGGTTGTATATTTATAGCTTGATCACACCTCCTCCAATTGGACTAGGAGTCTTGTGCAAAAATAACTAATAATCCCTTAACTCAATATAATTCAATTTCCTCAGAAATAGGAAGTCAAATAGAACAAGGGAGTCATAAGTCAACTTGGATTGTAGACCCTCTAGAATGCCAAATCCTCTCATGTGATATTTTTTCATGTGGCACGGGTCCCACTGAATCTCCCGGACCCATCAAACCACACTCTAACAGCTACCAATGTTGATAAAAGAAGTAATTCAAAGTGAAAGTCTAGAATATCCTGCTTTGAGGTTTAATGAAGAAGAGAAAATACCAAATAAAAAAAACTCAAATTCTAGGCATGTTATTAAATTATTGATAAAGTTTTGCGACAAATGCATAAATATTAATTTTTAAACTTTTAAAGTACATAATAATATAATATTATGTTATTATAAATTGTTAATTATTTTTATATATTATAAATGAT